>JAWWLV010000088.1:3315996-3347669 GCA_035041135.1 Platyrinchus mystaceus
TTAAACACTGATAAGTATTTTTGTTCTTTGCTGGTAAGTTATGAGGTGGCTTTGCTATGATCCTATTGTACCTGAGTTTAGGCTTGACTTTTTGACTTCACCCATTTCCCAGAGCCAGGAATTGCTGCTGCTCTACCCCAAGCCTGCCTGATCCTCCTCTGAAGTCCTGAGTGAGACCTGAGCAACGACACGTCTTGGAGAGGGTTCTTAACCTTGGGTCTTCAGCAGGGTCAGCAAACACAGGGTTGGCCACATTATTTTGGAGGCTTCTGTGACTCTTTTCTCTCTTTAAGGCAGCTGCCCCATCCAGCTCTCTGGGACTTGCAGGAGATAGTGAGCAGTTTTCCAAGCTCACAGCAGCTACCAGCTGGCAGACAGATGGACTGAGGTTCAGTTCTTCCCACAAGTTCCGAATTAGATGATACTTGCAAAGTCGTGTGCTTCTGGAGCCAGGGGAGGAGTGGAAGAGGGAATGGCTCAGGAACATATGGGGAAGGGAAAGAATTAAATGTATTACAAAGGGAAACAGAGCAGGAAATCCTCATCTCACCATGTCAAAACGGGAGGAAAAATCCCACCCGGCTACGTCTAGGGCAGGCACTCTCTTGTGGATGTGGGATTTCTTGTTTTCTTAGGACCCCTTTTCCATCCAGCCAAGCTGGATGAGCTCTGAAACCGATATGGGGAAGGTGGAATCAGGCTGTTCTCGCCAGTCACTGAACACCTGAGGCTGCCTGCGACTCTCTGGGTTTCAGCGGCTCTTCATTGTCCCAAAACCTTAGGGACTGTGCCACTGAAGGAATGGTCACCCGTAATTCCGCCTCTCAGCCACAGGGTGTCACTTAAAGTGCAGGTAAAGTGAGTGTCCACCGGCATCTGCACTGAGCCACCTGGGGGTGGGAGTGATGGGTGGGGTGGAGAGCGATCCTGGACCTTGTGCTGCTCCACTCACTGACAGCGCTGCCTCTGCAGCTTCCCCGTCCTGCTGGGGCGTCAAAGAGGCTCACTGAGGTGAAGTGGGGACAAGGACATGGGGGAGGAAGAGGAGGAGGATGTTCTGGAAGGGCTCCTGTTGTCCTCTCCTTTGTGGGGGGTTACTTGAGAGCAGGTCACTCCCTGAAGGTGGTTTGTGGTGGTTTCAGCAGGGCTGCTCTGAAAGCCTGAAGGAAGGGCAGTGCAGAGCTCTGTTCCCAGGCAGGTGTGTGTAACGTTAGAAGATGTGGAGCTGTGCAAAGCAGGGGTGAACCAATCCATCAAAGAAGCTGAAGTAGTCAATAAGAACGTGCATTAGGATGATACAAGGATTCCTCCTTGCTGTACACACCCTGGTCATTGCTGTGCTGCTTCCTGTTGCACCACTCCGAAGCCTCCCGCCTCAGTGCTGTCCCCTGGCAGGGACTTTCCCTGTTAGATTTTCCCTGTGGACCCTCAGGTACTTGACAGATGCTCCAGGTGCTCCAACATAGCATGAATAACACGTAGGTGTGTTACAACACTGGGGCAGTGCCTTCCCCAGCTGTGAGTGCTCAACTTGCCTGTTGCTCATGGGAAGGGTGTTCTGCAGAACAGTTCAGTCCATTGGTCGGATTTAGGTTCTTTAGGTTCCCCTCTGTGTTCTGCCACGACATGGAAGTATCATTGCTTTTTATATAATGGTGAATCTTTGCAATTTCTGTGCCTTGGAAGAACAGAACTTGAAGCATGTCCTGGTCCAAGTAAGGTTCCCAGGCTCTGACAGACTGCAAGACTTTGCTCAAAGTTTGCTGTCCTGTGAAAGGGAAACTTTTATTCAGTTTTAGACCCCAGCATCACTTACGTGACATACAGATTAGAATAGGCATTCTTAGTAGCTTGAGAAGCTGGTGAGAAATATGGTCTCCTATGGAAATTGGAGGGGAATGCATTTTTAGTAGATATTTTCTTTTTTTTTTTTTTTCAGTGCAGTTTCATTCCCCTCAGATGTTATTCTTGGAGTTCATAATTGGTAGCTCTTGGGACAAATTCATAAAATCAATAAAACTCAGATTTCTTTCTGCTGACTTCTTTCTCTGCAGTGCTGGGAATAACAGGGGGCCAGATGCTGCTCCATATGAGACTTGTGCAGGGAGAAGCAATACTTTGAAGCAAATTATAGCAACAGAAACTCAGTGTTTAAAAAAAAAAAAAAAAAACCAGAGAAAAATCTCAAATTCTCATTAAGAGTTTTCCCTGGGAAAACAGAAGAAGGAAGAACCTTTCCCAATGCAGCTGTATTGTCCAAAGCCCTGGTGGTTGGAAAACACTGACCATACTGTGACACAAGAATTAATGCAGTTCCTTATCCTCCTCAGTCATCCAGGGAGCAAAGAGAGATTTGGAAAACAGAAAATGTGTTATGGAAATGAGACAAAGAGAGAAAATAGGAAATTACTTTGCTGGGGCATCATCACCATTTTAACTAAACTTAGACGTGACTTCTTAGGGATTCTTTTTCTCATTTCTAAGAATTTTTATTTAACTCAGTTATTGCTGAATTATGCCAGTAATACCTGAAACATCAGGATTTGTGTATTTCAAAGGGCACCATGAGCAGTCATTACTTAATTCAGAATCTCCAGACTCACCGCATTCATTGTTGCTTTGCAACCAGAGCAGCTGATGAACAGTTTGGAAGCAGAGGGTGCTTTCAAGGATCTTTGTTTCTGTGCTGATCTTGACACACTGGAACAGCTGAATACTCTGAGTGGAAACCGGTGCAGACAACAGGAGCTTGGTTGCTGGAAATGGATTTCTAGGCTTCTTAAAAGGAATTTTCTTCTGTCCCAGGAGCTATGGGGGAGAGAGACCCCTGACTTGGGAAGCCCTTTTCACAGAATATGCTGAGTTGGAAGGGACCCACAAGGATCATCGAGTCCAGCTCCTGGCCCTGCACAGGACCATCCCCAAGAGTCACACCCAGTGCCTGAGAGTGTCATCCAAATGCTCCTTGAGCTCTGGCAGCCTTGGTGCTGTGCCCACTGCCCTGGGGAGCCTGTTCAGTGCCCAACCACCCTCTGGGGGAAGAATTTCTTTCTAATACCCAACCTGAACCTCCCCTGACACAACTTCAGGCCATTCCCTCAGGTCCTGTCTCTGGCCACCATGGAGAGGAGGCCTTCAAGGGCTTAAATTCCTGTTCTGAGAGCTCCTTGCCTCAGGGTGTGGGTGGTGACATCTTGGGTGGGAAGCTGCAGGGATTTGGACAGTTGTGCACCCCTGCCCTGAGTGGTGTGGCACTGTGTTACCAGGTAACACAGCCACCAGCTCACATGACCTCTGTAGAGAGAACTCCTTTCATTCTTCCTGGCTAACACTTTGTATTAAAGAAAGCCAGGATCCCATAGATCCGCATTTTCGTTAATTTTGTCCATCTAATCCAAACTTCTGAACTCCCCACTTCACATAAACTCCATGTATAAACTCACTCACCTGCCCCATGACTTTGTCATTATTTAACAATTGTCTCCCTCTCATCAGGCCTCTCTGAAGATGCACATTTCCCCTTAGCAGCCAGAGCTGCCCATGACTCAGGAAGCCTTCTTTGCAGCAGGAGGCTTTTGATTTGTTTTGTTTGAAAATGAGGGAATGAAGATCCATTTGGATCTGCTTTCTGTTTCAAAGCCTGTCTCAGAAAGGACAGGGATAAATCCAAGTGCAGTTAGGTGGTTCACTGAGTTGTCCAGTTCCAAGGAGAGGCTGTAGCAGTTGAACATTGAGTTTTGCTGCTGCTTTTTCTTTCTTGAGGGAGAGCTAAAAGATCCCCACAAAGGTCTTTTCATGGAGTTAAGTCATCCTTGTCCACCTACAAACCCAAACAGCCTTATCTGTTTCATCCTAGCCTGTTTTTAACCCTTTCATCTCTCCTGTATTCACTGAATGTTTCTCCTGGATAAAAAAAGAAATCCAGCAACAGTAATAATAGCAGTTTATTCTCCAGAAGTACTTTGGTTTATTCCTTCAGTGAATACTGAGGGGAATAGAAGGGTCTCTGAGCTGAACTGCAGAGGTGAGTGTGTCAGAAGAGCACAGACATCACAGCAGTGTGATTCAGTTTATCATGGGAGTATGGAAAATGTTCTCTTGTAACTAGAAATATGCTCAGTAATGGCTGGATTTTTCAGCTATTACTGAAGTGTTAAGAATTCCCTCGAGATTCCTATTCTCTGTTAGATCTCAGCTGCAGATCCTTCAGTGAGTTCCTGTGATTCCATCAGCACCTGACCACACTCATTGCAATTACAGGGCTTCAGGAGAATTTGGGGTGTTATTTTTTCATCACTTCTTCAGCTGGTTAGATAACTTCATGCCTCCTGTCTGCCTTCAATGCATTCCCTCTGCTAAGCTCTTCATCCAACCCCAGTCTCATTTTCCCAATCCCTGACTAGGCACAGAAAGAACTGTGAATGGGGTAGGTATGAACAAATCACTGATCCTCTGGGACCAGATGAAAATCGACTGTGTGTTCTCTCAGCTTCTGGTAAACCTGAGCTCAGATTCACCTTCTGCAATCTCAGGGAAAGAACTTATTGTGGTAAGTTTTTAGGCTCATGAGTAGCTTTGAAAACTTCACTCTGATTTTATCAGTTCCTTCTTGAAACGAAGCATTTCTAGTGATTTTGAGCATGGAGCTAAAGAAGTTCTGTCTTTGCTTGGTAAAAAAACCAAACATGGTGTGGCAACATGACATGTTACAAGTTGGAATAGATGAACTCTCCTGCTCCTTCTAACCAGCATTTCTGTGGATTTGTGATATCCCTACAGATCTCAAATGGATCCTTTAGTGGCCTCCATCATCAGTTGTTTGTTTTTCATGGATATCTGTGACATAACACTTAGTGATGGTGTTTTTTATATGAAGAACTTGTATTACCTCTTGTGCAACAGTCTCAGTCTCTTGTTTTGGTTCCATTTATATATTGAACTCTAATATGTAATTTTTCTGCACCATTTTACTTTTTTTAGTTCATCCTTTGCTTGCTTTTAAGGGAATCAGGTGATACTCATGGGGCACTGACCTTTGTCTAGTTGCCATGTTACCTTAATGAAAATCAGCTGGAAAAGGCAGGGCTAATTGCTTTGATTTAATCCTGAAATGTCAGTGACTCATGGATGGCTCATTCAGAAAAGCTATCTGCTCAAGGTAGAAGGATAAAAATAACTTCCTCGAGATGAAATCAGGCAGTTGGAGTGCTGGAAGTTTCGTATCATAGAATCAAGGAATGGTTTGAATTGGAAGGGGCTTTAAAGACCAGCTGAATCTAACACCTCTGCCATGGGTGGGGACACCTTCCACTAGACTGGGTTGCTCAAAGCCCCAGCATAAGAAGGACATGGACCTGTTGGAGCGAGTCCAGAGAGCTGCATGCTGTGCTCCAGGTGGGATCTCACAAGAGTAGAGTAGAGGGGGATAATCTGACCTGCTGGACACACTTTCTTTGATGCAGCCCAGACTTTTTGGCTTTCTGGGCTGCCACCGCACATTGGTGGGTCGTGTCGAACATCTCATCTGCCAGCACCCCCCAAAGTCCTTCTCCCAAGGGCTGCTCTCAATCCATTCTCTGCCCAGCCTGTATTTGGGCTTGGGTTTGCCCCCAACACCTACCCAGGTGCAGGACCTTGATCTTGGCCTTGTTGAACTTCACGGGGTTTGCACAGGCCCAGCTCTCAAACCTGTCAAGGTGAAAGTGAGCGAGAGACAGAGACTTTGTGCCTTTGTTTGGAGTCACTGTGGGAATGGGTGAGGGTGGAGTTCCTGCAGAAGACTTTAGTAAGTGGCTGAAGTGATTTAAAATGTAGAAATGCCACTGTGCAGGAGGGAGAGCTGGCAGAGTAGCAGAGCAGGCTGTGCAGAGGTGGGGAGCAGTAACCACCTCCTAGAAACTAAGGACAGAGTGTTGGGAGGTGAGATGGAAAGGTGAGATAGCAGAACACGGGTGAGGAGTGGCTCAGATGTTAGTGCTGACAAAGAATGCAGTGTATGAACCCTGACAGAGGAGTGGGAGAATGTATGGGAAACATGCAGGAAGCATTTGTGGGGAAGAACTGGAATGCCATGCAGGCTGGTTGCCAGCTGGGACACAGCAAGCAAAAACCCGAGTTGCCATCCCAGAGAACTGCAGGTGAGAGAAGGGAATTGATGCTTAAATACCAGATATAAAGAATAAATGTGATACTGTAGCACATCCAAGGCAGGCAGCACAGAAAAACAAACACAATTAACTGAGTGCAGGGCCACCAGAATCTCTGAGCAAACTGCAACTCAACAGAAGAAACTGTCAGACCCAGTGTTTCTGTCTTGTAAATGAAAAGGTGTTGTGCAGCTTGATTTTTAGCCTAAGTATTTTCCTCTCTTCCCATGCCTCTGTGGGAAGAGATGCTCGCAGACTGGTTTCCTTCATTATTTTTCTTGCTGTCTCCCCTCTGGAGTTCTTGTCCCCTGAGTTGGTGGGCAGGCATGTGACAGGACCACAACCTCACATTAGACCCACTTTGGTTCTGACTGTGCTGCCTTCAGTGTGAGGGCAAGGACTTCCCTGACTGCAGCTGGCATTGATCCATCTGGGACATCACTGCCAGGTGGGGGCTGTGCTGGTGCCCTGCTGCAGCCAAGACACAGCGTTTGTGGTTGTGCCAGTTTGAGAGGGAAAGGACCAGGGTAGTTTTGTGCTGAATGCAGCTTGTATCTGTCAGAACAGGTAGTAAATGAGACCTACTTCATACCCTGCAACTGGCCTCAGGCAAGCTGCTTCAGTCTCCCGTCCTTCAGTCTTGCCCTTTGTAAAGTAATTCCAGTATATCAGGAACTCTGAAGCTTTCCAACTCTATAAAGAGTCCTACTTTTTTTTGGTTTACAGTGCAAGCAGTTCCCTGGGAATGTCACCTCTATTCCCCAGTGTCATTAATTTCTTTAGGGCTGAGCAGGAGAGTTTTGAGGACAGAATCTGTGTTTTGCAGTCCTTTATAAAAGTTTTCCTACAAAGACTTCTGGACGTACAAAGTGTGGTTGGATTTCAGTGTCTTAATATCATTTCTCTCCAGGTCTCTCTTTCAGCAATAAAAATTTTCTGTTCTCAATGTGGAAATGTGAACTGAATGGAAAGCATCCCTCTCTGTGTGGTCTGGGAAAACTGAAGTATTTTCGTTAACATCTTCAGAATTACAGAAATATCCTTGAGCTTGGATATGTAGTGCAGGTGATTGATACAATTACCAACAGTTTTCAGAGCTCATCCATATCTATTTTCGTGCTTCACTGTCTTGGTGCAGACCTGCTGGTCTGTAGCACCTGCAGTTTTTCTGTGTGCCAGATGAAGTGCTTAGTTATCACAATCACATTTATTCAGCTATTTGCTGCTCTTCTCTGCAATGCAGGGTTGTTTCCTAGGCTACATTTTCTAGTATAATACATATCCTGTAGTCAGATCCCATCCAGTGGATTTGGCCTCATTCCTTGATCCACTGGAGATAAATCAGTGAACTGTCCTGCTTTAGCAGTGGAGATTGGCTTCATTTTCCAAAAGCTGTTTCATTTTTTCAACCTTTTTTTTTTTCTGAAAATACACTTCAAATGCATCATGCAACTTTGTAGCACAGATGAAGAGGAGGAATTCAAATTCTCTCTCTCCAAACTCAGGAAATAATGTGATACAGACAGGATGTTAGAAGGAAGCAGGCTTTGATTAGGCTCTTCATTGCCTTTTGAAGGCTAAAGCTAAAGCAGCTGTATTGATTCCCTGTCTGGTGTCAGCCCCATGGATGCAGGGGTGTGACAGTGTCTGCAGGGTCTGGGCAGCCCACAAGTGGAAGAAATGAAGCAATAGTGAAACCAGTATCTTAACTCTAAATTAAAGGAAATGCAGAATCAGGGCTTATACTTAAGGGACCAAGTAGTAGAAGGAGAAACAAAGCTTCTGTCAGGACAAGGAGGGAAAGAAGAGAAAAATAAAGAACTAACAATGGAGAAGGATCAGCTTTTACTCTGCATTGTGGGATTTGATGCATCAGTGAGTTTTGACAGCCTGATCCTGAAGCTGAGGATCCCAGCTCACACACACTCATCTCTTTATGAATCAGCTTCTGGTTTGCTGCAGTTTACAGCAAGTGCTTGCTATAAATCAGTGTCTTCTGAGTGCCTCTGGTTAATGGTTGTCTCAGCTGTGCTCTGGGACAAGACAGAGGGCTCAGCCAGTCAGTTTTACAGGTGCAATCCTTATTCCTGAATGGGTGTCATTAGCTTTCCCCTCTGCTCAACCTTCACAGATGTTTTCATTGCCAGCAATGACTGGGATGAGCTAATTACACAGATTATGCAATTTTGCTGTGCATAATACATATAATTTTGTAATGAAGGAGTAGTGCTATGTAATAACAGTTCACATAAACCTGCCTTTGACACAAGGGTCTGGCAGGAAGCCTTGCAAGAGAAACTTCACATAAAAGAGTGAAATAATAATAATAAAGATAAGGAAAGGTGGAGAACAAAAGGACTGGTGGGCACCTGGCAGCCGGCCAAGGTCAACCCACCACAGGGAGGATGTGAAATAAATACCGCAAAATTCATCCTGATCTATTTTTTAGCAAATTCTTCAAGCTTGGAAATATGTTTATGGGGACTGAACGCTGCAGAGCACAGGCTGCTGTCCTAAGGAAAGGCTTCCAGAAGATAAACTGGGGCATTTGAATGGAATTTGAATAGAAATTTTTGTTCAGTCTAGCCAAGTTGACCTAATTTTTGGTTGCAGATTCTGCCTGGAAGGATATGCCACTCTTGGAAGGAGATCAGCTATTATTGCTCTGAAGAACCTTGCAAAAAGGGATAGGTCTGCTCTGCAGTCAGAGATGGGATTTAAGTTGCTGACTGTTAGAGGTGCAGCCAGTGTAGGTCGACTCAGTGCAAATAACACCAAAGCTGTGACACACAACCATCAGTCTGGGATGCTCTGGCCCAGCAGGACTGGCAGAGGTGTCGTGGCTGAGGGGCTGCTGCTGCAGTCCCACTGCCCTCTTCACTTTGGTTGTGTTCCCATCACTCCTCTGTGAATACTCCCTCCAGTCATGGTCCTCCCACAGCTGTTTCAGCAGTGATCTCTGGTTGTGTTTTAAACCAGGTGTAAATGTTTTAAATTCAACCTGTGGTTTGTAGCTAAATACCCTTACTGGTTTTCAGTATTAGAAAACAATTCAGTGTGCTGACTCAGAGACATTTTTATCTCCTACAGCTCAGTGAAGTCGTGGAGAAATTCTGTCTGCCTGTAGCACATATTCTTTCCCAAAACAGAGACACCAGACTAAACTGGTGTTATTTTTACCTGAAATTCTAGGTTAGTGTCTTACTTCAAAGAATTTCGTAGTTGATCTTTTGTTGAAACAAAGTCCCTGATCTGTGGTAATTATCATCATTCCCTACAAATATTTCTAAACTTTCCTGAAGTTTCTGATATCGTGTCCTATTTGACAATAATCCTTAAAATTCTGCAGGGCTGTAAAGGCTGAGTGTGTGTTTCTGCCTTCTCTAACTCAGCTCCAAAGCTGAGGCTCTCATTCCCGTCTGGTGCCACCAGCTGATTGTTGAGGAAGGTTTCCAAGCTTTCCTTCACTAACTGCTCTCCATTCAACAGACCTTGAGGAGCTTCAGCATCCACTGTTTCAGCAGCATTTGTGAATCCATTTCCCTCACATTATCCCAAGGGATGTTTTCTTTTACACTGCCACTATATAGCTCCCCAAATCCTTCTACAAAATGCATTCTGTGTCACTCAGTGTCTCAGCTTTCAGACCAGTTATTTTGGCAGATCATAAACAACACCATTTCAGGATGGAAAAAAAGTGTAAGTGGAAAGAAAGTGGGAAAAATGCAGAAGGTAGAAAGATTTAAAGAAGGACTTGTAAACTGAAGGTGGTCACATGTAATCAAGCAGCATTCTCTGCAGTCTGAAGCATCCTGTGAATAGTTTTCATAAGTGATTTCAGTACTAAGGTAACAGAGCTGTATTCTTCACTTAAGACTCAGCTGAATTCTGAGTAACTCACTGAAGTTAAATGTTTCTTCCTGCTATATTCAGGATGTACAATCATTTAACAGCTAAAATAAATACAGTGATTAACTGAATTTCGCAAATGATGACCAGAAGAAACTGTTATATGATATATATCCCATCTCCTTCATGTTTCAAAAATAACAAGGACAAATTTAAGTTACCTTTGTACTCTCCTTAGAAAATCTGCAAACCTTCTTCTGTTGATTGATCTGAAGATAAATTCTTCTGCACAGGAAAGGAAAGGACACTTTATCCGAAACACTTCATGTGTAATTACTTAAAGAATCTTCTATCTATAGAAAGATTCAGATCCTATTTTAAGAGGAGAAGAGTTTAAGGATAGTGCATTGAATGATCTCATTTCACATGATATAATTAAAATCAGATAGCTGAGAAGAAATCTTGGTAATGATTTCATTTTAAAAGTCTTTAATGGGAACTACTCCAGTAAAAGTCACCTTTTACTCACTAACCTTTCATTTGGGAAATGTTTTGTAGCAGATCTCTCTTTTTAAGGTACAGCAGGGGAAATGAAGGTTCAGCTGGGAAATGCCTGCTCACAGAATCATAGAATGGGTTGGGCTGGAAGGGACCTTAAAGATCATCTGGTTCCACCCTCTTGCCACGGGCAGGGACACCTTCCACTAGACCAGGTTGCTCAGACCCCCATCCAGCCTGGCCTTGAACACTTCCAGGGATGGGGCATTTCAGGTTTTTTTTATGGATGGGTTGAGCCAGGCTTTTATAGAATCATAGAAACTGAATATCCTGAGATGGAAGGGACCCACGAGATCATCAAGTCCAACTCCTGGCCCTGCATAGGACAGCCCAGCAATCCCACCATGTGCCTGAGAGCATTGTCCAAACACTTCTTGAGCTCTGTCAGGTTGGTGCTGTGCCCACTGCCCTGGAGAGCCCATTCAGTGCCCAACCACCCTCTGGGGGAAGAACCTTTTTCTAAGATCCAACCTTAACCTCCCCTGACACAACTTCATGACATTCCCTCAGGTCTTATCACTGGTCCCCACAGAGCAGAGATCAGTGCCTGCCCCTCTGCTTCCCCTCAGGAGGAAGTTGCAGACTTCTAAGAGGTCTCCCTTCAGTCTCCTCTTTTCCAGGCTAGGTGCCCTCAGCCCCTCCTTGTGCAGCTTCCCCTCAAGGCCCTTCATCATCTTCACAGCCCTCCTTTATATGAGTGTCAGGAGCACTGACATAAAAGCCATCCTTCCCTTGGTGTGCTCACTGTGGTCATCACTTCTTTGGGAATGAGGGTTTGTTCCATGCTGTGTGGATTTGATGGAGGCTGATGGCAACTCTGTCCGTGTTTGGGATCAGCTGTGCCCTGTGACTGGGTTTTTTTGAAAGGCTGTTTGCAGCCTTCTCACTGCCTGGCTTGGATCTTGCACTCCACCTCCAGTTTCTTATTCTTACACTGTTTCTTCATAGCCTGAGCTCACAGAAATTTTGGAGAGGTGATGTTTTCAATCACAGCACCATGAGGGCCTGGGTCTCTGCCTGAGGTAACAGTGCTGTACAAAATCTCCAGATGCCACTTCAGTAGAAATCATCTAATTGGTGAGGCTCAAAATGTTCTTTTGTGGGTATTAACCCCTCACTACTCCTGCTAAAACCATAGAGGGATTAAAGTCCAGATTCAGGAAGTATTAACTTCTGTAGCTGTGCCTTGCTGTATGGTCTGTGTACACCTTAGGGTGCCACATCCCACCCATCCTGAAAGAATGTGCAATTCCATTTAGATTTCATTACTTTAGAATTCTTCTAGGCTCAATACCAGAAAACTGTAGCATTGGAGTTGCTGAACCTCAAGACTAAGATAATTTTTGATTGTCTATATACATAAGGTGGGATTTATCTCACTTGGTATTGAACTTGAGCCACCTCTGAGTGATGACTGGTCAAAGGCTGTCTTCTCAGCTCCATTGCTGGTCAACACAGAAAGATGCAGAGAGAAAAATCACCCTCTGAACGTGTCCATCTTTAGCAATAATCCCAGAAGTTTCCACATCTGTATTGCTTCTATGGTTGAAAACAAGCAAAGTCTTTTTTTCTTGGCTTGAAGATGGACGGGCTGCTTGGATGGGCTTGGAGAGTCATCACTGCAATACGGGCAAAAGAGGGACTTAATAGAATTATTTAGGCCTAGTTTGTGACAGCTAATTAGACAGCCTTGCCAGACTGGCTGAGAACAGCTAATTAGAATGTAGCACTATGAATCTTTATACCTCATTTTTTTTACTTTTTAAAAAGCTTTTTTTTCCCTTTTCTTTATTCCTCTCCTCCTATCTTGTCTAGAGATGAGCTCTCACCCACCTGTGGAATTACCTGCCTTCAGGGGTGGCAAATGCAGGACTGAAGGAAAATCCAGAGGTCTTCCAGAAGGCCTTTGCCTATTTGGCAAAATGATAGAGCAACTGGAGATAGACTGGGTCTCCCAATTGCAGTGTTTTAAAATAAAATTCATAGAGTAAAAATTGGACCAAACAGTGTTAGAGCTTAATAGAACAGCACTGTCTTAAGTCTCCTGAGACACTGGGCCAAAATGAACATTTCCAGTAGGAAGCTGTAAGTGACTGCTTATTTTTCTTAGACAAGAGGCTTCAGGATTTGGATGCTCATTTGTGCAGAGGTTTTTTGTTGCACTGCAGATGTTTTCGTGGTCACATTAAATTAAAAGTAGGACTAAGCTGTCAAGCTGACATACTTTTCAACAAGATTATGTGGCTTTTCTGTACCCTGTTCATAATGTGTACATGAAAGTTGTATTGCTATAGAACATAATTCATTGTTCTTTAAATGCAATCAAAGTTTCACCCTACCTTTAAAAACAGAGCAAAGAAGTTACCTTTGAAACCTTTCAATTCATCTATCAAAGAAAACAACTCTAGTATCACCATATCCCCTTTCCCACGTTTGATATACAACTCAGTAGCCCATTATTATTTAGCAGAGGAAGTCAAAGCTGTGTTACTTCGAAAAGTGTTATAAATTTAAGACACTTTTTCGTGCACTTTGGATTCTTTGAAGTCCAATGCAGTTTCTCTGCCCATTCAAACATTCCTTTTTTTCTGGGTTTTTTGTTTGGGTTTTTTTATTATTATTATTCTACAGCACAGCTGTTCATGGCAAACTTGAGATTTAAGATTTTATGTTTTGGTACCAAGGAGAACACCAATTAAGCAGTCATCACTTGACTACCCACTGGTTAAATATTGTTCACTCAATTTGCTCTTGGGGAGCTCATTTTGTGATTGAAATGGAAATGGCACTGTGGATAAATCTGTCTCAGTGTAAGAGATGCAATGTATGAGTTCTCAGTAATGTTTTTCTTTTCATAAAAGAAAATCTATTACCAAAGTAGTCAGTAAGTGTCTAAATGGGAGAGTTTCAGCTAAATGGAAGTAAATGATGAGCACTAAACACTTCTCCTAGGTGAACGAGCACTTTCAAACATATTTTACCTGATCTAATTGCTCTCTTTGTTGAAAGGAAATGATAAATCTTTTTAAAGACACTTTTTTCCCCCCTTCTAATTTCTCAAAATCCTCTTGCATTGTCCCTGTAAACAGCCAGTCTTGGTGCCCATCTTCCATGTCAGCATGACAGGAAACCAGCAACTATTTGAACAGCAGCAAAGTCAGCTCTGAATGGCAGGAACTTTCTGCAGTGTCCTGCCTTATGGCCCTTTGTGCAGTTACCTGTATTAAACTAAATTTGATGAGTGCTGAAGCATCACCAACTCTTTTATGCTCTTTGAACCACCCAGAACATTTCCTCCACCTTGAGTTCTTGGCTTCTGCCCTTGCTGGATGCACCATTTCTTTAGGGATGGTGCTGGGCTAAGAAGACTGCCTTGCTTTCCTCTTACCTCCTTCCACCTTTTGTGTTGCTGATGTAGAGTGGTCTGGGTTAAAAATAATTTTAAGAACCCCAAACAACCACTCAAAAACAAACAAACAAACAAAAACCCACCAACAACAAACCACATAAATGAACAACAGCAACAACCACAAATTGAAAAAATAAACAAAACAAAACCAAACAAAGTCCACCCAACATTTTTATTTTTATTTTCCGTCTGGATCCAATTTATAGTGCTTCTTCAGAATCCCTGGAGCCAGTGCTTATATCCCAGGAAAGGGGTACATAAATCTGTGGCTCGTGAAGCCAACAAATTTGGCTTCTGAAAGCCTCAATTCTACAACTAAATTGAAGACCATCAATCAACTTTAAAAAAAAAAAAAAAAAAAAACCCAAAAAAACAAACAAAAAACACAAAAAAACAAAACAGTGAAGTACAGGGAAAGCAGGTTTTCTTTATCATTAGCATAGCCACATTCCTTTTTTGGTTAGGACAAGCTCATTCTTAGCAATCACAGAAGTGAAAGAGCAATTTTACCTTTCTGGAGCAAGGGACTGATGGCTTGGAAACCAGTCCAGACAACCCTAGGCTGTAATATTCATTTATGGTAGATATCCTCTCTTGCAGGATTGGAGAAATAAAAGAATAATAATTGTAACCGGAAATAAAATTTACAAAGATGACCTGAAAGTAAACAATTAGAAGTATAAACAGTGTGGAATCACAGAACGGTTTGGCCTGGAAGGGACCTTAAAGGTCATCTCATTCCAACTCTCCTGCCACGGGCAGGGACACCTTCCACTATCCCAGGTTGCTCCAAGCCTCATCCAACCTGGCCTTGGACACTTCCAGGGATGGGGCAGCCACAGCTTCTCTGGGCAACCTGTGCCAGGGCCTCCCCACCCTCACAGGAAAGAATTTCTTCCCAGTAAATAATTTCTTCCTAATGATTTAAAGCAAAGTAAAAAATGGACTTTCAGATTGATACAGAATGAGAGAAACTTGAAGGAATGTTGAGGAAAAACCTGAGCTAATTTGGAACAATGGGAAGTGTAATTTTTTTTTTTTTTAGTGCTCTGAGAGGTGTCTAGAATATATTTTGGGGGTGGGGGAGGCTGTTTTTTTCCTTTTTTATACTGTGAGGAGATTTTATATCATAAGCCTAAGGTTATTGCCCTGCATGTAAAGCAATGTGTGCTGTGTTTGGTGTCAACATGAGATGACTTATTCTTTCCATCCACTTCCTTGTAGTCATGGAGAATTAATCAAAGGGAATCGTGTTCTCTGCCAACTTTGTTAGTGCCAATTTTGGACACAGAGTGTCACCAGCCTTCCCCTTTCAGACACTTTTCAGTCACCTGCAGGTGACACATAACTGGCTCTGGGAAGTTTGTGTCATGGTGCCAATTGTACAGTTCTCTCCTCATGGATGATTGAGTTAATTCCAATGGTGAGCAGGGACCCAGAGCAGCTCCTGTTCTAGAGAGCATTTTCTCTTCCTCCACAGCTTTGGGAGCACAATTTCTGTTCTCTCTGCACACAGATCCATCCCCCTGTTTACTGCAACAGTTCCCAAAGGTGTTTGAGTGTTACAGACAGCCATGAGACCACAGGTACATGTGTCTTAAAACGATGCATGTGATGATGTTGAGCTGCCACATCACATTTGCCAGGCTACACTGAACCCAGACCCACATGGGATGGTTCAGAGATGGCTCCCTAATCATCCCTACTTGAAATAAGCTCAGGCTCTTAAGATTCTTCAGAGAGCTTAGCCAAGAAATGAGGCTGGTGAAATGCTTTTCTTAGACTGTCACAGCATGTGCTGACAGCACCCTTTATACACTATAAAATTAGAAGAGATTTTAAAATTCCCTTTCTGCCTCCCATGCCATTTCAAACCCCCAAAGAGACAATAATTATCAGGTGATAAGAAAGCACCTTCCTACATAACAGCAGGTTTTCCAAATGAGTGATGCATTATATTAATCAGGTTATGTCAGGGGAGCAGCCTCTTTTCCTCTTTTCCACCTGCCTTTTGCAGATTATTTGTGGTCTTCCTCTCCAACGTGTGATCACTCAACTCATTCTGCATGGGGAAATGTCCTGTGAAGGATCACTTGTGTGGGAGCTGGGAGATATCTTGGAAAGCTGGACTGGAGTCCAAGGAACACTGCAGACAGTCCCATCTCACTCTCAGAGAGCCAAATGCGTATCTAGGATCTGCCTTTTCTGACTGATAAGGTGGTGTGAGCATGAAAACAATCCCTACAGAACAATATGGTCCTTCACAGTTCCCTCTCAAAATTAATCTCATACTTTCCCACTTCTTTTTTGATATCACTTGCAACCCAAATTTCCTGGTGTACTGTCCAGTACTAACAAACATTACATGAAATATTATTTCTCTCAGATTTCTGATCTCACTTAAAGTTTCAATGCATGCTGTCCTAGAGGAGAGGACTGGCACATGATTCATATTCCATGCTACATTTTGGGAAAGAATGCAAATGCAGCAGTGGAAACAGTAATATAAAGTGTACACTGGTGGTTTGAGCAGTTGGTGGACTTTCAAACACAGGCTTTAAGAAGACAACCCAGCAACTGCATATCTACAAAGTCAGCTGTTGCCTGGTGCCTCTCTTACCAGATAAAACATCTCTGGACAGAAGAGTTCCCCATAGCTGTCCTCAGTTTCTGTTATTTATTCAAACAACTTTTTGGCACTAGTTTCAAGGGTGGGAAGAGAAAATCTGAGAGGGAGGCTCAAAAGCCCAGTGCTCCGTGAGGTAACTTCTTTAATGAAAGTTTCCTGTTCCTCATTGTGACTGTGCAAGAAAGAAGATCTGAGATGGGTGTTGCTTTTCTCCTGGCAAGTGTTTTCCCAAAGTTGTTTTTAAACCTTCTTCTGCTCACCAGTGGGAGAAGGAGGGTATTTATAGAGAGAGAGAATCAGCAGAAAATATAGCCCTGTTAGTGTCTGCAATAGGACTTTAAGATTCAGAATTATTGTTGTATTTCCCTGTATCTGCAGGGACTTTACTTTCTCGTCTCAAACCCAATCTGTGATGACCTAAAGAAGCTATTTATAACCTTCACATCAGCAGTCGTCTCCACAATCAAAATTCAGGCTCTTGATGTTGCTGAATATTTTGCTCATCCTGTAAAATAGTATGATTAGGGAAGGGGTTTTATTGAGAAACATCAAGTTCACAGAAATTGGGAGAACTTGCCCGTTCTCATCCCCTTTTTAAACTTCCATTTTTAGAAGGAGAATTGTGGCTGAGCAAAATGGGCTCCTATCTGCCAAGAAACATCTGGAATTTTTATATTCTTGTATCAGGTTTAGTTATAAGAAAGCTGGCAGGGATTGCTTTGGCAAATGGTCACCCGTCTCATACTTGCAGTCTTTTTTTGTCTTGCAGACAGTCTGTTTCTTCCCTGCACTCCCCTGATGAATATTTAGGCTTAGGGAAGGCTTGGTGCTTTCTGGCAACCAAACACAGCATAAGCTGACAGCAGCGTATGCTGCGTTTTTGTCCAGACATCCCGAGACGTGCAAGTGTGACAGGATCTGTCTGAATCCTCCTGTAAGACTGTAGTTTTCAACAAGGCAAGGACTCTTATAAAATGCTGGATCTATAATGTGGGGAAGAGCTTGAAATAAAAATAAAAATAAATTAAAAAAAAAAAAAAATAAAGCAACTAACAAAGAAAATCCCTGCAAGGCCAAGCAGCTGTTCCTGGTGGATGTTACTGTGGGAGAGGCGAATCCCCAGTGCTGACTCAGTGAAAATCAGGTTTTGCAGATCCTCTTGACCTTTTAAGCAGACTCATTCCCTGTGTTGTGTGTGATATCTTCCCTGGGTTGCCCTTATTTCCTCAGGGCCCTTGTCTCTCCCATGTGCTGCTCTTGCAGCCTCTGCTGCTGGACTGGAGGTTTCATCTGAATTCCACGTCAAAAATACTTGAACCTTGCCAGACAAATATCCTATGAATGGGTGCATTTTGGAATCTTAGTCCCATCCCTAATCACCACCTCCTTTCCCCAACCACCTTTCTCATTATTTTAGCAGAGTTCTGGGAGCAGGTCAGCATTCCCAGTGAACACTGACTGTGCTCCATCATGAATCATTCACACAAGCTGCTGTGCTTTTGTGATTGCAACTCCCAAATTCCTGCATAAATTCCAGGCAGTGAAGGCTCTGTGAGAAGAACACTGCTTCCCACTTTCCCACTCACCTCAGCAAAAACTTGACCAGAGGAAGGCTCTGCACTCAGGGTCTCATTTCCTTCCACAGGTTGTACAAGTTGTCTTCTCGAGCTGCCTGTCCTAGGAGAGCTCCAGCCTCAAGCTCCTTTCCTCTCCCTCCCACTACTGTGTTAATCAGATCTTAGTGTTTCTCAATTCCACAGTGCCTTACTACAGGTAATAAAGTGCAGTTACACCTCTCATTATCACTGCCATCTCTCTGTGCATTCAGTAGTTACGGCAAGTGACTAATTGAATTCTGAATTTCAACTAAGAAGCAATTACTACAAAGATCAAACATCATTATCAGGCTGTGCCCTGCCAGCCTTCCAGAAGGGTGGGTTAGGCAGGAAGTTTCATAGCTCTGTGCTCTTCTAGACTGTCAAGTTCAGAAACAAATTGGGCTTCACCCCAGGGTAATGACTTTCCTCCTCCTGTCCTAGGGCTCCACAGGAACTCACTCCCACCACTCAACAAAAGGGGAATTAATGATCTGTTGGACTAACCAGCAGTGGGAACCTTTTCTTAGACTACACCTTTCTCCCTCATGTTTTTTTAGGTAGCTGTGCCGGTGGAAGTTCCCCTTCTGTGTAGGGGGAAGTGTTCTGGGCTGTAGAATCTTTCCTAGTAATTTGTGCTTGATCCATACAAACATTAATTAGTTGGATGATAGCCTGTTTCTTAAAACAATTGCATCACCCAGAATCAAGTGAGGGAAGTCTTTAAAACAGACATAAAGTGATTGTTCCACATCAAATTACAGGCCCATCCAGGCCAGTGCTTTGTTTAGCTCCAACACCTCAATTTAGGTGTCTGTGTGAAGGTGCTTATGTGTGTTCTAGGTGATTAAATTCCCCTTATTGTCAATAGAGGTGGGGCAAATGGAAGAAAAATTCATCTCCATAAAGTAAATGGCCACAGATCATCTGAATCTGTCTAGACTGTGCTGTCTGCAATTTTGGGACTAATTAATTAGCTTAAACTGGAGAATTTAGTGCCATTTCATGGCCTGGACTGAATGGATACCATGGACAGCAAACAGTGCTGGATGTCTACTTAGCAGCATGGATATTGTAGCCTTCACTCCCATGAGCATCTGCAGCAGGACAGTAGAATTTATGTCTTAATCTTGAGCTCTTAAATCTGTAGAGAGGAATATAAGAATGGGCAAGCATGAAGAAAGACTGTTCCTGGGTGCTCTTTTAGTTTCCAGCAATCCAAGTTTCTGTGAGTTGCTGAAGTAGAAGTCATAGTAGAAGTCTGTGTGTGATACCTGGCCTTTCACCAAAGATTAATTTGAATAGCTGTGTGTGGAAATGATAAGCCCAGCATGAATGTCAGACTTCTATTTTGCAACAGCTTTTGGGGGGGGTCAAATAATTTCTGGTTTATGTTCAGCTAGAAATTAAGAGGTTTGATTTGGGGGTCTGGTTTTGGTTTTTAATTTGTTGGGGTTTTTTTTCTTTGTTTCTTTTTCTCTTTTTCTTCTGCTGAAAACCAGTTGAAGGGAAAAGGTGATAACCTGAGGAATTATTCAACACCGATGATTTACTAATCTTCATCTTTTTATCTTTCTGCTTAAAAATACAGGCAGGTCTGAGTTGGAGATCTTTGGATTCTGTGTGCATTCACATTTGGGGATATGCTGTCTCACGGAATTATCTGCAGAGTGCAAATAGCCTTGGCAGGCTGGAGACTCCTCATCCTGCATATTCCCCTCAAGTTCAGCTCAGTAACACAGTTACAGAAGCAAATAACCTCCATTAGTTTTGGAAAAAAGATGAACTTTGCAGGCTGTTACAGGGTATATTTGTAATTTAGGCACTGCAGCGCTTTTTGACACGCACTGAAAAGGAGGGATTATTTTCCTTTCCCCCCCTTCTTTAGTGCTTTTAACACACGTGGCCCAAACCCTGTCATGTCAATTAGTATAAGGACAGAAACTGTGCACTTGCAGATTTCTGAGAGCAGGATTAACTGAGCATTTATCAGATGCTGATGAGCCTGTTCACCTGATTCTCTCTCCTTATCTTCCTGATGTTCCCTCAGTTGTTTCTGAAACAGCACGGTCCTGACATTTCAGAACAAGTTTTCTTAATCACAAGACATGAAATAATTTCCTAAGGAAATTAATAGCACATAGGGATAATAATTATATAATTGAATAATAATTCTTTTTTATTGAGTTATTAATAGAAGGGTTACCACAGGAGCTGTAAGCAATTGAGACAAAGAAAGCAGCTTCCAGGATGAGTCCCCAGTGATCCTTCTGAGGAGTGATTGTTTTGGGAAAGGGCAGCAGTTTGGGGACTGCCTGCAACTGCCCACACCTCAATCCTGAAACAAGTTAAAATGGAGCTGTAAAGAAACAGAATGTGTGCTATAAAAGAGCTGTATTTTATGGAACAGTCTTTGGTAACCCAGGAGGAATGAAAGGGGTGAAAAATATGGCAGGAAGTTGTGTTTCCTGAGTTGGGGGGTTGACTTTCAAGGGACTGGAAAGTCATAAAAAAAAATATGTATTTTCTTTTGTGTAAGGTTTTGTATTAGCAGGTATTTCATTAAACAAAGTTAAAAAGAGCCACTTTTCTAACAGTTCTACGCAGTTCAGTCTCTGGGATCTTTCTTAAGGTACTCAAATGACAATATTTGCTGCCAGGCAGCCCCAGTGTAAGGCAAGAAGAGTTCAAGGCCAGGCTGGAAGGGACTTGGAGCAACTTGGTCTAGTGGAATGTGTCTCTGCCCATGGCAGGGGGCTGGAAATGGATGATCTTTAAGGTCCTTTCCAACCCAAACCATTCTGTGATTCCTTGTGCAGACAAACAGAACTGAATTCTTCAGGTGCCCTTAATCTTTGTCAGTCCAACAGGGAGTGCCTTGGGCTACAAACCCAGAGAAGTGTTTTTCTAAACTCTGAGCAACTCTGGAGGACTTTTAAACTTCTGAAAGTTTCTGTTCCTTCATTGGCTTCTGGCATGTTATATGACCTGGGTGAATCACTTGAGCTTTTTAGCAGGTAGGAAATCGATACAGCAAGTGAGCATAATTGGGCTGCTTGAGCTTCTGGTGAACCCTTTTAGGACTTCTTGGCAAAGAAAAGCAATAGAAAGCTCATTAGAGTTTCTTATGTGCTTGAAAGCCTGAAGAGACATCAGGTTGGTGAGCCAGATAGAGCTGAGTTTAGGAATATTTTTTTAAGGGAACATTTCTTGCCTGAAGTCTTACTTATCTTCCTTCCAAGACTCTCCTATAAGTGCATTACAATTCTGCATGAATGTAAAAAAAAAACCCAAAAAACAAAACAAAACAAAACAACAAAATCCGAAAAACATAACTGTGACATCTAAGAAAAACTCTGCACAAAGCTTGGCTTTCAGGATGATGTTGGCTGATGCACAAAAATAATAAGCCTCAGTTGGATAACTGTTCTTGCCTCTCCTTATTTTTGTCAGAATATCCCTCATTGACAAATAAAGTAAGTGGAGAGAGATTTTTTTTTTCCCCAATCTCCTGGATGTCTGGCTGCTGTCACAATTATGCCACTGTCACTTATGATTTCTAGAAATAGTAAGCAGTGTACTGATGCATTGTGAATCCTACCTGGCTCTGCCTTGTCACTGCAACAACTGGGTAAAAAAACACCAAAGAGGAAGGGTGGCACATGAATAAATAATTTATAGCCCCATGATTCAGCCCCTATTTTTAGAGGCTTTCTGTTTTTCTGTGACTTTTTCTGAGACAAAAAGGGCTAAGAATAGTCTATACATGAAGTGATGTATCTTTTATGCAACACAGGGTTTTTTCTGTCTCATTTGATCTGAATCCTATGAAATCTGGGCAGCCAGTCTGAGGAATTTATATCATGCAGTTCCTGTTGGATTTACTGGGGATCATGGTGAAAAGGTTTTGCTTAATGCCAAGCAAACTGTCTTGTTTTAAAGATTAAATGAACAAAACTTATTTGGAGGAGACATTGCGAGAATCCTGCAATGTCCCAGTGATTACAACACTCTGAAGGAAATAATTTCCTTAAACTGGATTCAAGTTCCTCTTGAAATCCAACAGAGGAAGGACCAGAGTTGAAGTGCTCCATGTTGTGAGTGACTTATGGGGTACAACATCCACTGCTGGAATATTTTGTTTTCTGTTACTCCTGCATTCTTTGAATTTTTCTAAAATTTTTCTTTGGGGCATAAAAACCTGGGTCTGATCTACCTGATCTGACAAGTGACTTTTGCTGTCCCATAACTGTATATTTCAAAACTCATTCAGCTCAGAAAATGTCATCCAGCTTTAAGCCTGGTACTGAGACAAGACAGGTTTTCTCTGCTGTCTCTTCTGATCTTACAGGCCAGCATTTCACAGCACCTATTTTAATGTTGCATACCTAAGGGAAAACCTCACTTATTTGGGCTCCTTTTCCATTGGCAAACTTGGCATAAACAGCTCCATGTTGGGGGCACCATTGACTGGCTGCTTTGCTGTGCCCTGAAGGCAGCGTAGGAAAGGACTGGTGAGATGTGCTGAAACCAGGCTGAATGCAAGGTGAGATTTAAAATTAAAAGGTTGAACTCCACCTACGGTAAATATGCAGAACTAACACCCCCTGAAAAAGAAGGCTAATTGCTCAACTTGGTAAGAGGGCAGTACAGGGCAAAAATAGTTCAATGGTTGTCTTAAAGAGCGAGAAAAAAAATATATTTAGGATATTAACAAACAAACGCACAAAAAAACCCAAACACAAAACAGTGGAGAGATTTAACAGACTGTCTGTAATAGTTTTACAAAGCAATTTAGCAATTTCCAGAAATTCTTGGGGCTTAGACTTTTAAATCTGGACTGAACAAATCCTACTGGGGAGATGGGTGACATGACCCACTGTCCCCTCTCAGGTGTTTCCTGCACTGGGGAGTCTCTGAGGCTGCCAGAGTCACTGCTCACTGCACGTTCCAACACCCTGTACTTTCCAGGGATCTTGTTCAGTGGGGGTTCCAGTTTCCTGACTGATGGACCCTTCATTTCAGCTTGGCTGCCAGCTCACATGGTTGAGCTGTCAGAGCAGTCGGATACCCTTAGCTGTGCCCAGCTCAAGGCTTAACTCAGGCTGTCTTTTATTTATTTATTTATTCATTTGCCTGTTTATTTCCTTCACTCCAGTAGCAGATGAGCTTGTCTCAAGACTCCATGTGTGGGGGGGATCCAGGACAAAAGGCAGTTAGAGAAGCTGGATTTCCATTTTAGTGATAACTGGAAGTGTAAACCTATAAAAAAATTCATCTACATGAGAGACAGCAAGATGACTAAAAGCTTTTTCAAACCCAGCTTAGTTCCAGTTGTCAAGGACAAGATCCATTACAGCAGTGCCTGCTTGCAGTGTCTGGAATTGTCTTTCACCTGCTAATGACTGGAATGATGTGGTTAACTTCCTGCTAGGAATTACATCCACTTACCTTTACCCAGTGCTCCTGTCTCTTGTCTCATTTGCTTCATGCTTTTAATGGACTTTTACTGACTAAACACAAGCCACCAAGCCAATCTATACATATTGAGTTACTGCTACGTAAAAGGCTTTATGTTCTTCAGCAGGATCAATAAAAAAACAACAACAACAACTAAAGATAAAGAATACCAGTAATCAGGCACTCTTCCTTACATATTCCATTCGGAAATGCAACCTCATCCGCAGTTAGAAATGAAATTAAGGTCAAGGTTTTACCTCTTAAACTGATGTAAAACATTGTACCTAAGCTGTGTTTTAAAGTTGTTCCAGAAGGTAATAGCATCCTGTTAATCACAGAATCACAGGGTGGTTGAGGGTGGAAGTGGCCACTGGAGGTCCTCTGGGCTCAGGACCACATCCAGACAGTTTTTAATTATCTCCAAGAAGGGAGACTCCACAACCTCCCTGGGCAACCAGTGCTCCCTCACCCTCACAGCAAAAATGTGTTCCCTGATGTTCAGGTGGAACCTCCTGTTTCTCAGTTCGTGCCCATGGCTGCTGGTCCTGGCACTGGGAAAAAAAAAAGAAATGGGATCCAGCCTCTTTGCCCCCTGCCTTCAGGTATTTATATACATTAGGAAATGCCTTCTGAGCCTTCTCTTTCCCAGAGTGAAGCATCCCAGCTTTCTTATCCTACCCTCAAAGGAGAGATGCTGCAGTCCCTTTATCACCATGTGCTCCTTCACTGCTCTCTCTCCAGTCTGTCCGTGTGTCTCTTGTACTGGGGAGCCCAGAACTGGACACATCTTTCAGCCCACGTGTTGGCACAGCCTTTGTAGCTACTCTGTGTTTACTTCCTGTGTACTTTTGCAGTCTGGTGTTACTGGTTATCAGTATTTTAAGTCCAACCTTCATGTGAGCACTTGCAGTTTTGAAGCAGTTACACTGACTGCTGAGACTCACCACAGTCACTGAATTCTGTGGTTTCTAAGTAGCAGAAAAATCACAGTTGAGATGACAAATATTGACTGTTGGCTGCTCCATTTGCTGTTTAGACACACACTGGGGGCTTTTTACATGACCGTCTAGCAGAGTTGTTAATAAAGTCTAACATGATTGGGAGGAGTTCATTTTGCATGAGTTGTTTAGATGCCTGAAGGCCACAGTTCAGTTCTGGGATAAAGGTCCTTGAGCTTATTAGTGAAAAACTGCTCACATCCCATGCAAGTTTTCCCAGAACTAGTCTTGTGATACTGGTACTGAGTTGCAGGGGTGCTGAAGGGGGTAATGGGCAAAGCTGTAAACAGTTTGGATGTCTCCCCCCTTTATCAAACACTGGAGTGTGAGGAGCCCTTAAAAATTAATAAATAAAGCCTGTGAGCTTCTGTCATGTCCTTCACATCAGATGAAAATCACTGTCCATTCTTCTTGGGGCTACAGTGCTCAAATCTGGGTTGATCAGCTTCTCTTTATTGAAACAACAGATATGCTGAGCTTTCTTAAAATTCCCATTGCCCTGAAAATAGACAGAGCTGTGATTATCATAGTTGTTTATTTGGATAAATACATCTTTTTTGTTTTTCTCCATTCAAGGATCTTTTGCTCTCCACCTTGGAATTTCTCAGTTGCTTTCAAATGGTTCTACTCCACTAAGGAAAAAGTTCAAGCTCTACAAGGTGGGGCATGTGTATAAAAATGCACAAAAGTGAGACATTCTTGTAGTTATTTGGTTGTTTCTTTGAACATATTCAGAGAAGATCAATAAAATAAATAGAGAATTGGCATCTAGAACTTTGGGTGGCTGATTGGAAGGAATAAGGTATCCCAGTTCTACTCCTGCCAAGGCTTTGCTGTGGTCATGCTCAGATCTTCTACCTCCCTTCTTGTGGTGTGGCACAAAGTTTTTCAGGAGTGGAGATCCCTTTTATAACACCTTAAAGCTGCAAATGTTGGTACTTCTGCTGTCCTTTTGATGTGCATCTGGGCTCTATTTGCTGTCATTGGTCTTACTGGTGGAATATGACTATGATCAGCTCTTAGAGGAAACAGGGAAATACATAGGTAGTGCTGACAGGCCTGGAGGGGATGAAATACGTTTTCTGAAAGCTAACAGCAACCCAAGTGACAACCTGAGCTCTTCTGCATATTCCTTCCTATTCAGGGAATTCCTTTTTACCTCCTTGCCCATCTTCTTAAGCAGAAGAAATCAAGTGCCACAAATCTAAAGCAAAAGGAAATCAACATTTCCAAAATCAAGGAAGAGACCATCGACTGAAGCACAGAAATGAATATTGGATGGTGTGTCAGAAGCTCTGTGGATAATGACTGAGTGTTGCCTGTGCCATCATGAGTCATCTACTACTCATTATTGGTTTGCATGAACATTAAATCCACTTGTCCAGCTGTATTTTGTGAGTGCAAGTGCACACAGAGCACAAATAACCACGTGTTGTAACCACCAAATATCTCTTTATTTTATGTATTTCTTCCTTAGAACAAAGTCAGCAAGGAAGGAGAAATTATAAGAAGTGAAAGTTCTTTAGTATGTCATTTGTCAAAGAAAATGAATATTTACACAATTGCTTTTCAACTAGGAAAAAATAGTTCTAATAGCTCCATTTCTTTCTATTTATAATTAGCTCTTGTTGCCCTAGAAAGATCATGTAACTGTTCTTTTCTTCCTGGGTGTTCACTGTTTGTTTCTACAATGGAGTTCTCCATCATGATTCTTCCATTTTTTTCCAATTATTAGTGACAATCATTAAGAAAAACTGAACTTAATCCAGTCACTTTCCATACACAGTTCTTTAAAGCTAAGAGCAGGAATGCTTCTAGCACAAAGCACAGTCATCCCAGTTCTCACTGGAAAACCAGGTGAGAAGGAATATTTTTCAGCACGTTCAGTCACTGCTGGTTTCCCTCTTCCTTTACATACCCTGTAGGTGGGGACACACCACTTCCATTGCTGTCTCTCATGGAATCAATGTATCTGTCATTTTTGGCATCTCTTCACTGCTTTGATCCCTGCCACAGCTCTGCACATCCCAGAAAATCAGCCTGACATTGAGTCCAGTGTCTGTATTTCCTCATCTTCTCTGTGCTGCCGTTGACAGTAACCAGGGATGTCGGGAAGCAGCTGTTTGCTGCTACAAAAAAACACCAAGATGATTATTTGAAGTTGCCATTATTTTATCCAGGGTCTTCTGTGCAGAGATATACCAGCACACACAGGAATTTTAGCACATGCCAGATGTGACTGAGTGTCTGTGAGCACAGTGAGCCTCTATCCACTGCATGTGGGATTGATCCAATATCCTCAAGAAATGGCTGGACTCTCTATATGCCACGGGATTCATCTGTGCACCAACAAGAGCTGCTTCCTCCAGGTGCCTTCAGTGAGGCTCTTACTCTCTATTACCTCACTCACTAAATGAGATATTTCTCCTTTAAAGCACTGGGTAAAAGATCTGCATTATGTTATTAAAATAGATATGTGAAAATACATTCAGTATGATCAGAAACTTGTTTCCATGTGGCTATTAGAGCTAATGCTGTAAGACATTTGGAAGAAAGAAAGAAAGAAGACCTCTGATCTGGGATATAAATTAGTTATGACTACCAGAGTTTGGAATGAGATATTCCCAGAAGTCAGATCTACTTGCTGCTGTTGTTTCCGAGAAGTGACTGATACTGGAGGAGATTCTGGACTAGAGAAATTCAGAGTTTGATTTTATCCTCCTCCTGTTCAGATACTCAGCATGTAGGAGATCTGGTGTGACAGCTCATAAACCCAGATAACTCAAAGTTCCTCAAAGAACTGCCTTGATGTGGGTTGTATGTTTTAAGTCTTGATTGTGTTTGTGCTCTCCACACCTGAGCTGGAAAGGCACAGCAAGGGAAATGAAGAGTCAGAATGAATAAAACAAGGCTTTGGATGAATAAAATAAGGGTTTCACATGAGAACTATCCTGGAATTGGAATTTGACATCTGACTAAGCACTAAAAGTTCCCACTCAGTGTCTGGACAGTCAGAAGTTTGCTACAGCAACTGGCCAAAGGATGGGACAAATACAAAGGCTTTGAGGGATGTAAATTGGATCCTACCACCTAAATCCCACTCAGACTGTTTTGTTTCGTTTGGCCTTGTCACTCCAAAAAGAAGCAGTGGAAAAGTGCAAATAGATAACAGCAGTAAAAAATCCCGTGCTCTGTGTGGATGTGGTGTAATCTGGAGCGTCTTGTTGCTTTCCATGTGGAGTTTCCTTCTCTATAAGGAAAAACACCTTTTCAAAAGTCCTTTTACCCTTTTTTTCAAATGCTGTTGTTAACAGAACTTTTAGAAACATTCAGTCTAATGCCTTTATTTGACATCTGATTTTCCTGAGGGCTGGGTGCTGTACTAGCACTGAATGACCATGGCAAAGGCCCAAGAAGAAATTGGATAAAGGGCAGCAAGAACATCACGAAGAGTTCATTAGGAAGTTGCCTGTAGTTGTCCTTTAGGGATCCTTCTGAATTTCCTGTTTTATTTTAATTCTCTTGTTTCTAAGAAACAGTTCAAAATAAGAATGTAAAAAAATTATTGCTTGGAATTGGATGTACTTCTGATGAGTGGAGGAAGGTGGTATGTACAGCAAAACTGCACAGTTTCCCTCGGAGTTCCTTGGGATGAAGAGGAATTCTTGCCAGAAATTGAACTCCCCTCCTCACCCCCAATACTATTACATACAGTTCCCAGATCTCCTCAGGGTTACATTTCAATTGGACATGAAATCTGTCTGCTTCAGTAATTTCTGATTTTCACTTGCAGTTGAGGGAAACTGTAATCTTGGATAAAGACCAGAGGTGTTTTCTTTTCCACAGACGAAGGGTGAACACATCCTATCCTAGATGTACCCATTTCTGAAATAATTTTGGACAGATTCTTGTGTGCTCCCCCCCCGCCCACCTGTCCCAGGGTTGGGAGATGTGCTGATCTTGTTCCTCATGTTCTTTGCTGAAGTTTTCCCAGTTATAGTGTTGCACAGGAAGACTCCAGAAAACCAGCATCTCCAGGAATGTTTCTTCTAGTTTGCAGTAGGATAAATACTAAATACTTAGAGCAATAGTAGAGCAATAATTTACCATACACAAACCATTCTCATAGAGGGGGCACTGAACACCTGAACCTCTCTGGTTTTGAATATAGCTGCTTTTTTAAAAGGCTATACCAACATTAAGCTTTCTCTTGCAACGTTCTTCTCATAGCTTTTCTGTCTTCTGAACTCATAGGCTGTAAGAAAACATTATCAATCAATATCTTTAAATACTTGTAGTCTGCAGTTGTGTTTATGTTATTCATTTCTCTCCTCAGCGGGCTGTTTGAGTCCTCATGGAGGTGAGAAAAGTTAATTTGCCGTGTAAATAATCTGTTTTGTTAATCTTTTCTCAAATCTGTGAGATTTCTAGGCTGTTTAAAGTCCAGCATAGAGTGTTCATCTCTCTTTTATTTTGGTCTGTACCAGGAAATGCCTACAGAGAATGCCTGGGCAATGGGACATGGGCTTCCAAGATAAACTACTCTCAGTGTGAGCCTATTCTGGATGACAAGGTCTGTATTTTTCCCTTCATTCTTCTCAATGACATTTCTCATACGTGAATGCAAAGCTAAACTTAAGGTTAACATGCTAATTTGGGACTTTGGAGAGAGATTCCATTTCTGTCTCTGCAACAAAATCTCCCTGTGAATTCAGGCAAATCACTTGTCCTCTCTCCATATCCCCGACTCACATGGTTTTTAAAAAAGGATGCTTTTTATCACACTCTGTCCCTGCTGATGTATGTTTATGCAGATTTTTTCTAGCTTTGTTCAGAGCCTACAGCTGCTACGGTAAATGTTAGTAATAATAACAATAAGACCAAAAGCCTCTTTGGCGCTAAAAAATAAGTTTAACCAGCTGATTCCACCCTGTATCTGTCCATTCTGAGGTCTCATTAACATCTGACCTTTACAGATCTCAATGTCATTTCTCCTTAAGCAAATATGTAAAGGGGCAGCAATGGAAAAATACATAAAAAAACAGACTCAGGTCTCAGATGCCTTTAAAAGATTGAACCAGTCTTGCATAATATAGGAGTTTACAGATTGCAATTAGCATATGGGGTTAAGCTCCTTCCAAAAGGCTGCAAGCAATTATGCAAAGCCCTTTTCTTGTCAAATGTCTCAGCTTTTTTTGGAGGCATCACAGACATTCACCCTCATACAGTTTAAGCTTTCAAGCCTCTCACACCAGGTTCTCTTCCTCTCCCTCCTGTTTTGAGTGCTGTGGTGGGACAGGAGCACGCACAGTCCTCCTGCTGTCTCTGCCAGGGGTGACTGTCCCCTCTAAGAATCAAGGTGGAGCCCAGCAGCTCAGGTCTGTTTAAGTTTTGGGGTTCATCCAGCTCACTCTGTGGTTGTAGTTGTGCTGTGCCAGTTGCAGAGGGGAGGAGGACAAGTCCCACATTTAGCACTCAGGCACTGTCTGGAGTAGTGCTGTACCCCAAACAGTCAGGATGTACTTTGTCTTAGGTCCAGAATCCATCCTGTGATATCCCTGTGCTTGCTCAGTGTGGGCATTGAACCAGTGACTCAGAGAACACACCAGCTGCTGAGGAGGACCTGCTCTTACCCCCTAGATAAGTTATTTGGTGGTACCCACATCCCCCTTCCTTTTGGCTCTAGAGGCTTCTAGAAATTAGGAAAAGATGTGCAAATACCTCAGTGCCATCCAGAGGGATATTCCAGGTGATCCAGCAGAGTGATGATACTCTCATGGCAATTTAAGCTGACCTAGGTTAGTCCCTCCTTACATTTCTTTCCCACTTAAAATGAGAACCTAACTCGTTGCTGGGTCATTTTTTTTGGATGATTCAGTTCCCTCCAGCATTTTATTGTATTGTTGCAGGAGTGCTGGGGCAGTGTGAGCCTGGGTGGGATTGAGGGGGACACACAGACCAGCTCTGCCTGACATGGATTTGCACACCTGTGAAACCACCCTCTTAAAACTGAGCAAGAGAGGGGCTGTGGAGCAGCCAGTGCTGATTTAGAGAGTGGGGAGCAGAGCTGGGTAAAGGCTCCATATCTTTGATGTGGTTTAGCTGGTACAGGAAACCTGAGCTGATAATGGTGTGCTGTACCCGCTCAGGAAAGTGCTGCTGCATTTTAATGACCCTCCTTATGTGTTTGCATGACTTCCAACAGCTGCTATCTCTGCACCAGCAAATACAGAGGAGTTTTGTTTGAAAAGGCTGGAGAAGTGTTGTGACTAGAGGATAGGATTATTTCCTTTACTCTGTTTTTGCTTTTAAAAACTTTGCAGTTATGGTGATAGCTTAAAACTATTCAAATAGCGTGTTTCTTAAACAGATGAAAGTGCAGATGTTCCCCCACCCTCGCTTACAGAAGCTTAAAAACTCATTTGTTAGATCTTCAAAGATTTGCAACAAGCTTTGCAAATATTAATATTTGTGAATATTTTTGAAATCTCTCATAATGCTCAGTGTTACAGATGAATACTTGCTTTGTGATCTCAAAAAAAAATAGGAAAAAAAATCCCCACAGATTTCTCTAATGCTCCATTTTGATTAAAGGTGAGATTCAGGCACACACTTGTCTCTTGTTATTTATTGGCTGAGCCTAGCAGATGCTGAGCATCAGCCAGGAGGTGTGCTCTGTGATTTGTGTTTATTTTTAATACAGAAAACAACACTGCTGTCGAGCTTGGCCACTCACAGCCAGAGTGCTAAAGAATCACATGGTTTGATTCTGAATTCAGTGGCTGATAGATGGGACAGGAACAAGCCCCATGCCCAGCTCTACCTGCTTTATGGCAGAGTTTTGATCATGTAGGGAAATTTTAGGGGTTTTTCATCAGGTGTGTATTCAATCCAAGGGGGCATCAGCTCAGTTACACACGTTCCCTGGATTACATCAACACATCATGGCTCTACTCGTGGTGGAGACCTGTGGCAGCAGCTGATAAAACTCTGCTCTGGGACTGATTTGCTCACAGATTCCCACTTTGG
>JAWWLV010000088.1:3347769-3367574 GCA_035041135.1 Platyrinchus mystaceus
ACTCGTGGTGGAGACCTGTGGCAGCAGCTGATAAAACTCTGCTCTGGGACTGATTTGCTCACAGATTCCCACTTTGGCTGTGATCTAATTCCCTGCATGGAATTGTGTGGTGTAGTTTAAAATGCCCCAGTGTGTCTCCATGTACAGGCAGGTGACAGTCCTTTGGAATATTTGTGTCCTTCAGGTCCTTTATGGCCAGAGAAGGGAAAGGAGCTGGGGAAGGGTCTGGAGCACAAGTCTGGTGAGGAGCAGCTGAGGGAGCTGGGGGTGTTTAGCCTGGAGAAAGGAGGCTCAGGAGAGACCTCATCACTCTCCACAGTTGCCTGAAAGGAGGTTGTAGCCAGGTGGGGATTGGTCTCTTCTCCCAGGTAACAAAAGTGACAGGACAAGATGAAATGGTCTCAAGTTGTGCCAGGGGAGGTTTAGATTGGATATTAGGAACAATTTCTTCACTGAAATGCTGGCCAGGCATTGGAACAGGCTGCCCAGTGAAGTGGTGGAGCCACCATCCCTGGAAGTCTTCAAGAAGCACATGGATGTGACCCCTGGGGACACGATTTAGTGGTGAACACAGCAGTGCTCGGTGAACGGTTGGACTCAATCTTGAAGGCCTTTTCCAGCCTTAATGACTCTGTGATTGAGCAGCAGCAGATGAAGGTCAGTCATCTGGTCCAGCTGGGAAGCACAGAGTCTGCTGAGTGCACCTCAAGGGTCACTGCATGTCTGTGTGTGCACAACTGCTCCTAGCTCTTGCTTCTGATGTTGGGTAGACACCCAGATGTTGGTGTCCTAATATCAGACTGAATCTCACCCTCTGAACAAGTAGTTGGCTCCTTCTCCAGGCACAAGAATAAAGTACAGAAATTATTTTGATCAAGTGGCTGCTTGATGGCACAGCGTGTGACAAACATAAAGATTCTTCTCAGCCCACAAGCTCCTGTGTCAAAAGGACCTTTGCTGCATCCAGCACAGATCTGTGCTCATTAGAAATAAAATGAAAGTCTCAGGCAGCAAAAAAAAAAATACATCTTAGCCTCCAAAAGGAGCTATAATTTAGGAACTTTGGTCTTGTCTATGTGGCCTATGGCAGCTGGATATGAATTTGGTTCTGCTGATGTTTTGAGGTGGCTTCAAGCTGTGTAGCTGAGTTAGCACCACGCTGGGCTTAAGCTAATGTATCCTGCGTAGGAGCACAGCCACACCAGGCACGGCTATGCAGCTTCCAGCTGGCTCAGAACAATAAAACAGTCAACTCAGAGGCATCTTGGATGACAAAGATACTTCCCAGTGGCTTCTGAAAGTCTTTGGAGAGGAGATGTGGTGTCTTTAAACTGTGCTGGTGATGAGATCATGCTGGCAGCAGGAAGAAATCCAAAGTGACTGAACTGGCAGTAGAGTGCAGAGCCTCACAGGGAGACATGAGCTGTAAACACTGGCTGGACCTGCCAGTAAGTTCTGTTAGAGGGAGAAAAATCCTTGTCAACTGGACTAAGAGTGCTGTCATTAGGTGATCATTAAGTCAAATCATTAGCTGAACTGGTTTGGACAGGTTGGCAGTCACGTTCTGGCTAAAGCAAGGGGAAAATTGCTCTAGGCAGAACAACTCCATGATTAGCCTGACCTCTGGCTGCAGGGAGCCCACCATGCCTTAGATTTGCAGGGCTGGTGCAGGTAAAGCTATAAAGATGTGCTTCCTCAGTTTACCTGGTGGGAGACACCTCTGCACTGTCTGGTGTAACATGATTGTTGTGTGTAATGGAAGAGGATTCCACTGGTGTGACCTGCTATGACCAGACAGCAGTGCTACTGGTGTCCAAACCATCTCTGGATTCCCCATCCCTCCTCCTAAGCCTGAATAGAATTTATGTCTTCATTTCAGTGAAGTGAAACATCTTCCTGGAAGCAGAAGAATATTGGGTAACAGTAGAAGGTTGTTGACATTTTAAATGTATTGGTCTTCATGAGGGTGAGACAGAAGAGAGTTATGAAAGTGTTTTACATGAACTGAGCTTTGGCCAATGCATGACTGATTCTGAGCACGTGTTTTTCAGCCCTGAAGGTTCCGTCTTCAGTTCTACCAGAGATGCAGATTGCATGTAGGCTGGTGGAAAGTGATCTTGCCACCCTGTCAGCTTAGTTTTTCGTAGGCACTGAGGCAGTTCTTGTTTCTATGATGTTTGAATTTGCCTTCGGGAAGCCTTGTTAGTGCCAGAAACTGAAAATATGAAAGTTGTGCCTGTTTTTCCTTCAGTGCATCAAACAGGAGCTTAATAATTTTATTTTTCTGACTCGTCTTCTCATGTTTTGAACTATGCCTTCTTAAAACTTGAGGGAAGTTGAAACAGTGGTCAGGAGCCAAAGGAAGGAGCTGAAATCCTTCAGAGCAGGATCCTTGTCCTGGGAAAAACGTTCTTCCAGAAGATATCTAGCACTACATGAGCAATTCTGAAGAAAGTTCTTAGTAATTTGGTTTACTTTTAGGAAGTCCTGCAAGAAGTGGTGATTTGGATTCAGTGGTGCTTATGGGTCCCTTCCAACTTGAGATATTCTGTGAGTCCATGACTTTATGAACTAAGCAGGACAGTAATTAAGCCATGCAGTTTACCAGGGCACTCCCTGAATAATACAACACTGCACAGGTAGGCAAATCAGGTCAAGTGTGTTTTCCTCCCCTTTAGGTGTCCCTGTGTCTTAAGGCTAAATAAAACTCAGTGTGGAATTTGGATTTTGTAGGTTTGTTTTGTTGTTTTTTTTTCTTTTCTCCTCAAGGCAATTCACAAAATGGGCCCATGGATGGGGAAGTTTATTTTAGGGGATTTCATAATGGACTCAAAAATACCTTGCATGGTTGAGTTCTGTCCAGAAGCAGCACATTACTCCATGTGCTGAAGATATAGGCAGGTTTCATCACAGAAATGATTCCAAGAGAGTTTGTTGGCAAAGTGCTGGAAGATGCTATCTTCACAGAATAATGGAACAGATTAGCTACAGCTGCTGGTTGTAGTTTCAGCCAAACATTCATTCACTGACAAATTCCTTTGACTGGAATAAAATGTTAAGGGAAATTGCTAGGAAAAGAAAAAAAAGGGGAAAAGGAAGTTCAACCAAAATTAGAAAACTGGTGCCATTTGTAGGATTTTGCTTTTATATTTTTGGCACAAGGGAGGAAATGTAGGTCGTTAGTTTTCCAGGGTCTCGTTCTTCTGAAGGAGGACAACATCCCAAATTGGGGAAAGATCTGCTTACCCTGAAAAGAAACAAATGCCAAACGTAATAAATAAATATATTTTTCAGGAGGATTGGTTCTTTCAGTAGCAAACCTCTGTCCCTTTCTAACCAGATTCAGTATTTATCTGAATAGTGTTTTTCTACTTCATCCATCAGGGAAAGAAAGGAGATGCTTCTCTTTTCTGTAGCCAGCAGCAGCCCACCAATAAAGAATGGTCCAGTTACTGCAAGGCCAAATTTTTGGTCATACCCCTAAATTCACTGATTTAGGCGGGAGCTCTTCTGTACTTAATCTTTTGTTTGCAGGATCAGAAACCTACCAATAATCTCCCCCCATCCTAGGAAACAGACACCAACCCATGAAGCTTCATCACATACTTGGGTTGCTGCTAAAAACAACAGGATCTCTGGTTTGTCAGGCTGTCTCAGAACTGAAAGGACACCACCAGATTCCAGCTCTTTCAGGCTGCATTTGTTCTGCCCTCAGTTTGAAGGATAAGGATCGTAGCTTGCAAGGAATGTCCCTCAGAGGAAAATCTGCCTGTATGGAAAGGCCTTATTACTTCTTCTTACTGAATTTTTTGTATGAAAACCAAACCATTTGAGTAGGAAAGTGGCATAACCTGGCTCATAAAGACTGTGCTGTTTCCTAAGAAAATAATGTTTTATAACTTTTGAAACTCTGGGAAGGTGTGTCTTTGGTAGCTTTCTAGCCCTAAAATGACACAGTTTTAAAATAGCATAATAATGAAAACAAGAAATCCTGATGAAATTGCAGGGACAAAGAAAAAAGAGGTGAGGAGAAAATAACTTGTTTTGCAGATATTTGCAATAAACTGTGGGCAAACCCCACACTGAAACAACACCAAGCCTGTACTTCTGTGCCTGGGCAATATGTTTGGCTTATATATAGGCATCAGCCTCGGAGCTATTATATCATTGTAAGGTTGAGAAAAGTAATTACTGTTTTCTAAACTGATTAACTGTTCCTTTATGTCAGTGCTTAGAGATTCATGCTGATTTAATCCTGTTATCTCTTTACCTCCAGAGGAAGTATGCGCTCCATTACAAGATTGCTCTCATCATAAACTACCTGGGGCACTGTATTTCAGTAGGGGCCCTTATAGTTGCCTTTATGCTTTTCTTGTGCTTGAGGTGAGTAATGTGTTTTGCATGCTTCTAAATTCCGTGGGTGGCACTTGCTGGGCTGCTCAAGCCCTCTGATAACTCCGTCCAGGTCTGGAAAAGCGGTCGTGGCTCCGACGCTCCCGAGCGCGTCCGCGGTTTTGTTGACTGATGCGTTGGATGAGCTGTGCTGGAGCCTTCTGTGCGTGGGAGCCGAAGCCTGTTTGTGTTCAGGGAGAGAACTGTGCATGATTTATTGATGCAGCACAAAAATGTTGGTGAGCACAGAGTGCTTCATTAAGGGAAACTGGGATTTGAGTGTGTCAAGTTGCAAGTTTTGGGGGCAAGTTTTCTTTTTTCTTTTTTCTTTTTTTTTTTAATATAAAGCACTGCATGATAACATGAGGCATTTTGCATTCCCTGACAGATAATGCCCAGATCTAAAACCGAAGGAGATAGAACAGAATCTTTCTATTTTGCTTTGGGTTAATTTTGATTTTTAATTTCATTAAAAGCTTAGACGTTTTCTTAAATAACAAGGGGAACATCCTTAGAGGAGCTTAATCCCCACCAGTCCCCATGAAATGATGAATGCAAATCAAGGAGACTGCACAGAAACACTTGCCTGGCTCAGGGTACAGAAGGGAGTTTGGCAGGTCCAGTGGATATATTGGTGAAAATTAGGGCTCCAGGGAAAAGAGAGAGGACAGGAGAAAAGGAAAATCACTGGAAAGTAACAAGAAGATGTGCATCAGTCATCATATATATTGTAGGCACAAAGCCTGAGTCACAGGGATGTATTTTCATAGGGAATGGCCTGTGGGTTATTCCTGCATTATTTCTTGGATTACCTGACTGGTGTTCCTGTACTGTTTGTGCTGTGTTGTCTGGAAGAGTTCAACCTGAATTTGGAACCACCTCCACTGAGTGCTGTGCAATGATAATTTGCTTGAGAGAAACCTTATTCTAATAGCAGAGGATAAACTGCTGTGGAGGACCCCTCTCCCTCCCCTCCCCACATTTACAACTCAATTATTGACAGTGACCTCAGTGAAAGAATTCCTGTTTTCCTAGAGTGGAGCGTCCCTACAAAGTCTTATGCAAAGTCTTCCTCTTGAACATTCCTAACAAGGTCTTTTCTACTTTCAATACAAATCTTCTTGCACTCCAACATCTATAAACAGAATAATGTATGCTAATGGGAAGAGAAAAAAAAACTTTAAAACATTCAGTGGGAACTTTTATGATGCATCAATGTAAACTTCTATTTCAAGCCTTCTACTGTGCATATAAAGCTAATTCCCACAGTGCTTGGAGACCTGAATTAATTTACACTGAATAAAGAATGCAAATTATTCATTGTAATTATATTCCCTGCTTTTATGCTGAATCTTTTATAAACGCTTGAGTAAATAACACAAAAACAATTAGATAAGATGGTATAAAAGTATCCAGCTTTGAACACAGAAGTGGCCCAGCTGATCTCTTTTAAATTGTTCTTCTGGTATTTAAACTTTGACTTTAAGATTTAAATTTTGCAGTCAGCTTCAGCATTGAAAACAACATTTGAGTAGCACCAATTAAGCACTTCCCTGTACATGCTGTGAATGAAGATAGTCTGCCTTTTCAAATTCCCATTGTATCATGCAAAAAATGTCCAGTGTCCAACCAGCATTAACCAGCATGAGATACCTCAGTGTCTGTCGAGCTACATCTGCTTTCCAAAGTTCCAGAGATGCTCCAGTGAAAGCAGCCCAGGTTCACGTTTCATTACAGGTTGCCCCTCTGCAAATTCTAGGTTTTGCACATCTTTGTCACAACTCTTCAAAGTGCCCCAAGAACAAATCAGTTTTGACAATCAATTCCAGTTATTTAGGGCTTTTTTTCCCCCCTTTTTTAGTTTGGGTGGAAGAAGACACCTGCTAATTGGGTGAAATGAGAGAATTTAGGTAATTCCTGGAAAAAAACAACAACAACAACAACAACAAACAAACCCAGTCTGATAGTTTCACATCTTTGCCCAAAGTGGAATCTGCCAGTTCCCTTTTCCTGCCCCATTCCATCCATCTACCTCACTCCATGAGTGCCTGCTGAGGGTGAAGATAGAGGAGACCTCCAGAAAGATTCAAATTCTATGACTGTTCCATATTTTTATGCTTCTCACCCACCATCTGCTTGATTTCCTCAGCTCTGTCTGTGCAGAGTCCCAAAGGTAGTGCTGTCTGCAGGAGGAGACTGGAGCACAACTGCTTGGAAGGCTGTGGGGTCTCCCACACTGGGGGGTTTAAGAGCAGGTGAAATATTTCGTTGCCATGGCAAAGAGTATTGCTTTGGCAATCAGGTACTGACATGGGTGTTCTGCCCTTGGAGATGAACTTCACCATTACTGCCCCAGCCCAGGGAGCTGCTGCATTGCTGGGATTCTTAGTCCTCAGTTGTGCTGAAGTGGGAAAGAGCTGGATCAAGTCCCTATTATTCCAAATCTATTCTGTGTTATCCTGTCCCCAGTTCTGTTCTTCCTCACTTCTTTATGCAACCTTCTGCTCTCCTTTCACAACCCACAGAAATGTTCTCTTGCCCTAAAATCTAAGGAACCCCACACCTATTTTGAGGGTCAGAAGTCTCAGATGCCACAGGAAATAATGAGATCATCTGCCATTTGTGCCCATGAGACCCCCAATACAACTGGAAAGGAAGAAGAACTCACCCAGAGCCTCCTTTTTACTGTGAAGACCTATTCTAACCTCATTTTCCCCAGTTCTGTCACATATGAACCAATCTCTTATTGGCTGTGCCAAAAAATAAGCCTGTAAACATTTCATTTAGCATCTAAATAATAGAAAATGAAGGAGAGGCCTTGATTGTTGTTGGCACTCTGACTGAATGCCAATGAGTCATTGAGATCTGTCCTAAAGAACATTAGTTTCTCAAGGTCTAATGTAGGTGGTCTGAAAACTGTGAGCGCCATGTTCTGTTTACCATGCAGAACAAAACAAGCTCACAAACAAAAAGAAATATGCTGAGAATAAAAAATGTAGGATCTGTGCACAGAGTGTCCTGTAGAGGTGCACTGGTCTTCAAAGCAGGATCTGGAGAGATTTGCTCAGGGCACTTCCCATGTCATTGTTAAACGAGTCCACACTGCTGTGAACCTCATGGTCTGTATGTTCTTATCAAGAGCCAAGGTTTGATCCATCCCACAGGTGCTCACAGACAGTTCCCACTGACTCAGCCTCATCATCCCATCGAATGCCATTCTCACACTAGGAAAGCTGAAGAAAAAAAAAACAAAAAAACAAAACAAACAAAAAACAAACAAAAAAACAAACAAACAAACAAAAACCCACAAAAAAACAAACAAAAAAAAACCAAAAAAAAACCCCCACCCCAAACGAACAAACAAAAAAAGATTGAAATGCTTCTTTTGAATCATATTTTTCCCTTATTGTTGCTGATAATGCAGGAACCCAAACTGCTGATAATGCAGAAACCCGAAAGCTTTGTTGTGGATTTTCCCTCGTTCACGTGCTGTTATAGCAGCCTCTGAGAGGGAATAAGAGTCCTATGTAAAACTCCTGACTTGTTATTAAACAATGTGCTGGCAATGGCCAGCAGTGACCTGACTGGATTCAGTCAGAAGATGTTTTATTTGTTCAGTGGTGACCGAAGAAGTAGTAGAGGACGAAAGGTATTTGTTCTGGGAAGCGTCAAAGTCCCTGCTGAGTTTTCAGTCCAATAAAGGATGGTGCTGAAAGGGAGATAGGCTGAAGATTAAAAATGACATGCCCTTCTGCACAAGTTGCTGGATAAAGGCAGCTCTAAAAAAAAAAACAAACCACAAACCCACAAACATTGTCTAAACATCTTTCGTCACTTGTATAGTGGTAACAAAAGCTAGTCGGGGTTTTGAGGGAAATTTGCTTTCCTGTTGCTCCTAAATTCACCTCTTTCTATTTCTCCATTAAAGCATCTGATTTCCCACAGCACTGAGGTAATGTCACCATTCTTTCTTATGATTACATACAGATTTCCTAAATCCATTCCACATATTCTTTCTTCCCAAAAGATTGAAACATTTTTTTCCTGAGACAACATAGCCACTTTTTTTTTTCTTTTTTTCCCCCCTAACTATCTCCCAGGGTTTAGGGGAGGAAAATCTACTTTCCTTTATCCTCCTCTGTTCCAAGCTCCTTTGAACTGCCCCTTGGTGCTCAGTCTGGTGTGCAGCTGGCAAGACTGCTGCTGCAGGCCTCTGTTGGTAGGAATGGAAGAGTTTGATTAAATGCTTTCTAGAAACCTGTCAGAAGAAATGCAGAGCAAAAATACAGAGCAGGTTTCTTAGAGCAAAGTAATTTTTCACCTATCAGAACCTAGAGAGTGAGGATATACCCAGTGGGAGGAGATCTGCACGGTTATTACTGGTTTGCACTTAAAAGGGATGTGCTGCCTGGTGTGGTTAGAGCAGAGCAGGCTCCAGATCTTAGGTGCAATCCTTCCATTTGTGCCTTTCTGTTGTGGAACAAGAGGAAAGAGCAAGTCCCAGGACAGGACAGCAACTGATTGAATTCACAAGCTCATATCAGTGCTCCATGTTCCCCTCTCATCTCCTGACTCCCCACCCAGCTGAGTTAAGTCCACTTAGAATGGCAGAGCCTTCATTAAAGATTCATTAATGGCATTTTTTAAACTTCAACAAAAATACCAGAGAGGAGCATGAGTGAGGTGTGTGCAGTAGATTTGGGGACAGCACTCACTCTGTGCCACGCTGCACCAGTACACAGTAAAGTTCCCAAAGCAAGGCAGGAATGAAAAGGAGGGAGCTGAGTTGTAAACAAGCACACATGCAATGAGAGGGTTGTCTCTGAACACAAAGCATCTGAAGTGCCTGTACTGCCTGAATCCGTGTGAAGTGTCTCATCTCAGCAACTCAGATAAAGGACAGAAACACTTTTCCCGTTGATTAACCTCAGGCCATTGTCTTTTCTTCCCACTGCCTTTACCCGCCCCCTCTCATCTCACATCTGTGTGACTTGTTCTTTAGGCTCTTTGTGCAGAGCCTACCCCACACAAAAGCCACAGAGAGCAGAGCCCTCATGAAGTCCTGGAATAATACCAGTAATTAAAAGTGTGCCCAGAGAGCTGCATTCTTAAAAGGTGAAAGGTTTCATGAGCTGCCTCTGAAACAGTGGCATTGTGGCCTTGCAAAATGAAGGCTGTTGAGGAGTGTTGTTGCTGCCCATAAATCCATCACCACCGGAGAAACATTAGAAGCTGAAGAGCTGCTTACAACCAAGGACAGTGTCAGTGCAAGAAGAAATGGGTATAGGCACTCTACAGACAGGCTTGGGTGTGGGTATTAGAGGATAATTCCCAACCCACAGAGCAGAGGGGTCCAGGAGCAATGCAGGAGAGAAGAAATTTCAGCTGGAGTTCAGCTAGAGTATCAGGAATTAAAGAATGGCTTTTACTCAATTACTTTCATGACCTGAGGTTTGGAGGACCAGGAGGCCACTTCCTCTCCCGTTCTAGAAATATGTTCCTACTGGTGTATTTCTGTTGCTGCCAAGATTTTGGCCATGAGGCTGTTTTTCTGGAGATGGACTTGTTTGAATTCTGATAATAGAACTGCTCTGTGCAAGATTTAGATTGATGTTGACTGACAAGGTAAAACTTGTCTGTGCTCTGTTCTACTTATGATGATGATGGAATGGTTTCGGGAGAAAGCCTTGCAACTTCTCCAAGATTTAAGAGAAGGGAAGAAAGCAAAGTTTGGTCTTTACAGTTCAGATATGAATCATGCCCAGGAGTGCAATTTGCTGCAAAAAAAACCCTCATGTCTTGTGTCATTTCTGGAAAGGAGAAGCAGAGCAGGTGGTTTCAAGCCAATGTTTAGAGTTATGTACTAAAAATGCACCTGCAGCTGTGCAAGCACTAAATGGTTCCATTTCAGTTTTCATCCACGGAATTGCACCTCAGGGCCCCTCACTAACTCCAGTGTGGTTGTTCAGCATTCAGGCACCTTCTGTTCTGTCTAATCTAAAGGATGATTTAGGTGCTGGAGGGTATCCAGAGAAGGGAACGGAGCTGGGGAAGGATCTGGAGCTCAGGTCTGATGAGGAGCAGCTAGGGAGCTGAGGGAGCTGGGGGAGCTCAGGGGAGACCTTATGGCCCTCTACAACTTCCTGACAGGAGGCTGGAGCCAGGTGGAATTGGGTCTCTTCTCCCAGGTAACAAGTGGCAGGATGAGAGGAAATGGCCTCAAGTTGTCCCAAGGGAGGTTTAGATTGGGAAGATTCCCTCACTGAAAGGGTGGTCAGGCAGTGGAACAGGCTGCCCAGGGAAGTGGTGGAGTTGCCAACCTGGGAAGTGTTCAAAAGGCCTGTGGATATGACCCTTGGGGACAGGGTTTAGTGGTGAACACAGTGCTGGGTGAACAGTTAAGCTCAATTACCTTAGAACTCTTTTCCAACCTAAACCATTCTTTGATTCTGTGAAAGCTGCTGCTTCACATTACTCTGTTAAAACACGAGTGAGGTGGAAATTTGTGTCAACCCTGAATGGGACACATACAGCCCTACTAACCTGTGGGCTGCCTTTGTATGTTATGGGAACAGCAGCTTCCTTGGGGTGGTGCCCAGGCTGAACCACTGGAAGCATTTCCTAAGGCACAGAGAGCACCACGAGGCTGATGGATTTAGACAGAGCACAGGAATGACTATTGGGAAGGATCAGGCTATATGATCTTTCCTGAATTCCTGGACAGATACACAAAAATAACTAAATATTTTACACCATATTTCGGTGGAAATAAGGCCAAGGAGAGGGGCAGCATCTGTTGCTCAGACTTTCCTCCTTGGTTTATCTACACAGTATCTGCAAATGTAGATAATATAGTAAACTTCAGTAATTGTATTAGAAGCAAAAAAAGCACCCCAAAACATAACCCCTGAATTCCCAAGCTGGTAATTTAAATTAATTTTGTTTCAATTTTTTTTAATTTTTATTTTTAAATAATCCCACAAGGGAATTATGAATGAGAACATGTTGTGCACTCGTATTTCCCAAACAGTAGCTGTAAGCCAGACCAGCTACTATTAGCTCTGTGCCTGGCTTCTGAAGTCCTGTCTCTAATTTGTGCAATCCAGCAGCAATGGAAAAATATTAAACAAGGAAATATTCACCCTTCCACAGTGTGGACTGATAACTACAACCTGTGTCTACAGAGCAGTGTCTCAGATAAACCCTGGAGGTTTGTAATCATGTACTGTATCCCTGCTACTCTAAAGCTGTTATGGGGCACTAAAACCTGACCTGCAAGATGTTTTCTGTAAAAAAGAAGATACTTTACAGCCCTGTCTTCTCTTTGGTTCAAAAATTACTGACAAATGACCCTCTGTTTAGCAAAACAAATTAGAGCAGAGTTCTAAACCTTTTTTTTCAGCCGTCTAAACCACGACTAAGTGAAGTCGTCTTTGTCATTCCTGTGCAAATAACAGGAATTTTCTCCTTTGGAAGAGCTGACAGCACAGTCAAGGTTGGAGCCTTGTTCTTAGACTGGAGCACTGACTGGGTTTCAATTAGCCCTTATTTAACCACGTGGCTCTCAGGCTCCCTCCTGTAGGCTGATGAGGAGCAAGGCCAGGCTGATGGAGTATCCCACAGTTACCCACACTGTTCATGGGGAGATCACAGAGGTTGTTAACCCCTGTTCACCGTGATTCCCAGCCAGACAGTGCTGGGCACGAGCACTGGTGGTGAATACAGGAGGTCTGAGGCTGTCCTGGGGCTGTCCTGGGGCTGTCCTGGGGCTGTCCTGGGGCTGTCCTGCCTGTGGTCCTCCTGTGTGTTGTGTTGGCTGCATCCTTCCAAGCCCGGGAATATCGCTGCTGTGAGCCTTCGTGTCTGAAGCAGGCAGGATGCCCCATGTCCTGTGATTAAAAACTGGCTTGAAGGCAGAAGAATGAAGCTTTGGAAAAGACTTAGCAGAGCACAGATGGTTCCACAATGGGTTTATTTTTAGGGTCTCTGCACATCCTAAACACTAATGGAAGCTGCTGCTTCTCCTCTTCACCTGAGCATCTCGTTCTGTCCTCGTAATAAAGCTGTTGTTTTCTTCCAGGCTTTCATTCTTCCCTTGAAACTGCCCCTTGCATTTCCTGTGGGAATATTTATATTCCCCCCAGGCAACTGCCACCAAGGAGCTGATTTTCCCTGCCAACCTTTCCAGCTGCTTTTCCCATCTGTAGGCATTAGGAGTTCCAGAGTACGTGCACTGATTGAACATGAGCACCATGAGAACCTCAGGGAAGGCTTCGATGTGGGTGAAAGCAAATAGGCCATGACAGGCACAGAGCCTGGGAAATAACTTGCTGTTAGGTATTCTTCCCACTCCAAGCCATTTATGGCCTGTACATGTGCTTTGCCTGCCCTAGAAAAGACTACAGGGGGAAAATACTTTTTTAAGTATTGTCCATGATTCTCCTTCTGGCTTTCTCAACAGTCATGGAATGGGAAGGACTCCAGCAAAGTGCACTCCTATTTCTCCTATCAGCTGTTTTCAGAGAGACTTTTGGACAGCAGTCTTAATTAAACATCATTATTAATGGAATACTACATGAATTAATAGAAGGTTTCCAAGCTTCTTTAATAACGTTTTCATTTGCAATTATTTCTATGCAGATGATTCCACTAATTCAGCGAGCTTTCAGCCACGCTGGCACATTACTATAATTGCTAATGTTAATTGTTTGTGTCATGCTTTGAATCAGAAAATAGTAGCTCTGCACATCCCAGAGGAAAAATACCACTGTATGGATAGAGTGAGAAAAAACCAATATGTAACAGAAAGCTGCTTTGAGTTTTACCAGGGCTATTTATAGATGTCCATTTCTGAATCAGTGAGGCCACCTCTGCAGAAATAGTTAATAAGGGGTTTTTTCCCTGCCTTTTCAGATCTCATCATTTCTCAAGTCAAAAGAATGGGTTTTCTAATTCTCTGCTTTCTATGATGAATCATACAATTAGGGTCATTTGGTGGAAATATTATCAGAGAGTCCTCTCTCTACCAACAATCTGAAGCCCTTTCTGCCCACCTTTGACTCATGCTGCTGTCATCTGCTGGAGAATCTGGTTTGTTTTTCATCTTTGCTGCTGTTGTTCCTAACGTGGAACCTCTGACACCCGCACACCAAGCAGTTCAGGACGCTGGTGCCAGGTCCACCACCAAACCATGTCCCCAGGTGCCACATCTGCACATTTTTTGAACCCTTCCAGGGATAGTTACTCCACCACTTCCCTGGGCAGCCTGTTCCAGTGCCTGGCCACCCTTTCAGTGCAGAAGTTTTTCCTAATACCCAATCTAAATCTCACCTGGTGCAACTTGAGCCCGTTTCCTCCACACTGGTCTGTCTGAATATGGAAGTTCTTATGTCTTTGTGTTGTGGCCTTAATCTTTAAGTCTCTTGTGACTGAATTGCTAGAACCTCTTTTCTTCTTCCTTCCATCCTTGGACCCATGCACCAGGGAAGAGTTAGTAGAAGAGTCCAGCCAAAGCTCTGACCATCTTTTTTTTGCCTGAAAAGAATTAGGGTAGGAAGGAAATACAGGAAAAGCCTTTTAATGGAAGCCCATAAGCTCAGTCTGTCATGTCTTGTCATGTGCCAGCCTTCAGGAACTCTGGGGTGGTGATTTGTGATGCTGTTCTTGGAAGCTGGGATGCACTTGCACCATTCAAAACACAAAAAGGGTTGTAAAACAAGTGGAAATGGCATAAGTGATGTTACCTGACATGAAGATGGATATGAAACCTTCTATCGTCAGATCTTTTAGACCAGGGGACTCTAAATGGCTCTGTAACTCAAATATCTTCCTAGCAGTGCTGTAGTTTTGCCTGAAGCAGCAGTTCAGCCCCCAGTCCCCTCATCTCTCATTTCTCCCCTCTCTCCTGTAGCTCTCTGCTCTCTTGGGAGGCAGCTCTCTGCTCTCTGTGCTCTCATTTTCCTGATGCTGCCACTGCCACAATCCCCAAATTGTGATATCTCCCCACTGAGACAAGAATAACCCCAAATTCCTTAGCTTCTCCACTTTGAGGGAATTCATTCATGCCAATCACCGTGCCTCTAGGAAAGCTCAATTCACTAATATGTAACACAGCTTAATGTGTTTTAAATTCCACCTCCTGCCAGTTAGGATGTGATGGGAATTCCTTTTCAGTGCTGCCTGTGAGGGCAGTTATTGCTGTTCCTGGAGCACAGGCTTGCTTACTTTTCCACTCCATGGAGTGAAGCCAATAATTAATCGAGGAGAAAGGGACTGTGGGGCTCATTGTCATGGAAGACTGTTATGACTGTTTAAATGTTCAAAATGGGACAGGTCATTTTCATGAGTAACAGGAGTATTTAAATTTAAATTAAGGCTTATAAATTTAAGCTACCTTCCATCTACCAAGAGCCAGGTAAAGACCTATAGAGGACAAATTACCCCTATGAGTCTTATGAGGTTTTTTTTCCTCAGGCTTTGAGGTGAGTATGACAATGTTGGCTTTGTCCTTTCACGAAACATTGTCTGGGCTGTAGGTCACCCATTACTCACTAGTTTTGTTGTCCCTCAGTTTGGGACATGTCCTTCATTCACTGGTCACCTCAGACTCCAGCCTGGCTGCACAGATAAACTCTAGGCACAGATGAAGCTCCTGAGCCCTGCAGAGCAGTCACATGTGAATGGTGCCTGAATGAGGGAACCCTCAGCTCAGTCAGGATCCCTCCAGATGCTTTACACATGCTAAATTACAATTATACCACCCACCAGCAGTGCCTGAAAATGAGAGCAGCTTTCTCAGGTGGCTGCCAAGAGATTGTTCCCTTGTTACACTGCCTGACTTAACTGCAGCCCTGCACTGCTGTGCCCTGCAGCCTCCACACACTCCATTATCCTGCTGTTCCCTCCCTCCCCACTACCAACCTGACACAGTCATTTCTCAAGCTTTCCCTGCCCTTGGCTATGAATTGCATTACTGCCACTGTGAGTTCTGTGCTGGTAGGAGTTAGGAGACAGAAACAAGCAGAAACCACGGGCTCTGGGCTCTTTATAAACAAAAACAAACTTTGAGTCTCCAGTTGGGACTCCTACTAAAAGAAAAAGGAAAGGGAAAAACAAAAAAAGCAAAAAGGTTAAAACAATTCTGTGTCTGAGGTCACATCACTGCCTGAGCTGTTTAGGAAAGTCTGTGGCACTTTCAGATGTGTCTCTCAGCCTCTTCTCCATGGCTCTGTTAGTCCCAAAGACAAGAAGCTTTTTAGCAGGTTTATTTACCATCTGAGCACTTTATTTACCATCTGAGCCACACACAGAGTGTCTCCAGAAGGGAATGAGGTGATGGTGTGAGGTTGCTGGTACCCAAAATATGTTTTTTGCTGAAGGTAATGGGACATGGGAGCCAACTGTGCCTGTTTCATGTCCAAAACCAAGGCTTCAGGCTTCATTTTGGTCCGTTCCAGCTGCTGGCCACATTTATGCCTTACCTAATTTTACCCCAGGGACACACCTTCCCTCAACACATGTGGCTTTTTGAAAACAAGCAGTGTTTTGATCATGATTATCTGTAAAGATTGGAGGTTCCCAACACAGACCAGACCCTTTTGCCCTCTGTCCTCCACAGACATCACTAAAAGGTTGAAGGATTCAGACTGAGGGGCAAAGAAGAAAAACCAGTAGGAACCAAAAAGCAGTAAGGAGGGCAAAGATAATGTAGCCAATAGATAGAAATGTAGGATCATAGAACCATTAAGGTCAGAAAAGACCTTTGAGACCATCAAGTCCACTGAGTTTATCTTACGACAGAGAAGAAAATGTGGTTTTGATGACTAGGATACTACTGCAGGGGAAAACTCTGTTTATGAACTGAACCAAAAAGTCCACAACTATTTATCTGATCCTTTTTGCCTCTGTGTCCAGTCCAATGTCCTGCTGTAAATCCTGTGGGAATAAGATTTCCTCTAGCCAGATTTAGTGATGTTCCAGCATATGGGATGATTAAACTACATCCAAATGGACACCTGCAGCAAGGGCTTTTTTCCCCACTCCTTTATCTTATGTTTGTCGAGAAACACATTCAGTTGGCAAGTGTGCTGGATCTGTTTTGTTGTTAGAGCTCTCAAAAGCAATTAATTTCATGTCAGTAACTCCACAGTTTGACCTGAATCTCCTTAGTTTTAGTCCCCTGCCTCCCTCTCCCCCTGGAAGCAGTGTTTCAAATTCATCCCATTATCTGCTAATCCTTAACCTGAGTAAAACGTGTAGGTGAAGAGCAGCTGCAGGACATCTATGTGCAGAATGATCAACAGAGTGAGGACCTTATTAACATGTTTCAAAGCCTGCCCAGAGCCCCATGGATTCCCAAGGTTCAACATGAGCAGTAGTTCTTTGCCTCATTTCTTTGAAAGCCGAACTGTGAAGCTTTATTTTGTTAGAAGTGAAATTTTCAAAGTGAGACAGGTGTCTAACGTGCTCCCTGGAAGCACAGGTTACACCAGGAGCAGCGTTTGGGGGGTTGTAGCTTAAATAAAAGAGAATGAATCTGAGTAGCTGGAGATTTGTTTTCCAAATTGACTCTAGTCATGAGTCTCAAACCCAAATACCAATTTCATACTTGCAGCCTGAGCTGTTAAACTCAGAGACTATTTTAACATTGACTTAGTAGGGTTACACCTCTGAGCATCTCTCTGGATCTCCTATGTGTGTTCTATTTGTTTTTCTGCTGGATTGCTTGAAATCTCCGAGAGATTTGTGATGCTGAGGGACACAATAGAACTGCTTCTAGCCCTGACACTGACTAATTTAGTCCTGGGAAAAGTGCAAAAAGTGTTTCATTATAGGAAGACAGTGTTTGTTATTAAGAAAACTGGCTTGTTTGTCATGCAAAAGACCTGAGGCAACAGCAGGGTTGGTCAGTGGATTGTGCCTCTCTTTTTGCTGTCACTGGGGTGAGCTGCAGAGAGTTCCAGCTGAGCAGGTTTGGGAACACCACTTTCTGTGTCCCATGTTATCTGACAGCTTCCTTGGCAGGCAGGGAGACTGATACAGCAAATGCTGAATCCCAGGAAATGCACTGGCTGCTTGAACCCTTGTGGAAGTGATTTTCTTAGTTGGACTAAAGGTTTGCCTTTAGCTGAGAGAAAATCATTTAATTGGAGACTCTGTAACTGCAATGCTGCAACTTGGCACTTGCCTTCCTTTACCACTGCACAGAGAGTGAGAAGGGAAATGCTCTGGTTTTGAATGAGTGAATCTGTAATGAGTAACTCTGTCTCACTTCAGTGGTACTTTGGTTTCTGGCATCCTCATCATGCCTCCTGCAGCCATTTCCAGCTGCAAACACTATTTAAGATCTCCCCTCTTTGGTTTTATGGCACTGTGTCCCAGCTTACTGTAGCTCTTATTTTACATTGTGCTTGTATTTCTACATTGCATCTGAATGGGAGCTGGAGAGGGACTAAAACCAGATAATATTTTTTGATGAAGGAGGATGTGCAGATCTACCTTGTTTTATAAAAATTGCAGAGCCCAGGTTTGAAACCAGGCAGTCTGTGCTCTCCCATTGCATTAACTGTGAACTTCACACAGGGGAGCCTGTTCCAGGACTAACCAAATGTAAACTATTCCAGCTTTGCCCCTCCAGTGCAAATATTTGTCACCAAATGTCCTTTTGTGAGCAACTCAGCAGCCTCCAGTGCGGCCTGGTGGTTCAGGGGCTGTTCCATCAGCTCAAGTTGTTCTAGGGATGAAGGGGAGCAAAACCAATAACCAAGGATTAAGTGAGCATTTGAATATTTGATTTTTTTTCCCCCATTGATACTGTTTCATTTGCTTGAATTGATTCTTGTCAAAGGGAGCTTCTCGTGTTACCAAGACAAATTGTTGCACGTGGCTTTGCAAGAACAGTTGAATCTGCCGTTTCGTGGTGTAAGAGAGGAATTGGGGGCAGGGGGGATAAAGCAGAAGGAATTTTGCAAGTGACCAGAATTAACTTATTTTATATAGTCAATGTGGATATCCACTACATGTGTTGATTTAAATGTGTTTTCCTGCTTAGGAGTATCCGATGCCTGAGGAATATTATCCACTGGAATTTGATCACCACATTCATCCTGAGGAACGTGATGTGGTTTCTGCTTCAGATGATAGATCACAACATACATGAAAGCAATGAAGTAAGTGCTTGGAGGCAGCATCTCTCTGCCATGGAGTCTGGGGGCAGGCAGGGGTGCTGAGTTTGCTCAACTGAGAGAAATATTACCAAGGACAATTATCCATGGGCTCAGAGTGGCTTTCATGCAATTCCAGAAAGATGAAGAAAATTAAAAAGAGCTTAGATTTGCTAAATTTCCATTGATTTCCTTATTCCTGAATATCAGAGTAGATTTTTAAAGTAAAAATCCTACCAAAAAGCTTCTCTCATCTCTTCATCGACCATAGATGCTTTCCAAATGTATATATTGTGAGGCATAATATTTTACAAGACACTAAATGTGGTGGTTCCTAAACATTTTTGTCAGAGCATCTTTCAGTGATCTGCACCTGTGTAGGGAAAACATTCATTCCAGAGGGCAACAACTCCATGAAGAGGGACTGAAGTAATTGTTTTGGCTGTTGAGGCTCTGAGTCAGCTGCTTTGTCTGATGACAGTGGGCACGTTCCTGCCTAGAGTCAGTGAGACTCCTTAAAAATAACATTAAAAAAAAAGTGGCCTGAAACAGGACAGTTTTTGTTGTTGATATATTTGTGGGGGTTTGTTTTACAAAATTCCATTTTTCTGCTAATCCCTTCTTCCCCACACTGGCTTTGAGGATGAAGTTCTGGGATATGGGCTGCATCCAGCAGCAGGTCCTTGTCACTGGAAGGGATGGCTCATTCCTCCAAGGACTCAGACACTTCACTCCAGCTCCTGCTGCTTCTTTTGCACTCGCTCTGTTCCTTTCCTTGATCCCTTGGGGAGGACTGAACTCCTGGGAACTGAACTCATTAAACTGGCAGAGAACTAACCCAGACATCAGAAAAGCAAGGAGCTGGCACAGCTAAGTCAGCTTTCTGATGGGTGATTGAGAGTCAGAGACAGTTCAAAGGGCCAGACAGATCCATAGGAAAAAAAAAATGGGAAGGCTGGAGGTAGAAATGGCACTGAGCACTCGAGATATACAGCACCATGGTCACCACGCTCTCATTTCTCTCACTCTCCATGTTATTTCTTGTTCACTCAAGTACCTCCCAACTGCAGATGCTTCTTTGAGTGAATCAGTCCCTCTGTAAGTACAGTAATCAAAGAATCATGGAATGGTTTGGGTTGGAAGGAGCATTAAACATCACCTAGTTCCCACCCCTTGCCATGGGCAGGGACACCTTCCACCAGCCCAGGTTGCTCCAAACCCCGTCCAACCTGGCCTTGGACACTTCCAGGG
>JAWWLV010000088.1:3367674-3380075 GCA_035041135.1 Platyrinchus mystaceus
ATGGGGCAGCCACAGCTTCTCTGGGCAACCTGTGCCAGGGCCTCACCACCCTCACAGGGAAGAACTTCTTCCTAATATCTAATCATACCCTCTTTCAGTTTGAAGCCATTACCCCTTGTCCTATCAAAGACATCAAGGTAATTCCTCTCCCTCTTCAGTCACTCAGCAGCCCCAGTAGTACATGGATTTCAGAGTGGAATAAAAACATCCACTCCAAAAGAAAAAGCATTTTTCTTTGCTTTTTTGGAGAACAGCTCTACATTTCCTTGACAATTAGTCCTTTTTTATAGTCCCTTGGAAGGGTATTTTACTATCTTTCCCTGGTAATAATTTTATAGTTGGGCATTCCCCTTTTGGGGATGTCCCCTGATATTTAGCTCCATAACCAAGAAGAGAGTGTACTACAAACACATATTCACACACAAACACACACACCCCCTCCATACTCTGTCTTTGGAAAGCAGATGGACTAAAATGCTTTTAGACTATGGGCTGGATCCACACCTGCTATCAGTCGTGGCTCCACTGGCCCTGTAGAAATGGAAAACCACCCCAGGAGCCTGGATATGCATTCATTTGAATGCCAGCTGGACACTCAGCATCCTTGATTAACTTTTCAAATGTAAGATTTGGCATCTCGGTTTCAATCCCATACTTTGGGAAAACAAATAGAAAAATCATTAGTACCTAGATAAAGAAGAAGTCTATGCATAAATCTCCATTATTATTCATTCAGATGCTCCTTTGAGAAAAATGTACCTTCTATTAATTCAGTGTTTGCTTTGTCTGTGTTTCTGACATTCTCATACTCCAGAAGATGGTGGTGTGGGAGCTTTAGGGACAACAGTTTCATGCTGAGTGATTTACCCTCGTGACAATGCTGCAAATCTTAATACAGATTTTTACAGTTATTAAGGAAAAATCTGTTGGAGTCAGGCACTCAAGTGCCTTTGAAAATGTGACCACAAATTGCCAAGGAAAATAAAACCTTGCAAGTATTAAGGACAGATTCTCACATGCCCCAGTTTTCATTAACTTATCTTTTCTCTGCAGAACAATGCAGTATTTTCGGTGCTTTGTACAAGTCTGAGTGATAACTTTGTAATTTTTTTGATATAATGAAATAATACCACCAAAATCAATGGGAACAACATCATTTATGCTGCCTAATGATGTGATCTCTTCTGTGCTGATCAGTGGAGATTAAATAACACAGATACAGAAGCATCAAGGATTCAACATCAAAATCTTTTGCATGAAATTATAGTGCTTATAAATAAATGAAGAAGGGGAATTGTTGAATATATCTGCAGCCTGATGGTGGATACACATGGGGATCAAGAATCCTCAGTCAAATAAACAAAAGTGTATAAATTAATGAGTTCAGCAAATTGGGTTTATTATTCAACAGTAATAAATCCACAATTCTGAAAAGGAATTGCTCAAAATTTATTTTATTTTGGTCTCCTATGGAAATGATGCAGAAGGAGATCTCCCCACCACTCTGTCTGTTGTCTCTATCTGTCCCAGTATCTTCCCAATCCAGTTCCACTCAGTTCCAAACAACAGGCTCAGATATAATTATTTTTTACAATTCTTCAGAAAATGGGCAGCTGTGGAAAGGACAAAAACTGTGTATAATCTTGTAAGGGAGGGAGAGAAGTGAACAAGTGTGCAGACACTCTTATCAGAGCATTTTCACGGGATTGGGGCCACAGGGAAAGATTTAATTGATGCTCATACCTTCAAAAAATCAAATCTGAGAGTTAAGTGTCTTACTAGTTTCGAGGTCAATCAGTAATGGAGACAAAATATTTGTTTGGTTTTAGAAAAAAAAGTTGATTTGTTTTTTTATTTGTTTGTTTATGGCTTAATTTTCCTTTGCTCAAGCAAAAAATGGAAAGGAAAAAAAAATTAATTTGGTTTAAACAAAATTTTGAAAATAGAATATTTTCAAAAAAAAACTTCCTCTGAGTTGTTTTGGTTGACCTTTTCGTAACTGTGTTTCTTGCCCAATAAATTCCCAGTCTCCAGAATTTTGCTGGTCTTGGTAGTGCACCTGCTGCTCTGCTGACTGCCTAGAGACCACCCACACCTCCTGCACATCGGGGCTGAAATAAAATTAATTGAGGATCAAAAGTTGCAAACGTTTCAGCAGAGTTAATTAAAAGTGTGGAGAATGGTGGGACCAAAATGCCACCAGTGGTGGCAGTGAACACAGGTAATTAGTGTCCTGCTGCAGGGAATATGCTCAGTGTGTGCCTGGTCACAGAGACATTTTCCCAGACTTCTGTGTGGAGCACTGTGGAAATTGCCGTCGGTTCCTTGTGGTTTACTGATGGGATGTGGCCTCCTGGAGCCTCTCTGGAGCTCGTTGTGATTCCACAGCTGTGCCCTCACTGCACAGCCATTTGGAGGAGGTGCCTGTGCTTACGCAATGAGCCCGAGCAAAAATTCCTGTCGGGTTTATGGCAGAATTCAGAGGTGATGTGTGACAGGATGGGACTTACAGAACGAAGCACAAATGGCAGGAACAGAGGGCATAAAGTAACTGATAAAAACATACCTTTAAAGCACTTTTTTTTTTTTTGCCTAAATGTTACTGGTGATCCTTCCTGCAGTGGAAATGAAGCAAGACTGTGACATTAATGTCTACCTTGCATTTGAATTGCTCAGCAGCTGGGTTATCCTACCTCAGACATGCAGATATTTAGATATTTAGACTCTCATGTCATCTTTTGGTACGACCTTAGGATATGGCTGTGCCTCTGGAAGATCATCTGGGGTCAAATGAGTGCTTCTCTTATGTTCTCACACTGCTTGGAGGCTGCTGGTGTGGATTTGCCTTTGGAATGTTAACTTTCCACACGTGTTTAGATACAGGAGTTCCTGCATGTTATGGTCAAAGCAGCCTCAGCAGAAGGTCTCAGATGTAGCTGTGAGTTCCCAAGAGCACCCAAGATATTGTGATTCCAAGTCACAGGGAAGATCTGTGTCCCATGAATGATTTCTGACATTGATTTTTACGGGGATTATGACATACAGAATCTTTCAAATGTTCTCACCATAATTTTAAAATACTCTCTTCTGTTTCCTCTCCAGCCCTGGTGTCGATGTATTACCACTGTCTACAATTATTTTGTGGTGACCAACTTCTTCTGGATGTTTGTGGAAGGCTGCTACTTGCACACTGCTATAGTGATGACTTACTCCACGGATAAGCTGAGGAAATGGGTCTTTCTCTTCATAGGATGGTGTAAGTGGCTGCTGTGGTTAAAAGGGTGTTACCTGCTGGTACCTGACATTAAAGTGTTAAAGACTAGAGCAGTAAGAATAAACTTTAAAAATCCTGCTGGGGCAAAATCTGACATTCAGACCTAACTGTGTCAAAACAACACGAGGTCAGGTTTAGTTCTTCACTGTGGTGGTGACATAAAGCTGATGGGTTATCACCAGATTTGTCTTCATCCTCAGGGACCTGGTGTTCAGGAAAGAAAGAGAACTCCCAGGCTCAGCCTTTTGGGAATGCAGTAGTCCATAGCACATCCCTTTCACACCACATCCCTTTCACCTCAATCAGCAAGGCAGTGACAACAACCCCTCATACACTGCAGTTCAACACAGCACGAAGCAGGAAAGGCACTGTCCATGCCCAGTGGAACACTCAGTCTCAAGAGACACTTCTAAGTGGGGAGCTGACTAGAAGAGAAGCCTAATTATCTGCCAGTCCAGCTTTACAACTGTCTTTTGGACTGCTGAGAGATTTGTTCCTGGAAAACAGCTTTTAACAAAGAGTACCCCATGTCATCTTCATGCTATCCCTGTGGCTACTCAGACTCAGCTTTGGTAAGGCTGCCTTTGGGTTATTGTGGTCAGTTACGGTCTCTTAGGTCAGAAAGGGATGTGGAAAAACTGGAGATTATACAGTAAAAGACTATCAAGATGTTCAGGGATCTAGAAGACATGACATATCAAGTGAGGCTGAAGGAGCTGAGCTTGTTTAATCTGGCAAAGAGGCAGCTAAGGAAGGATCTGTGAGGTACCAAGAATGATTTGAAAGATAATTACAAAGATGAGGGAGCCAAATTCCAGATTTTCCAGTAATTGCAGGTTTTATAAGAAGGGACAACGTCCACAAATTGCAGACTGGGAGGTTCCAGTTGGACGTTAAGAAAACAGAAAATGTACCAAAAAGTGGTGCAACACCTGAACAGATAACTTAAAACCTGTGAAATCCCTGACCCAGGGAGTACTGAAAAATTCATTAAGGCCAAGACCAGGCTGGGGTGGGTCAGTGCTGATAGTTCTGCTCAGAGCAGGTAATTGGAGTGGGTACATTCAGAGGTCTTTTCCAGCCTCCCATGTTTTGAACTTGGCCAGGAGATGTTTGGCAAGACGAGCCCTGTGCAAGGCAGCTTGTTCACTTGAAGGCAGAATCTGAGGTCAGACAGAACTAGTGAATTTGGCAGTTCTTTTCTGTTGAAAGAAGAAAGGTGGAAAAGAGTCACCAATATTTTCTATTCTGAAAGTAGAAAGATGTTTTGTTCGGAAATGCCTCTCCCTCTCAGAATCCTGCAGAAGCAATTGAATTGCAGTTCTGAGGGCAGGAACAGCCTTTGAGACAAAATACATCATTCAATCCAAAATAAAATGGGAGGAAAAGGAGTTGTAGGAGAAAAAAAAAATGTTTTTGTGGGGAATTGGTTTATTTTTTTCTCCCCAGTATTTTTCAATTCTGTCACCAAACTGGAAAATCAGCTGCTAACGCAGCTCTCATGGATCCACAGACTAGTTTGATCCATGGTATTTTCCCTGCCTACCTCTCTCAGAGCCCTACTAATGCAGGAGTGGTGTGGGCTGAATATACCCTTTCTCTCGCCCTTTTGGGTGCTTTCTGGCTCTGCTTTGCTTTCCCATAAACATTTTTTCACCAGTCTCATTCTCAAATCCCTGTTCTTTGTTTCACAAGGGAAAGTAAAATATTGTCCTTCAGAAGAAAGGATGTGGCTGCATTTTGTCTGCTCATGCCTAGCAAGAATGTGGGGGGAAAAGTGCACCAGACCCTGTGAGTCAGTGGTGAAAAAGGGGGAAGACAAAACAACCATTTGAAGGGCACAAGAACCACCAGGGATGGTGGGACAGGAGATCAGAACTGCACTTCCTCTACCTTTGACATCCATCCAGTCAAAGGCTTTGACAAGAGCTCATACACACACACAGAGCACAGTGCACGTTGTAGGGAGCTGGATGATGTCTATGAACTTAAGAGCAGCTGGATCCTTTAGAAAGGGGGGAAAAAATAATTCTGATATTGCAAGATATCAAGATATACTTTCCCATAATCCTATTTCATAGGGAAGACTGAACTCAAAAAATTACTGCAAGTTTCAAAAATGTGCTTCTTCCAAAGATCTCAGTAAGTTTCCAAGTTTCTTGGAGCCTGGGAAGTAAAAACTGAAACACCCACCTCCAAGTACTGTCTTTAAGATTTTGCTGTATCAGCTACAGGAAAATTAAAAGGGACTAAAATTGCCTTTAAGTCAGACAAAATTGTTCTGGTCACTTCTATAGAAATGTAGGTATATATCTGTGTTGGTTAATATTTTAATAACTTTTCTTACTGGTACTGAAGTTTTGTTGAGATTATATTTCTTTTTTTATTTATATATTAAGAGGTCTTAGCAATTGTGATGTCTCAAGGATACCAAGATAAGACCACCTGTACTTCAAGTCTTCCAGTTCATTAACTAAGTCTCTCCTCACACAAATCTGAATTTACTTTGGGATCACAGATCCATCCATCCATCCATCCATGATTAACTCCTGTTTTTTTTGCTCCTGCAGGTATTCCTTGTCCAATCATCATTGCCTGGGCCATTGGCAAGCTATATTATGAAAATGAACAGTGAGTGATGTTAATATTTGTGTTTTATATTAAGTGTATGTAAATATTAATATCAATATGCAAGTTTCCTTCCTGTCATGCCTGAGTTCTTACACATGGGGGTGGAGAGCTTTTGTGCTCTAGGAAAAGTGTCCTTAAAGAGCTGCCAGCTCTGATCAGCTCCTCTGTCCCAAGGGCAGTTTCCCAGGGGATCTCATCCACTAGTCCTTTAAACAGCTGCAAGTTCCTCTTCCAAAGTTCAGGGTTGTGACTTGGCTCTTTGCCAGAGCGTTTGTCCATTTGTCTTGACCACTGGGGAAATAAATGATGTGTCATTCATTCCCCCCTGAGGTCAGACCCACCAAACTGGGCACATGCAGAAAACATGGACTCTCCTGCAGATTCCAAGACTCTTGGGGACAGCCCAAAATTTGGGACAAAATGGGGAAACTCCTCTTCTTCATCTGAGTACCCACTTCGTCTGTAACTGAAGTTGTTTGGAGGCTGAACTGGGGTTCAAGTTGTGTCGCTCATCATTTGAATTGAAAAGCTCAAAATAGCACTGAGGAAGAATTTTAAGAAAATGTTTCAACCAACTTCCTAATTTTTTTCATTTTTGTACTTAATAGAGATCATTTTTTGCATAGTGAGGCAGCTGTAATGGGCACTGTGGCAAATATCCTGTCTGGGGTTTCGAAAAATATGGCAACTCTGAAAAAAAGTGCTGTTAAATCTCAATCAAAAAATCCCACACAAGTGATTAAGGATTATTGTAGTAATTTCATTGATGGGCAGTTGTTAAGGGGAAGAACATCAGTAAGATCTAATTAACCATAGTGATAAAACCAGTGGTGGCTTTGGTTATATAAAGAGCTATTAGAGAACCATGAAGAATATTAATTAGTGCTATTCAGTAGAATATCTGAGTCTTATCAGAACTGTCTTCCTAAATTGTCCCTTCAATATTGAGGGAGTGTGTGTTTATTCTTCCAGAGGTAAAAAAAAAAGGAAAAAAAAATTGTTAAATGGCTTTTATTTCACACAGATGGAATGAAACTTCTGATGCACCAAGTAATTGTCAGTGATTTAGGTTTCTCTTTTTGGTTTTAAATAAATGTGCAGTGATGATTTTATTGCAGAAGTAATGGCTTGTGTTGGATTTAAAGCAAGACTTCAGATGGCAGACAGTTTGCAATATCTCAGCCAAGGTCCCAGTTTGAACAGTTAGACTGTAAATATGAAATATTGCTAATCAAATGCAGACATATATAACCTCACTGGCATATAACTGTCCTCTCACTGTCACTCACCTGATTTAATGGGTGTATTAGGAATATTTAAATTACAGTGTAACACATCTGGTTTACAGCCTAAAGACATGAACACCAACCTAAAAAGCTGCTTGTGTTTGTTTTCTTTTCTCCACTACCCACAAAAGGAACCTGGAATCAACAAAAGGAATCAGCTCTCCTGTAGAGGCTTGTGTTGTAGAACTCTTATCTTTGGCCACAACCTTGTTCCCTCAAACTGTGTGAAAGTGTGTAAATACACACCAGGCTTCACTCAACGCAACCTTGGTCTAATATTGGGCTCCAGATAATAAATATCAGCATTTTGGTCTTCAGCTAAATTTAAATTCCAAAGAACAACGAGCAGACTTTGCCCTGGAACCTCATCTGTGCTCTGCCAGCTCTGTTCCAAATTCTTTGCTGACTTTTTCTGGCCCACCAAGTTCTGCCACATACCTCAGTCTCCTTCTTATTAGTCCCCCTGCTAGAATCCTCTGCTGGAGCAGCCAGTTTCCCCGAAACTCCTCTTATAGCAGCTCTTGTTTCCTGAGTTTCAGGCAATATAAAATAGTTCTCCCAAAATACCCTTCAAAATCTTCTCTCAAATGTAGGTCTTGCAAAGTTCTGGAGAATTATGTTTCCTGCCTTGGCATATCTTGTAATTAATTTTTCTTCAAATCTTTCCATCTACATAAGAAAAAAAAAAGCCAGTTTCATTCATTTAAGGCTGCCCTGGGGATTCTTCTTGGATGATAACTTACTTGGAGGAAGTGCCTTATTCCAAGTCTTACTCTCATTACCAAATCTTGGAAAATTAGTCAGAAAATTATCCATTTACACTAATTTGCAGCCTGTGCACCAGGGAATAACAGACATGTTTTATATTTCTAAAATATTCAAAGCTCGCTCATTCATTTGGAACTTAAAAGATGTAGGAATTGAGTCAAGAAAAGGCAAATAATTCATGGTTCTGAGTCATATTTTTAGATACCAGCTACATATCTCAACACTGCTGTCCAGTCAGACCATCTGGAAATGGGCTCCCAGCTCCTTCTATTTTAGCAAACAACACATTTTGTAGAAAGGCTTCGAGGGCATGATGTGATCCATAGGAATTCTTTCCTCATCTCAGTTTATTTGCCCTGAACTCTTGACACTGTGTCTTGCAGACAACCAACCTCTCTGAGGCAACACATTTTCTATCTTGCTGCTTGTAAAAGTGAAAATCTGCCTCCCTGGTCTCCTTGGCTCAGGAATTACTCTTGTTTTCATGTCTCCAGTGGCACTAACTTACTGTTTGTCACAAGGCAAACACAAGGAAGACATAATTTTTGCTGTGTAGACTTGTTATGTGGTATCCATGGCAGGGAAGAAAACTCGCAGACCCTTGAGCTCCAAAATCTACTTGCTAAGGGATCTGGAGCTCCAATGATCTAGACCTTAAGGAATTATGATAGCAAAGTTGTCTCTGCTTGGTGGAATCCTGGATCCAGACCACGTGGATGTGTCTGCAATACTAAATTAGCTGGGCCTGGGTTAATTCCTGGGGATGGAGTCCAAATAGCATGGAGTAATTCACATCCATATTATTAAACCTTCTTGGCCTCAAAAATCAGGGTAGCTGCAGTTTGTGGTCTATTGGGAATGTCCTCTGGCTCGTGCCAGCTCCAGATCTGTTACCCAAGAATAGTTTAGGAGTTGGATATTATTTGGCCTGGGCCAAAGCTGCAGCAAGGAAAATGTAAATGACTGAGTTCAGAGCTGAGCCCAGTTTCTAATTCATTTACCAACATAAATACAACAGATTTGTTACTCTCATTTAAGACAGTGAAGTGAGTGACACTGTGCTGTGAAATCACAGGGTTAGTCTGTGGAATAGCAGAGCAGGGAGAAAAACACTTGGAATTAGTGGAAGTGAAAGTCAAGCCAGTGCTGAGTCACATGTGACACATCCAGGCTCTCTGCTGGTTTGAGGCCATTCAGTTTACCTGAGACTTCACTTCACCTGAGTCTGTTTCCCCTTGGTGATGCAAATACTTGGATCAGGTATTTGGTAGCTTCAAATGATGGCTCTGTACTGTCTGCTGGGTTTGGTGGTCATGGAATCACAGAATCATTAAAGTTGGAAAAGACCTCTAAAAAAAACAAGGTCGGAAAAGACCCTTCACCCAAGACTGCCAGGTCCACCACTAAACCATGTTTTTTTGTTGCTGGAATGGTGCTGGAGTCCCCAGTGGTCCCCAGATTCATTCAAGGCCAATGGAATTTCTCCTTACTCATCCAGTGGCTTATTTAGACAGCATTTCCCTGCAATTTGAGATATGTTTGCTGTAAGTAGCAGCCACTTTGTGGAATGTGTTTCTGGGCACTGCAGCAGATAACAGTTGGGTTTTTTTTTTCTTACTCAGAATATTTCTTTAGTCCCTTTCTCAGACATCTCCTGCACCCTCCTTATAGCAGGTTCTCACATTTCTTGGAAATATTTACACAGGCAATTGCCAAACCATAGTGGGAACGTGAATGTTTTAATGAGAGGGGGAAATGGGGCTCAGATCTGTGTCCAAGAGCAGGTGCTTTGTAGCAGAAAACTAATTTCCTTTCTGATTATTTATATATGACTAAACAATGCGGTGAATAAAGGAACACCTCTCTATAGTGTCCTTCCTATTACAGTCTAAAAGAAGTGAATTTAACTTTATATATGATTTTCTTATTTGTTTTGTTTCTTACAGATGCTGGTTTGGAAAGGAGCCAGGGAAATATATTGACTACATATATCAAGGGCCAGTGATTCTTGTCCTTCTGGTAAGTGTTTGTGTGGGTGGAAGGACACTCCCCTCAAGAGATAATTTGATAGGCATTTGTGAGGTTCCACATATTTTTATGTAAAATAACACACAAACGAGGTCAAACATCTTCAGGTGCTCTCTGAAGTTGCCACAGTAGCTAAAACTGCAAGTCAGAATTGATCTGGCTTTCCTTGATCTCAGGCCATTCTTTCCTCCTCCCTAAGAAGTGCTGTTTGCCTTTGTACAAGGTTTTGAGATGTGGGAAGGAAAAATGTTCAAAAGCAGGAGGTACATTACGATGTCTGCTCATCCACTTGAGGTTCTTGACAGCTAGAGCAATTCTGCCACGTGCATTGTTTAGAAAAATGTAATAACCATGGCTGGGAATTGCATCTCCTCATACAGTCATCTCCATCTTCTACATCCCCATCTTTGCTGTGTGCTTGTTTTTAGCTTTCCTGTTGTCAAGTTCCCTTTTCAGTGCCGCCCACGCTTACCAGGCTGTTTATCTGTTTACCCAACACTCTGTCTCCTGTGCCAAGCAAGAGTAGGCAGAGGAAGAAGGAAACTCATTCATAAACCGTTTTCAGCCTTCAATTGAAGGGCAGTGGTGCTTTCCCAGAACATACTGAGTGTGGATGGAAAACCTCAGTGCCATGGGAAAGGACAAGGCTGAAAAACCCAATTCTGCCCTTGCAAGCAGATGTCCCAGCAGAGAATTCACAGGGCTTGGTGGGTTCCCCTCTCTTAGGGAACCAAGACTTACCACAGCTGTCCCTTTTGTCACTCTAATCCCCATGGAAAAGGTGCAAATGCTCCAGAACAGGCATGACTTCCACCTTAGTGCTCTCACCTTGTCAGTGCTGTGTTCATGTGATTCAGCATGAAAAAGGCTTCCCTGTTTCCTAGGAAGCCAACTACTACTCTGAATGTGTCCTGACATCAAGGAGAGGTAATTTCTGTATTAATTGTTCAGATGCAGCAAACAGATCACATAGTGCACACCTGAAAAGAGAAAAAGAACCCACGTAGTAGGAGTCTGGTTTTATGTAAAAAATCTTTTCATTATGTGCAAAGGAGAGAAGTAACAATTGATGTGATATACATAAATGTGTCACTAAAGGGAGTCACCCCAAAAACCCAAACAGCTTCATGGTGAATTGACTCACTGATACAGAGACTAACTCACAAATAAATCCTATGTGGTCAACACAAGGTAGGAGGTTTGTGACACTCAGAGCATTTGGGTTTCACATCATTGCCCAGAAGTCTGTGAATTTCTGAACCCACCATAACTCTTTAGTCCACAAGATCTGTAAAATCCTTGGGCAGCATCTCTAGCAGATACCATAGGTAGCTTAGTCATGAAAATAGCCTTCTTCTCCCCAGAACACCACTTTAAAGACCCCAAGGAGACCCAGAAAATGGAGATCCAGTTGGAGGCTGCTTCTATACACAGATCATTATCTGCCTTTTAGAACAGCCTTGAGACCCCTCTAAACTGAGCCTGTAACTGAGCAGCCCTGACATTACACTGTGTAATGAACCTGCCTACCTTGGCCTGCCTGCACTTGAGCTCTAATTAAGCCACTAATGAGCTAACAGCGGTAATTGCAGTGTGGGGGGGGAAGCAGCTGATACAATTTAGAGAAGTAACATAAGAGCAAGCCCTTCCTCCCTTCACCTTATGGTTTCTCCCATCAAAAAGCACTGCTGCAAGAGGAAAAGGGCTCTCTGGAAACAAGATCTAAAAGGCAAATCTGAAAATTCCTCTTATGTGCCCCTCCCACCCCCTTTTTTTTTTTTTTTGGAACTGTCAGATGAGTTTTGTGTTTAATTAAAATGCACAACCCCACAGTGTCTTAGAGCAACTCGACAGGCTCATTTTTTGATCCTTATGTGAATAAATTCAAATTGTATATATCGATTCAAGCATCACTTATTTTATTGGAGTTACTGACCTTTTCAAGGGTGCTGTGAAAAGTGATGGATTAAGAGCACTGAAATTCGACTTCTGCCTTGCACTCAGGGCAACAAAGTCAAGCATCACCACCCTGATATGTGATTATGTCTCTGCCTGATCACAGAGGGGGACAAAGTGCTGCTTTCTTCTTCCCTCCAGTGAGCAATGGTCACCAAAAATGGAAAACATGAAGATTTAAAAAAAACAGTGCAACTCTGTGACCTCTTTCGGTCACAGCTCATGAGTTTAACTTGAGTTAATGAAGAATTTAAGTGGAGTTGAAGGTGAAATTCATGTTTTGTGAAAGAACGTACGTGACAGGACATAGTCCTGATGGGACAAGGGAGAATGGCTTTAGGCTGATGGAGGGTAGATTTAGACTAGATAATTAGGAAGAAAAGGGTGAGGAGGCCCTGGCACAGGTTGCCCAGAGAAGCTGTGGCTGCCCCATCCCTGGAAGTGTCCAAGGCCAGGTT
>JAWWLV010000088.1:3389220-3399715 GCA_035041135.1 Platyrinchus mystaceus
AAAATGTCACGTTCGCTCCTAGAGCAGCGTTTTTGTATCTCACGTAGCAAATGTGTTTAATGTACACAATTCCCAGTTCTGCCAGTCTCCCAGTGTCTGTTCAGGTGCTTATTGCACCATTTGTTGTAAAGCACGTTACAGGAACCACAGGGAACCATCTGATGGATGTCAGGACACTGTGATCGTTGAAATACACCACGTAGCACAAAGAAAAAAGGGGCATATTCTGAGAACACCTTTAAATTGGCAGCTCTGCCACAGTGTTTGTAAACAGTTGGAAGTGAATCACAGATTCTCTCCATTCATAGGCTGCAAAATGCCAGGAGCCCTGGGAATGTGTGTGAGGTAAATACCATCTCCCAAGCTTAGGTTGGGACCTCAGCAGCCCTGAGGTGACGGCTCTGTAGTTCTGACATCCTGCATCACTGACAGCTTGGACACAGATCACTGTGTTACAGGCTACTCTACTTGATGTCTTGAAAGCAACTCAAAACTTGCTCCTAAGTGCCAAATCCTTCCACTGACCACAGCCTACCAATTAGAACCTTCTCTTCAGTTTGTTGGTTTGGGGTTTTTTTCCCCTTTCCTGTTTACACTGAGAGGAAACTTATGTAAGCAACTCCCTAACAGATGCTAAAACAACAGTAATTAGAGCAAATCTCAATTCTCAGTGCTGAGGCTGTAACACAACTAATAATTACCCAGCTCAGCAGATTAAAGAGGGAAGTGGTAAATCCATCATTTTCCCTTTAAAGACAGTGCAAAAAAAGGAGGGACTCTACAGGTGTGATTCATCTGCTCTGTTTTAAAGGTCTCTTGTGGAGTGCAGTGTATAACAATACAAAGGGAGTTTGGGGGTGACTGACTGACTCACATTTAGATCTCTGCAGTGCAGCCTCGTACTTGGGGAGCCCGACCCAACCATTGCAGAGGATGAGTTCAAACACCTCCCAGATCCACACAGCACAGTGCTGCCCAACACTCTGTTCAGGGAGCCTTGGATGAGCTCAGCAAAGAGCCAAAAATCTCACCCTTAGCACCCAGGAAAGAAGAAAAAGAAATAAAAAGTTCCTTGCTAGGACCTTTAATTTTGTACTCCATTTTCATTGCTGTTTTGGAAACAGTGACAGCTGCTTGGTGTTTTCTGTATAATCTGGTATTTCTAGTAAACTTCTGAGTCTGTTGCAATCAATGGTAAAACCAAGAGGCTGTTTGCAGTCAGACTGGAACTGTAAATTGTGCCTTTTAGGGTGTATCACATCCCTTAAGCCATTATTTGACTCACTGGTCTTAATTTTTTCTCTCTCTTCCTTTTATTTCCAGATAAATTTTGTATTTCTATTTAACATAGTTAGGATTTTAATGACAAAGCTGAGAGCTTCAACCACTTCAGAGACAATACAGTACAGGTAAGTCAGGTGCGGCTTCTTGCTGTTCTGATGTTAACAAAGCTTGTCCTGTCCTTGTCCCATCTCCATCTTTCCAGATGCCTCTGTTGATGGAGCTCGTGCTTTGGGCACACAGTGTTTGTTTTTGCAGGCTCTCCATAAAATTTTGCCTGCATTTTTTCTGTCCACTCCATTTCATTGTCCAGTCAAAACAAACCGCCTTGGTTTACAGGCACAGGCACAGAGACCTGTGCACAGCCCCAGCCACCACCCTCTTACCCCCTCCAGACTTGCACTTGGCCCAACACACACATGAAATTCCCCCCTTTCAATGGAATCTGAAGGATTTGATCTCATGTGAGGGCAGGGACTTTATCAACTTCTATATGTACACAAGCATATGCCAGCTAGGGTAATGCATCCAGCTCTGGGGTCCCAGCACGGGAAGGACAGGGACCTGTTGGAGCGAGTCCAGAGGAGGCACCAAGATGATTAGAGCAATGGAGTACCTCTCCTATCAGGAAGGCTAAGAAAATTGGGATTGTTCAGGCTGGAGAAGGCTTTAGGGTAACCTAATTGTGGCCTTCCAGTACCTGAAGGGAGCCCAGAATAAAGATGGAGAGAGACTATTTATTTATTATCAGACTGAACAGTCTAAAAGCAAATTCTCAGAGACCAAGAGATGCTGAGCACCCTTTTCTTACCATTTGCATGTAGTGACAGGACAAGGGAGGATGGCTTCAAACTGAAAGAGAGTGGGTTTAGATTGAGTATTAGGAAGAAATTCTTTCCTGTGAGGGTGGGGAGGCCCTGGCACAGGTTGCCCAGAGAAGCTGTGGCTGCTCCATCCCTGGAAGTGTCCAAGGCCAGATTGGAAAGGACTTGGAGCAATCTGGACCAGTGGAAGGTGTCCCTGCCCATGGCAGGGGCTTTGGAACGAGATGGTCAAGTTCCCTTCCAACCCAAACCGTTCTAGGATTCTGTGATTTTAAGATTAATGTGTGCATACAGGCATTTAATGCTTTTTTTGAAGTGTAGGGGATGGGAATCACAGACCTGATCCTCAACTAATCATTATCTTAGTCTGGGGGGGAATTGTCAGGTAAATCAGTTCCCATAACTGGCTGATTGTGCAACCTCACAAGCACTGGTAAGGCAGAAAGGAGAAGACAGGAATGTTTATCCCAGGGCAGCAGAAGGAAGGTGACCTGACCCCTTCAGGCACCTGTGTGGGCTGAGATCAGCCTGAACAGTCTAAAAGCCAATTCTCAGAGAACAAGAGATGCTGAGCAGCCTTTTCTTACCATTTGCAGTATCTTGCAAGATGTTTGGAGCATTTATGGGCAGGCAGGTCCTTACACTGGGAAATAGCACAGGTTTTGTGTATGACATTGCTCACAATCCTCTAACTCATTTCTGGATCAAATCTCAGTGTATCAAGCTAAGTGGAATCTTGATGTCCTCCAATCAGTCTGCTCTTGACTTGGGAGGCAGTTTTGCTGCAGTAATGGGTTTTTGTTGTTTTGCCTGATTCCTTCCTTTTACTCCAGTCTGGGTTTTTGGGACAAAGGGGAAGTTAGTGCTTCTTGTTCAGACCCTTCTCTGAGCATTACCTGAGAAATGAAGGGAAAAGCACCCCATTTTCCTGCTCAGACCTCATGCCATAAAATTAAAACTAGCCTGAAAAAGCCCTGATTCAAATATCAGTATATTTTTATCCCCTCTGCAGTTTTCAGGGAGCATTAGGAATACTAGAATCTGAGGCAATCTAAATAAAGCCTTTGCTCTCAGTCAGATGACAGTGATCTTATCCTCACTACAGGCTCTGTGGGGGAACTGTATTTCTCACAGCCTAAATAGAAACCCTTAGAATTCCAGCAAAGCCTGGGGCAAGCCTCGATGCTCTAAAGCCAAGCAGTCCAAACATTTATAAGCAGATATTAAACAAGCAGCTACTTTTAAGCAGCTACTTTTAGACTGTCACTCTGTTGTGACACTGGCAGTGTTTCTGTGCTCCCCTGCCTGTCTTTATCTACCTGCTATGGCATTATAAAGAGATTTATAGAGACTTGGCAAAGTTGCAGTCTTTTGTGCTTGTACAGAATCTATTACAGCTGTTCTCAGCTGACACCCCAATAGCTGACACTATTCTAGTACCAATAATGATTAGCCCCTAATAATTCTGTTAATATTTATGCTTCATTGTGCACCACCTGCTTGTTTGCCATTTCTAAGGCAGCCCTAAGCAGCTGAGTTTAGTGTGCAGATGTTTCAGAGAGAGAGAGAGAGAGAGAGAGAGAAAGGGTCTACACTCCAAACAGAATCAACAATGGGAATAGAGCAGGTCTGTTGGGCACAGCATTTCTGCCCAGGCCAGCAGCTAAATTGTGCACTGATAACATCACCCTGAGGTATAAGAAATCACAACAGGTAAAAGAAATCACTCAACAAACCTGCAGAGAATCTCCAGGCTCCAGCCTGTTTAAATACTTACTGGTAGGAGAGGAGCTGAAGGAAAAAGAGAGAGAAAGGGAGGGATATAAATGATGTTCCCACTCATCCCCTGGGGTTCAGAGTGTGGGCACAAACAGCAGGATTCAAAGGCAAGGGCTTTCCCAGAACACATTTCTCTAAGGCACTGGACACAAAAGGGGGGCTGTCACTCTTTCCATGCTCCTCCTTCCCACCCCACCACATTTGTCCTTCCTTGTGTTCACTCCTTGTGTTGTTTCCTGCCCACAGGAAGGCAGTCAAGGCCACGTTAGTCCTCCTGCCTCTGCTGGGCATCACCTACATGCTTTTCTTTGTCAACCCTGGCGAAGATGACATTTCCCAGATCGTTTTCATCTATTTCAATTCCTTCCTGCAGTCTTTTCAGGTAAGAGAGCAAGTGTACAGCTGCATGAGCTACTGCTGCAAGGATCCTCAGTGCTTTTCAGCCATGAACCTTATGGGAATGAAGTCTGGGATGGAAATACTAGTTGAAAATAGCTCAGCTTAGTTCACACGTACACAAGAGATATATAAATATGTCATATGGAGTGGAGATCTCCTCTCAGGTGTGTACTGGAGGGATTCATCCCCCTTAATATCAGCACTACATTCAGTCTGTAGCTGCAGCTCCTCACCTGGGCTCCATCTAAAGTCAGTGGAGAGGTGATATTTCATTTTAACTGCCTGAGAGAGGATGATGAATCACCCTCCCCAGGTACTGCTTTCTTCACAGAGCACACAGTGGGCTGAGACAGATTAGATGTTGTCAAAACAGAGGGAAACAACACCTACCTGTAGGACTTGGGAGATGAAGACTTTGGCTGTATTGCCCAGCCTCTCACTCCAGCTCTCCTGCAATGGTGCATTCACTCAGCCATCAGAACACAGGTCCCATCTCCTCCCTCCCCTGAATTTAACAGAGTTCTGCCAGGATGTGAAAGGCAGTGGAATGTGAATAATTGTTCCAGCTTTCTGAATTTGGCACAAAACCAAAAGCAACTGAAGACCTTTAACCCCATATTTCTGCCCAGGTGTGTCCTACAGCTTTACCTCTGCTTAAAGACCTTCTTGAACTAGGATGGAAATATGTTTGACATGGCTGTTTTACCTCCTGTGTGCAGGAATGAGCACCCTGATACCCAGGGGTGTCAATACAGACACACAGCTGTCAAGCCAAATCTAGGCTTATGGATTATAAAAGTTATGAGTTTTGGGTTACTGTTTTTACTGGCCACGTTTTACTGATTGCCCATTTACCTTGGAAACACAGAAAATCCCACCAGAAATCACAACTGAATACCCAAAATGAAAAATGTCCCTTTTAATCTGTGAAGAAAGGAACCTTAGCCTTTTCCAGTGAACTAATCCACACGTTTCATTCCCTAAAATTAATTGTATTTTTCATCTGCCAGTTCTCAGTGTCTCAAAGAAATGCTACACTGCTTGTTTTCTTGCTGGTGTTATGAAGATGTATGTATGAAAGAAAGCACAGAGAATCTTTCCTTCTTGGTGACAATAATTACAACCCATTGCTAAAAACAAAATGGGTAGGATTCCACTCACAGGCATTCTGATCTTTGCAGTCCTTACAGGGGTCTAATCACTGCCCTCAATAAATTCCACTTCAGCTCAGGGGAATTTAAACACCTTGATGATAAACCTGCCCGCACAAGACCATCTAAAGCCATTTGACACCCCCTGTGAGTGCCTGAGACACCCACACAGAGCTGTCAGACATGACACTGCACCTGTGAGGGATCTGGGCCGTTTTGGGAGGCAGCAGGATGCTGTAGATATGCTTTAGTGGCAATCCCCTCTATCAGTGGAAGTGTTAAAATATTTACCTAATAATTGACTGCTTTCTGTTCTTTCCAGGGCTTCTTTGTGTCAGTATTTTACTGCTTCTTGAATGGTGAGGTAAGTAATTAATTCTTGGGAGGCAGAACTTGCTTGAATGCCTGATTACAGAGATATGAGATGTTTTTACATGGAGTCACAGTTCCATCAGCCTCTCATAGAAGATTGCTACTGTGCACCTGAATTTCCCAGCTCTCTTTGTAGGTGTCCTTTGTTCTCAAAGCTTTATCGAATTACCTAAGAGGTCAGGGCAGAGGAAAAGAAACCTTTTCAGATTATAAAATTTTTGTTCTTCATTTTAAGACTTCTTTGAAGTTTCTCATTAATTAAAAATACAATTTCTGGGCATACCTAATTACTTCTGAGCTGGGCTCTTGCTGAGGATATGCTGCAGGTGACCTATTTTTAAAATGGGATTGCCATGCTGAGCTGAGAGAGTTAGTTTTTATGTGTGGATTTCTATCTGTGAGTGATCAATGCTTGTTGCATTCAGAAAAGAGGGTTGGGGGCAGATTGATGGTGTTCCTCAGAAGTAATTTTAGATACAGCCACTCGAGCAAGAAATGTTTCATCAATATCCCTCAGTGTTTGACTTCCACCCCAAAGTGTGAGAGGTTTATTTTTACCCCTACTGGCACTGCCAGTGTCTCATGTACCTGCATTTAAGTGTGTCATCTTTGTCCAGTTAAAATCTGTGTCTCTGCAGAAATTATTTCCATGTCTTCATTATTCCTGCTGTATTGGTATATATTTTGTTTTTGCTGGTTCTTAATATCATTGTGGGCTATGAGAAAGAATGGGCTTGGCTTCTTATCCTGCTGCTCTGCAACGTTTTCTGTACTTCAGACAATGAAGCACCAGTATTTTATTTTATTTTAGTGATTTCCCCTCTTCCTCACTAATTCTGAGGTGGTGTTAACAAGAAGGAGCATGGCTTTCTCAGGTTAGGCATGTGCCACTTTCATATACTGGCAGCAGAGTGTTCTCAGTTCCCTTCCCAACTTTCCTTCCAGAAATTCTCACCACTCCATTTTAAATAGAGGGCTTAAATCTTCCCCCAAAAGTGCAGGCACCTTAACAGTAGAACTACAGTTAGCACAAGCTGTGTCAGGGGAGGTTTAGGTTGGACATTCGGAAAAGGTTCTTCATCCAGAGGGTGGTTGGGCACTGAACAGGCTCCCCAGAGCAGTGGTCAAACCTCCAAGGCTGACAGAGCTCAAGGAGGGTTTGGACAAGGCTCTCAGGCACAGGGTGGGATTGTTGGGATGTCCTGTGCAGGGCCAGGAGTTGGACTGGATGATCCTTGTGGGTCCCTTCCAACTCAGAATATTCTGTGATTCTCCAAACCTTGCCATACACTTGGGTTGCTTGTGACTGTACTTATATTTTTGTGAGCTGCTGTGCTGCTCAATCTGATGAGTTTTAAGGCACCAGAAGTCCCTTCAGTTCTACTTGTCACATTCATCAGGTTTACTCTGTAAATGCAGAGGGAGAATCTTCCATGTAGACAGCAGGTCTTTTTTATGTCTTTTTTTTTCCCCACTGGTGTCACAGGGAACATGAGGGGCTGGAACCCAGGCTATGATTTCACAATCCATCAGGACTCTCTATCAATCCAGTGCACTTCCATTTTGTGCACTTGGACTAGGACCAGTTGGCTGTTCATACCAGGTTTTCAGGGTTTTTTGGCTGTTCTGACATTCTTTCAGCTGTCTTTAGTGGGAGAAATATCCCCTTCACTGCAGCAGTCTGAAGTTGTCTGTCCAAAGCCATGAGCCAACTTCCCGTCTCCTGTAACTCCTGTAAGGAGTTCAGACATAATCAAGCTTGTCAAAGGCAGGATGATTCGCCTCATATACTTCTGTGCCTTGATAACAATCTTCTAGCAGATCTGGAGTGATTCCACAACTGATCTTCCAGCTATATCACACTGCTGTTGCAGTGGGAATGGGCATTTCTGTGGGAGTCAGTCCAAGGTTAAGACATGAACTTGCGTGATGTAGGTGGTCTTGATTTATTTCCCTAAACACAGATATCTAGTGAGTTTGAGAGGCTGTAGACTATTTCAGGCATCCACGTGGGTCTTACCAGGTGATACATGATCTGGAGAAGATTCACATCTGACTGGGAAGTGGGAAGCCAAGTGGGATACAACGGGGCTTACCAAATGCATTTCTATATCACGAATTCAAGCCAGCAGATACAATCTTTTTGTCATCAGCTTGGCCTACAATAGACACCTCCATCTGCTCACCTGAACTTTAGTCTTCACTGACAGTATGGTCTAACTCCACTTCATGCCTACACACTCTGTTCACATGTAGACACCCACAAACAGCTTAATTTGTGAGTGAAATCTTCCCTGCAGCCGCAAGTTTGCAATGTGCAACTTCCACTTGACTGACTAAACCGTGGCAACCCTGTAAATACTTCTTTGAGGTGAAACATAAGTCCAAACCCTCCAAATATTACAGCATTATCTATTTCAAAACTGTGAAAGCACTTTGGGCTGGGCTTAATGTAGCGTGGAAATGTTTTTTTGAAGTATCATAAAGCTTCTAAAGGGCGAAATTTCCTGCTCTGTTCCAGCCTCAGCCTTGCAAAGCATAGAAAAAAGTAGCAAATGCAGTGAATTTTCAGAGCATCCTGAGTTTGTGATCATATTGCCCAAAAAACAATTTTGCATCTTATAGTACACTATTGTGAAAGCTCAGCTGCTCTCAGACAGGCATCCCTACTGGAAGTGGTGATGAAGGTAATGCCACTTAATCCCCACGAGGTACCAGATTTTGCTCTGAAAGAGGAAAATAGCCTGTGAGGAGCAGCCTGAAATCTTTATAAATATCACTGAAGCCTTTTTATTATCTCTCCAGTGAGATATTCCTGATATTCCTGTCTCTGTCATAGATGGGCTGATGACTTGCTGTCTCAGAAGGTTTTAAATACTTAAGGTTTCCCAGTTATGACAGAGTTGGGTTCTTTAAATGCATGTAATGGTGTTTATCAGGTTATTCATCCCCCACAGTGCCAGGCCTGCTCTGAATGATGACACAGGGAAAACCACTAGAAAATCCATTGATTTAAAGCTTTAATAATGCTGTGATCTCAGCTTCATCTCTACCATTCCATATTTGATACACGTGCCACTGGGTGCTTAAAAACTGCCAATAGCTGTCTGTAGCAGAGTTCAGAAATTATGGATAGCCTTCAAAAAACACATGTCCTTCATAAGATCTTCGATGAGTGCTTCATCTCTGGGAGAATGAATTACTTCAGCTTTTCTCTAAGGCAGACTTGGCCCTTCACAATTTATGTATTTCCTTTTGCTGTGTGTCCAAAGCTGCTGCTTTTGGTGGAAGACAGAGGAACCACCATTGTGGGTCTCCCCAAGTGTGAAGGAATGTCTGTAGAGATGTTCTACTTGCTAGGTGGCCACATAAAAAAATCCTGCATAACCTGGTTAGACTACTGGTTTTGGGTTTTTTCTTAGGCTCGGTGTGTCATTGTACTGAGTTTTGTCAGCAGGACACAGCGTTTACAAGCCAGATCCTACATGTGCTTTCTGTGTCTAGAAATCACAAGTAAGAGCTGGAAGTAATTTTGAGAGGAAAGGAACTCCTGTAGGAGCAGAGATGATGTTGTTTTTATCAGCCTTTCAGGACTGGAGTTGGATGCAGCCTTTGCATGGCTGTGCTACATTTTAATGTTCTCAGAATAAGGAGAAGCTACAATTAAACCCAGCCTTTCTTGAGGAAAGGCAATTGTGCAATTAATTTATTGCCTGTGTTTTTGAAGTGCACATCCACACTGCAGTGAAATTTATTAAATGTTAAGAGACTATTTCTCAATCTGTTTGGTGTGAAAATCACTTGGTTTGGGTACAAGAGTAGCATTATTGGCAGTTACTGGAATCTGAGCAAATGGCAGAAATATTTCTTAAGGCAGCATTTTGATAGAGTCACAGGAAACAGAATCATGTGTCATGACAAACCTACATAAACCAAAATAAAAAAGAAAGAGCAAATAAAGAGGAAAATTCTACTGGCTTCTGATAGTTTTATGTTGTACCAGTCAGTCCAGTTACCACAATATCTGAGCATCTCAGTCTGTGTAGCTTCAAAATTCCATTTCTCCAGCTGAGCTCCCTGATCTGCTCCTCATCAGACCCTTCACCAGCTCCGTTGCCCTCCCCTCTTTCCGAGCCAACACCTTCCACACAAATAATTGCAGTGAACCTGAGGAAAAGAAGCAGTTTAGATACAAAGTTTACAGTTCTCTATGATTTTTTTTTTGCTTCTGAAAGGTTCTGAAGGTGTTTTGGACTAACTGTGTGTGCCAGGGATGGGGGCAAGAGGCTTTTGGCACTTGCCTCATTAATTTATCTAGAGACTTTATGGAAAAAGAGTTGTGTTTTTTTGGACACAGACAAAATCTGCAAGCACTGGAGGGAAAAGCTATGCAAATTTCATCTATTCCAAGTGGAAAAGAGCATCTCTGGACTTCCAAGAAAATCGATGATGAGAGGTTTCTGAGAATTTAAGATGTTATGAAAACTGGCGTAAGGAAAAATATGTAAGCATTTGTGTTGGATGCTACTTCAAAAGAAGGAATGCAGGTTGTGAACTTCTTTTTCAATGACTGCAAAAATCAAAGTGCTCCTCAAAATTTTTTGTGTCAACTCAGAGGTCACAAGACTGAATTTAGTTTCAGGTAACACTGAATTAAAAAAAAAAAAAAAAAAAAAAAAAAAAAAAAAA
>JAWWLV010000088.1:3403717-3437130 GCA_035041135.1 Platyrinchus mystaceus
CAACTTATCCTGAGTTTCAAGAATTTATTACCTCTGCTTATCACTGGTGTATGTTCCTGTAATGCTTGCATCTTGCTGATGTTAGTTTTAACCTATTCTAGTGTGGCTTCATTTCCATGGCTATCCTTCATTTCTAACCATGTCCTGGGGGGGTACATAACTAGTCAGGCCTTTTTCTGAAATCATCCTGCAAAACATGAATTCTTAACTCAAGCAGGGCTCAGATTCTGGTATTGTCTGTTCAAGATTGATAATCATCTGTGAATTAACATTTAAAATGGAAAACAATTAGCTGACTTGGAAACCATCATCAGAGAGGAATAGATCAGATGCCACTGTAAATTATTCTCACAACAAGGTGCAAGGCAAGGATAAAGATGTTCAATTTTTTTTTGTGTTGACCCTTTACCCAAGCACCATCTGTCTCTCAAAACCTATTAAGCTCAAAGTGGCTTACTTTGATCTGATCATCTTGTGAGGGTATTCATTAGAATTGCCAGCTCTTAATCAACACTGGAATGATTAGTCATCCACCTGCCCATCCATCCAAGCAGACCTCACATTAATCATTCTGAGCCCAAAGGGCAGGCATTAAGCATTCCTTAAAATCTCTGAATAAATATGAATATGGAGGTGGACTAGAGGGCTAAAGTTTAATTCCATCTGGGCTGAGGGTTCTTCCTCACCACATCTTCCTTTTCATCACACCACTGCTGCTGTGAACATGATTCCAGAACACTCCACAACAAAATCAGAGGTGGGCTGGTTGCATCCATGGCCCCCCTCCCCCATGGTTAGTTCTGGTCCTTTGTGGCCCAGAAGAAAAGAGCAGCATTTTCTTCCACCAAAAAAAAAAAAAAAAAAAAAGTGGCAAATGTTTATAACTAGTCAGAATTGTTCTGGCTTCTCAAACAATTATACAGGATAACTAAATTGCACTGTTGGGATCTTAGAAATAAACTTTTAACATCCCAGCCTGGCAGGTGCTGCAAAACTCTCCTCCTGTTACCAGGTTGTGTGGAATTGCTGCCACAGACTCCAGAAAAAGAAAAAGAAAAAAAGAAAGAAAGAAAGAAAGGAATTGCAGACTAATTAAGCAGGATAATATTTTTAGGGAGAAGAAGAGACTTGACAATGTTACCTATAATAGAGCTGTGATTTAAGCTGGCTGGGGGTAAAAAAAAAAAATAAATTCTACCTGGTCTTCATTTTTGTTTTCTTTAAGCCTTGCAGATTGTTTTGACTGCCTCCCTTCCTGACCTTAGGAGGATTAAATACTGATGGTGGCATCTTTATGGAGATGTTTAGTTCAATATTTTTTGGCCTAATGGTAACATGAGCTTCTTTGGCCTGAGAGGTTGGATCTATGGGAGCCTTGTAAAGCCACTCCAGTAGGGTGAGAGGGGGCAGTAGGACATAGGTATAGTTGCTCAGTGATGTACTTTATTTAAAAATATATATATAAAAACACTCCTAGCTCTCTGAGAGCATTAGCACTGCTGTTTAAAGGTGTTTAAAGTCCAAAGTTGTTCTCCATTTACCTCCATCTGCAGCGCAAGGGTCTGAAACACAGCACAAGTGTAGGGGGAACTTGGTGAATTCATGACTGAAACCTGTTTTCATAAAGCAAAAATCAGTCTGTTTCAAAGGCCATTGGGATGTATAATAAATTGAATTTATTTCACTTGCCATCGGATCAGGTTTTCTGGGAATAAAAAGTTGCACTTGAGCATGGCCAGAACTTAATTTGGGGTATGCAGTCACAGACTGCTGAACACCATGATTATCCTACAGTCAGAGTACCTGTTGTCCCTCTGCCCCACACTTGTCAACACTTCCAGGTGAGAGATGTTCCCTTGGGACAGAGGATGGTGGCATTCCAACAGTCTTAGTTCCAGCTTCCATTACCCTGACAGCTCATTTATTCCAGCACTTCTTATCAGGCACCTACAATACTATTGTGTTTTAGTGTTATTATGTCAAGCCCCAAGTGAATGGGCCCCTTTAAATGGATCAAGCCTTGTTCCTCTTTGCTAATGAGACATGACATTTTTCTTCCAAAAAAACTTATTTTTAATGTCACTGAAGACTCTTTCTGCAGCTCATTTCTAATGGATGGCTGCAAGAAATTACCCAGCAGCCAGTGTCTGGCATAGGTAATAGCAGTGCAAAGTTGATGTCTATTTTATCAAAAGAAAACCTCCTCTGAATGTTTTCATCCTTCTCTCCATCTCTATCATTCTTGTTGTTATTCTGCTGAGGAGGAGGAGGAGAAGGAGGAGGAGGAAAGGATTTTAACAATATTTTTTATCAGATGTGTTTTTTAGTGATTTTTCAGATGTGATCTAATGGTTTGACAAGTCCTGGGTTAGGTGATCCAATCAGAAGAGGAAAACTGTCACCCACTGATTTATTTCCATCCCATTATCCAAATCCTTTCCCCTGACTGTTCTAAAGCAGTGCCCACACTCTGTAGGCACAAATACATTGGCAAATCTGATTTGACCACATGCTCAGGAACTGTGATTATTCACAGTACACAAAGCACAAAGAGCTGAAAAGGGTAATTCTGGAAGAGGAACAATTTGCAAGAAAAAGATCAGGGATCAACACGGAGACCTGAGCTCTCCCCTCAGATAATCGTGGTTCTCTCAAGCCATTACAGTTCCACAGGGGTGAAGCTGATAATTTGTGTTCCAGAGCCCCTTTGTTAAGCTCTAAGCACTGATGACAGTCTGTAGCATCTTTGGGCTATTACAGGCAAGTGCTGGTAATTTTAGGTCACAAATGTGCTAATGCTGACTCCAGGGCATGGTCCTGACTCTATCAAGGCTTAATGAATTACTGAATTAATCTCTTATGGAGATTAACAACCATGTTTGAATTTTTCTTTCCCTTTTTCTATTACTCTTCCACTGTGTGATAGCTTTTTCAGTGTCTTTTTTTTTTTAATTATAGCAGTCACAGACAGTTTTCTTGTTTCTTTTCTGACCTAAAGTTAAGCTAACATTTTGATTCTGACTTCAATTGTAAAGAGATAAATTTTAGCTTAACCTTTTCTGCTTACACTCTGGTCACATCCCAATTGCAGTGAATTATTCTGTCATTAAGAAATGCTTTGCTCTCACCCCTCCAAGTGCAGAGTCTATTTCCATGTGCCCACTCCATTAGGAATGTACAAGAAGACAGAATTTTGTTGCTTCTTTTTATCCTGTCTCAAACCATATCATAAAAAACATCATTATACCGCTTGTTTAGACTCACATCATCATCTCCAGGTGACTCCTTGTGACTCGACTGGCTTGATTTGAAGCACAAATGATACATCTAATCTGGCTTCACTGGCTGGCTAAGTATCTGTTCACAGGAGTTGCTGAGAAAAACCAAATTTCACTCCAGAAGAAAGCAGGAAAACTTTCTCTGACAAATTCCCAGCATTTGGTGACATCTGGGGAGAAATGAGCATTGGAGAGGGACCATCTCTCTGCATTTCAGGTGCCGTGTTCTTCGTGGGGTGATTTCCCATGACAGTGCTCTGACAGTGTTACTTAGACCCCTTGTCTTAGGTGCCCAACATTTAGGTAAGCTGGTTTTGTACTCAGAGGAGCAAAAGAGAGAAAGGACTAATTAATTCCACGTGTCCAAGTCACATCCTTGTGGGGTTGTCTCTCTTTCACCATTGCCTATACTGGAAACATAAATAATGGATCCAATAATTGGATGGGGCTTGGAGCAACCTGGTCTAGTGGAAGTTGTCCCTGTCCATGACAGCGGGGTTGGAACTAGATGATCTTTAAGGTCCCTTCCAACACAAACCATTCCAGGATTCTGTGATAATTGGCCAAGAGTAGGTGTCAGTCTTTCAGATGAGATGCATCCTCCCCTTGCCTGTCCTCTGGCACATGGATTTGCCTTTGGGTGTATATTATATCCTCCCTTACATCCAGAATCAGAAATAAGTTTCCCTTTTCCCTCCAGGTAGAACCATGGTAGGTTTACAAATAGTGAGCTTCCAGAAAAGTACAACACCATGACACATCTTCCCACTGTTTCTCGTGTCTTCACAGGAGGGTTCAGTGACCCAGTGGGGTTTGATGAGACAGGGAAGGTCAGCAGTCCAGGCTGGCTGATGCTGTAGCCCTGTGTGACTGAGTCAGTCCATCCTGACTCTGCCTGTCTCATTTAAGTGTCTCATTCAACTCATTTTGTAAGCTGAGCAAACCCTATCTTGAAACTTGTGAAATTATGCTGTAGCTACTATTTCATAGTGAGAGGCTCTTCCAGAAATCCCCTGCACTGTTATTTAACCACACTGTTCTTATTCTCATCTCAAAATCATTCCTGATGATCATGCTCTTCCTGGCAGTTCTTCTTTCATTAGATGTTCACTTTTCTTTCTCCAGTCCTGTTTCCTCGTTTTGTTTGATTTATTAGGTTATGTCTGACCCCCTATTAAGTTTGTTATTATTTTATATTGAAACAAGTCATTGATTCAAAATCAAAAGAAAGAAACCCAGTGTGCCACTCTCCTCACTGTAAACATCTGCACCCACTTGTTTTGAATCACAGAATCAATTAGGTTGGAAAAGACCTCTGAGACCATCGAGTCCAACCTATCACTTTGTCAACTAGACCATGGCACTAGCACAGGTCACAGATAGCTGAGATAATAAGCAAAGAAAGAAATCCTTGGGTCCAATTTGCCCAATCTCTGCCTTCTGGAAGGGCTCTGGTAGAAAAGTCACATTTCCAGGTCCAGGATTCCCCTGACAAGACACCACAGAGGGCAGTTTTTCCAGACTGGTACTCACAAACCTACAACAGAGTGTATTCATGGACAAAGCTGGTGTGAAGAGGGGATTCTTTGGTGCCAGACCACAGCACTGCAGTGTTTCTAAGCAGCAGTGCTCCAGACCATGGATCTGCCCAAGTCCCTGAAAGCCCACCTAGAAAGGGGAGGATTGAAACCATCTGAGAGCAGGAGTGTGGTTTCCCCCTTTCTGTGTCCTCCTTGTGAACTCTTGTGTGCTTTATCCATCAGGCCTTCATCCTGCTCACGTAGGACACCTGATAGTGACAGTGTGAGCTTTGGGGTGGGCAAAACCTTTGCTCTTCAACTCATTTGAGCACCCTTAGCATGTTGAATGTGGTTTGAAGCGGGGCTGGGGCGTGTGTTCCTCATCCTTTGAGCAGACCTCACAGTGCACCTGAAGACAAGCTTTAAGGAAATGGAGGAAAGCAGCGGCTGTGCAGCTCTGGGCAATTTTCTTTTTGTCTCCATCTCCCCTGAGGTCCCAGTGGTGGCGATAGGTACACCCAGGATGGCTTTGATTGACCTCCCTCAGGTGCTGATAGCTGAGAACTTGTGCCAGCATGGTTTTCAAACAGGCTATGCAAGCCCAGCCCGGGCCTTGCACAGTTGCCATGGCAGCTGATCCAGGTTGAGTTCTGCTCTACAACAGCATCACTGCTGTTAACACCCAAACCTCACCCTGTTGGTGGTAAAACAGGGCTAAGAGCAGTCCTTTACTTTAGAGGGATGCAGTGAAGATAAGTACATTAAAGACTGAAAAATATTCAAAGTAAGGTATCAGTATTGTCTAAATTTAGCTAAATTTATAATCTAGACATCTCAAGCAGAGCTAGTTGTCTAGACTCATTTTATAACTAATTAAAGGATATAGGTATTTTTCATCTGACCACAATATCTGGCCTATTTTGGACAGCTGCTGTAGGAGGAGATGAATCATACCCTTTGACATACTGACTGGTTGTCTCTTGGTCAGGAACAGAGCTGTGGGTCAAGAGTTGAGGTGTAATGTCTACATTATATTATTTATAACCCCACCTTCTAAACAAATGTGATTTTGGCAAAGGAGGCCCCGTCTTGATATAGAGGTTGTATGTAAAAATGCTCTTTTTTAAAAGTTCACTGGATTTCAGGTTGGCAGCAGAATGTCAACATCTTTTCCAAGTGTCATGAGTACATCAGACTGTCCAAGAAGTTGGGCCCAAATTCATCTCCCCTAATTTTGTAGCTGCCTGGGTTAGGGGTCTGATTTGTTTTCCTCTCTACAGTAAGCAGAGATCAGCAAGAATACCCAGAAATTGGTTTAAGTGCTTCATTCCAGGTTATGACTTTAATTTAGACCATGACCAAATCCCTGGCAGAGAAGACTCAAAGTACCTCAAGCCTTTCCTCCCGCTGTGTTTGAGGCTGGGACTCCTTCTTCCTGTTTTTCTCTTGCTTGTATATTTATATATTTGAGCTAAGGTTTCTGGGCTCTCTCTGTGCTCCATGTAAAAAAAATAATCAAGTTGAAGATTAATCTGGCTCATTTGTCAGCACCTGCTTGAGGATGACCTTCTGTTGACTGCAGAGCAGCTCTGCCCTGCCTGTACAAGATGCTCACAGGGGCTGGGTCAGGTGTGTCTGTGCTGTAGAACCAATGCATAGTCAGATCATCACCTGTGATTCTTCAGACACAAGGGAAGCAGGGGCAGCTGTAGCCCCTGGGCTCTCCTAGACCTCCATCAGGTCTTAGAGGGGCCTTGGGTGCACCATCCACCGGGTGCATCCGTCTCGAGGGCTTGATTCCGTCGATTCAGTTTAGGCCTTTATTGCCATTTGAAATGCTCTGGGGTATCTAAGACATCAGATATGAGAGATGTGTAAAAGTCATGTTTTTCCCGAAGTACCCAAGAGGATATCAGAGAACTAGACACCCCTGTTTAGGCATCTCAATCAGTGCCTGCATGTTTCAGTGCCCTGACACGCATCATCACTTGTCCCGGCGCCGTCCAGCGTCCCTTCACGGAGGACACCTGAGTATTCCAAGTGTTCACCTTCTTCCCTCTTTCTTCCTCCAGGTCCGTTCTGCTGCCAGGAAGAGGTGGCACCGCTGGCAGGACCATCACTCCCTCCGAGTGCGTGTGGCACGTGCCATGTCCATCCCCACCTCTCCCACACGGATCAGCTTCCACAGCATCAAACAGACGGCGGCCGTGTGACCCTGCCCCGCACAGACCCGCACCACCCGGTGGCCTTCAGAGATCTTCACTCTTCCCAAGCCCCTCTCTGCGAACTTTCTCCCTTTATCCTCGCTGATCTCCTTTCAGTGAGGTGCCCGGCATATTCCTGTGGCCTCTCATCTCCCGTATCCGTGATGCTGCTTTTAAGGCGACCAGGCAAAAGCCTCTTGGAGTCGGTGGTGGTAAAGCAGGTTCAAAGAAGAAACAGGTTCAACCCTGACTGCACTTTGTGGAAGTTCACAATGCAAAGTCTAAAACAGCACACTGGCAGGAACAGTCAATTTTTTTCTTCTTTTTTTTTTTTGTTTTCTTTTGTTTTTCATTGTTGTTGTTGGTTTTCCCTCCCATTTTGTGGTGAACAAAGACTGTTTTTAACATACTGCCCATCTCGCCCTGTACATTGATTCCCGATGATTTCAACACTTTGGTGTATAATAGCCCACCCCTTTTCTTGTTTCTTTGTAAAAAGTTTCTTCTCTGCAGAACTGTCGTTGGAGAACTTGTGGCAGCACAAAAAAAAAAAAGCGTCTGGAAGGCGGTGTGAAAAATCTGAATTTATCTACTTTCCCCATTCCTCCCTTTGATAGACTGGGAGCTGTCAGGGCATCGCTGGACTGTTAAACACAGGGCACTTTGCCTTGCAAGCACCATGCCCTGTGCACACACAGGTTTTGCAAAGGACAGCAATAGCTCTAAGTGCTCTACAAAATATCCTTATTCCTCTTAGCCCCACGCTTTTGGCACAATGTAAGTAGCCTTTGGGAAGTCTTTGGGTTTTTTTCAGCTCAGAGGAGCGGGGTGGGGAAGGACAACAAAACATCTTTTCTGGCTTTAAAAAATACAAAAGGGAAGCACTGTAAAAATAGTAATGAGGATGTTTGCGTTATGAGGATAGTGCTACATGCTGCACAAAGATATCTACTGAGCATTTTGAACTAGAGCAGATGTATCTACCAGGCTTTTTATGTGATGTTCAAAAATACTGTATATTTTCAATAATAAACACTACTCTGGGTTGGTTTCAATAAAACCAGGCATCATTTTCTTTACGGTGGAAAGGAAGAGGACACCTGTCTTGACGGTGGTTTTGTATCTAAGATCAGGGAAGGAAAGCCTGTGTGATAAGGAGCCAAGAAGAAGAACCACCTCATGGTAAAATCTGAGCAAGAGGATATTTAAATGCAGGAAGAATTGCCTCCCTTCTAAACTCATGGTGTTACACTGGATCCCTGTCCCTCTGTGCTCCTCTTCACTCCATCGGGCATTGCAACAGCAGGAATTAAAAAACAAGTTGTTTAATACATTCCCCATTACCTGTAACTCACCAGAGGTGAAGTAATTTGCTCTTTCCACTTTATCAAGCTTACTCTGAATTTTCTTCAGCTGTTTTATGGGACTTTCCAGCACAAGCTTAATTTAAATCTCCAGATTTATATTGTTCTAGTTTTCAGGGGCTGGAAGATACCTGGGAAGACACTGATATAAATCCCCTGCTCGTGGAGGTATCCTGTGCTAACAGCTCAGTCACATTCAACTTGGAGCTTGTTGAACACGAACAGCAAATTTAAATTACCAAATTAAAAGTTTGTAGTTTTTTCCCCTCCTAACTCATTTGCATTCCTGTGCCTCAATGAGATAACAGAGGGAGGAGGGAGCTTTGAGTGTCTTGATGAGAGAGGACCAGGTCAGTGCTTTTTGTTTATCAAATGCATCACAATAGGGATGCACAGCCCCTGACATTTTGTATTTGAAGGGACAGATACATCTCCAGGTCAGAAATACGTAGATTATCTCTGTGTTTGCTCTGGCTCTAGGCCGTGCTGCGATAAGAAAGGGATTTGCAATGCAGCAGATCCTGTCAGAAATTGCAGGTTATTGTTACTACCAGGAGCGTAGCAGACATGCAGGCATCCAGCAGGCCTGAGCTGAAAAGAAATCCTGCAGCTGAAGAAGTGAACTAATGTCTCTGGCACCAGAAATTCAGCTGCAGGGTTTGATTTCACACGGTCCTTCAGAGCTTTGAGTTCACCTCAAGGGAATAGATCTAGATCCATGCTGGGGCACCAGGACTTTGTAACAGTGTTTTCAGGGCTGTTCCTGCAATGCCCTGTTTTCACTTAAATAAATATCCACTGAACATTGTGCAGTAAAGCCTGCAGAACTTCTCAGCTGGCCCTCAGGAGGCACCTGCTTCAGGAGGAGCTCTTGGCCTTGCTTGGTGGAACACATCTCTTGGCCTTACTGAGGGCTTGATTCAGGTGCCTAAATATATCATTCTAGCATCATTTCAGGTGCCCCAGGAATCCCAGCTGCCTCCTAGTCTTCTGTCCAGAAAAGCAGCTGTATGCCCTGTGCACATGTCCCACCTTTTCTAAGCTCTTCCAGGTGGAAGCAGACACTTAGGAATGTCTTGTGCACTTGTTCAGCTCCTTCTCTGATATTCCCCTAGGGAGAAATAGAATTGGACAGGGTCAAGTCAGCTAATCCAGGATTCTGCTAACAGGGCTCTATTACCTACAGACAGTGCAGGGAGATCCAGGTAGCCAAGGACACTTGGAGGGACTGTGGTGGGGTTTTATTCCAGCAATGAATTCTATGCAAAGTGTACTGAAGCCAGTAGGGTTTTCACTGGCTAAAGAAATGAGACTCTGAAGGACTCTCTCCTTTCTCTGCTGTTAGACATGGCTAGAGGGTAAAAATGTGTTATTCTTTATTAGTACAAACAATTTCAAGAAAATAAAAACAACCATTTCGACTCTACAAGTTCTCACCCACAGGAGTTTGGAAGAAGTTCCCAGTTCACTTGCTTGGTAGCAGTGGTGATGCTCTTGTCTGTGCTGCTCTGTCTGGTTCCAGGGGTGGAGAGCTGACTTCTGTCACCAAAAACTTTTGTTACATCAGAGCTGAGATGACAAAATGCTCACCTTTCCTCAAAAGCCAAAGCAGCTGCTGCTGCTGTCCCAAGGCACGGCACGGGATCAAGTCATGGGGCTGCTCAGAAATGGATTTGAGTTAAGCTGTTTGGAAATCGTCCCAGGAGAAAAATACCTGGGAGCAAGACAGATAAGGAAGAGCTTCTGTTCTCCCAGAGTAGCCTTTGATGAAGATGCTGGCTGAGCTAGAGGTGAGCCACACACCCTTATGTCAAGAAGACCTGCATTTCCAAATTTGTATTGGCACGTGCCAGTAAGCCTCTGTCTACCTGGGAACCTAAGACATCCTTCAGGGGTCATCCCAGCTCAGAGACCAAAGCCCTGGCTGGACAAGAGGACAGGAACAAGAGCATACAGGTAATTTCTGGGCCAGGGTTCCTGGGTTTCCACAGGGAGCAGCTCCCTGTGACCCCAGTACAAGAAGACAGTAATAAACCAGAGCAAGGTCAGCCACAGGCCACCAAGATGCTCCAGTCTGGAGCACTTGCCACGTGCAGAGGTGATGGGGGAGCTGTTTCAGAATGAAGAGATTTTGGGTGGACCTAATAACAGCCTGTCAGTACCTACAGGGTTGGTGACAGACCCAGGCCCCTCACAGTGTGTAGGGCAGGAGGACAACAGGCATAAGCTGTGACAAGAAAGGGCCAGATCAGATATAAGAAGAAAGCTTTTCCTGAGGAAGACAGTCAAGCAGTGGGGCAGGTTTCCCAGTGAGGGTGTGCAGTCTCACATCTCCAGAGATTTTCCAAGACCCAACTGGATAAAGCCATGAGCAACGTTCTCTGTCATCATAGCTGAGCCTGCTGCAAGCAGGGGGCTTGGACTGGAGACCTCCTGATGTCTCTTACAATCTGAATTATCCTGTCATCCTAGTAGTGATATTGTCTGTCATTCCACTAACACCATGAAAGTATGAACATGGTCAAGGTTTGGCTGCTGTATTTTTTTCATGTCCACCTCAGGGGTTTGGGAAACATCCTGATGTCTCCTCTCTTCAAAAGAAGCTTCTTCCTTTTCTTTCTCCTGGCAGGAATGCAAAGATGAATGAAGTCACATCTCTTTAAGGAAAACTCTCTCCTTTACTTCGTGATGCCTCCTAAAGTCGTTATGTCCCTTTCAACAAAATAATCATTCATGGCACAGATCTGGGATGATTCAGATGTAGCTTCTGGATCAGCAGGAACAGTCTCAGCTATGCCAGGAAATGGCTGTGGATCTCTTGGACTGACAAGCTGTGTGTGTGTGTCTATGTACCCATGTATTCACATGTACATACATGTACATACATGTCCACCTGTGTGTGTATCTCTTGACTGTGTGTGTAAAGAAAATTGGTCAAGTCAATTCTGATTTACAGCATATTATGTAGGAAGAAAACAAAGCTTCTTGTGCTCAGTGAGTCATTATGGAAATGAACATCCATGAACACTTCAGTACTTGAAACACGACTCCAAAAAGTTCGTCCAGGAAAATGTTTGCTGTGCTGAGCGTTGCAGATCAGGCCTGTGCCAGCTGGCACGGGAGAGCAAGTGTGAGCTGACCTTGGATCTGCACTAATTGCTTCCTTCTGACACTATTTAAGTCTTTTCACCCTCCTCCTTTGCAGTAAATCCCCAGTGGAGACAACACATTGCCTCATCCTGACTGTTCCCTGTGGGAGTCAGCAGTGCTGCTCTGCAGTTGCTTGGCTGTAGGGATGTCAGTTTAGGATTGGGTTTGAGTGCCATCGTGCCACACATCCAGGACAACCATGGAATCAGGCCCAGCATGGCTGTCCTGAGTCACTCAGGACAGTGTGGAGCAGGGGCTGGGCAGAGAGGAGCTGTGAAGGGACATGTCCACCTGCTGACCACCACAGTCTGTGGTCAGACTCATTATTTCTGTAGTGTTGGTACCCACTCCTGCAAACAGCCACCACAAGGCTTTCCCCTCAGTCCATAGTGAGAAACAAAGCAATTCTGGAATTACAGTCCTCTGAGTTCACCGCTCAGAAAATGGTATTTCTCTGTGTGGAAGAGATGTTATAGGTTCATAAGTGAAGAATTCACATAAATCCTTCAAATTTTCATAGACTAATTCTCTTTATTCCCTTTCTTATTATGCCATAGAGGTGGAAGATAAAAAGTATCTCAAGAGAAACTTTTGGAAAAGAAATAGATAATATCTATAAATTATGTAGTGATGGCAAAATACATAGTTAAAACAAAAACCTGCATCACCCAGATAGTCCTGTTGGATTCTACATCGGTTTCTTAAGTTTCTCCACTTGCTAATTAGTGTAGGGGAAGGAAATCTTTGTCATTGGTGTAATTACCACAGAGCAGTGCTATAGTGACCTTAAGCTATGAGAAGCCAAAGCTTTAAAGAACTCATAAAACTCTAATGAGTTTCCCAGATACTAACGAGCCAGCCAGCATCCATGGAGGCTGTGCGTGCTCAGCACTCTCCAAAGGCTCTGGAATGAACCCCCTGACCCTTCTGACACCTCTCTCCTCTGCAATCCCAGGCTGCAAGGGGTCGTGTCAGAGGCTGAGCCAATTAATTGCACTCTGGATATCGGCATGTGTCGAACGAGTCATTCAGTCTTCTGAGGTGGAAAAATGACAAATTACAAAGCTGCTGGCGAGGTCAGAGGGAACAGAACCAGCAGCCTGCAGGGATGGTGTCCTCAGGGTCCAGCAGTGCTGTGTTCATCACTGGCACAGCAGCTAATGAGCTGCCCCTTCCAGGCTGAGCAGGGAATAGTGGTTAACCTGGGTCATCCCAATCCTGGCCAGCCACATCCAGCCTGAGAGCACATTTGCACGGTAGAAATTCTGAGTGTCCTTCAGCTGGCTGGCCTGTGATTTAGTAGTTGACTCATTTAGACCTTGGGGATGGTGGCTGGTTGCTGACTTACAGCTCAGCAGTTCAGCCAGAGGCCAGTTGATCCTCAGCCACATCACTGGTGGGTCCTGGCACAGCAACTGCTCACCTCCAGTGTCGGAAACAGGGATTGCTGCTTCCTAGCACAGCATCTGAATTGACTCAGGAGCAGTGTGCAACCAAAGCAGTGCAGACCACAGGCCTGCCCAACTGCTTGTTGGTGAGATCTGATGGTTGCCGTGGTTTTATGTCTCCCAGGGATCCCTGCAAGTCTCCTTGTCGAGCAGCCAGACAGGGATTGGCCTCAGTTCTGCAAATCAGAATAGTCTGGTTTGGAAGAGACCTTTAAAGGCCATCTGGTCCAACCCCCCTGCAATGGGCAGGAACATCTTCAACTAGATCAGGTTGGTCAGAGCTCTGAGCAGGTACCTGTATTTCAGAAAGGTCATCAAATCTAGAGCAGCCTTTCTTTAACAAAAGGATTGCATAACCTTTTTTGGGGATAATAAAAAAGGAAAGAAAACAAACCAACCCAAACACAAGCCTAGTCATCTGCTTTTTTACCACAGTAACAACACTCAAGTGAAAGTTGGAGTTCACTTTTAAAATCTACTGATGGATTTTATTAGCCTTCATCTTGACTGCATGTGTGTATATGAACATGTGTGTGGTTTTTGATCCTTCTGTTTACTTAAGAAGATGCCTTATGGCAAAGAGTCACTCAGACCAAGAAACATTCAGCGACCAAACCAAGTGCTGCAACGGGAATAGGACCCTGTGCACTCATCCCACCTTTCCTGTGTCACTCCAAGGAAGTTTCTTTCCACATCTGCTTGTATTAGTTTCTCCCTGCATTTACTGGGAAGCCCTTTGGGGTGCAGACTTCTCCCTGTGTCTGTCCATGCAGCATCTGGACACTCACACAGTGTGGGCTCTTTTTAAAAAACGTACAATATCAAAATACACAAAACCCCACAATAAACGTGGAGGTGCACATTTCAATCCACATCTGAAACCTGGTGTACCATCCAGGGTCATTTCTGTGCCTCTGTGGCACATCAGAGGGGTGGGTTGTGTACCTTGTGCTGACAGCAAACCCCTAGTAGAGGGGCTGCTTACAAACACACTGCCTGCCAAAAATAATGTGCAGTTTTCCATGCTGTTTGCCAAATGTGTATTATGTTCTGAGCATGAATATAGGCACATAATGGCATTTCCAAACATTCCCATATAGGTGGAGCATTTAATTCCCATTGTTTCCTGTTGTTGGAAATGTATCAAAGTTAATTAGCTTTGTAAATGCCCTTAGTGGTGCTCATGTATTCTCCAGTGTATACAGGGGGGGTTTTGAAACACATCTGACAGATCTTCTGCAAATATCAGAATCACAGAATCACAGAATGGATTGGTTTGGAAGGGACCTTAAAGATCCTGTCATCCCAACCCCCCTGCCACAGGCAAGGACATTTTCTACCAGACAAAAGATACTCAACACTGGGGTTGGAGTAGAAGAGTGATGTCAGTGCACTGGTCCTGAGCTACATCCTGTGTATGAAGGTACATTGTCTGGGAAAAGTAGCAGAGGACAACACCCCAAGCATGCAGTGCTGCAGTCAGGAGGTTTGCTTGAAGGTTTTGTTTCAGCTTTGCTGATTTACATTTTCTCCTTTCATTAAAGTTACTCACTTTGCATGTTTTACACACTCACTGCTAAAAATCTGTGACCAGCAATAGGCCTCCAGGCTGTTCTCCAGGTTAACTTTCACCTTGTTAACAACAGCTGCCTCTCTCCTCCTCATGCTTTTTCCCCTTCTGGTGCACAGAGGTTTTCAAAGCATATTTGCCTTGGTCAGCACTGACAAGTATTGGGAAGTTGCTTGCAAAGCAAGAAAGAGAAAAAGTTGCACAAAAAACCATTTTATCAAAGTTGCCAACATCATAAATCTTCTAGGAAGAGTTTAGTTCCCTCTCCTGCTGAACTCATAAAGGCAGAGATGTAAAACAACACAGATCCAATCTGCCAGCCCTTCCCACTCGCTGTGCTCCCAAGGATTGGAAGGAAAGCCTCAAGCTTGTGCAGCCCCAAAACTCATCGTGTGACTCCTTCAATAAATCAGCCCTTCCCACACGTTCTGAAGTGATTTTACCTTCCAGCCACAAGACATTTATGATTCATATGGGACAGGCTCCTTGCGAAATGATTACAGCAGTCCCATCTGCAGCATAAAGCTGAAATGCTGTGCAGTCAAAGTCAATTAAAAAACAAATACATCAGACCTCCTGGTCCCTGTTTCAGCAAGGAAGGATCACATGCTTTTCTCTTATCAGTTACACATCAGCATCTTTTTGGATGGTGTTATTTATCGGTTGTTCATGTCTGAATCAACAACCCAAACAATCAAACTGCCTCAGCTCAGTTATTTTACTCTTTACAGGCAATTTTGTTGTCTCAACAGTGTGTGGACCCCTCAAATAGGGGGATCTGCTGAGCCAAAGCCCAGACCTTGGTTCACTGCTTTGTCTAAACATGCCTGCCAAGGGCCACCTGAGACAGCCCAGGGTGTCTGAGACATCCACGTGGGGTGGGGTGGCAGGGTGAGAAACCAAACCAGGCAGGGCTCCAAAGGTGTGAGACAGCAGCAGGTGAATCACTTGTGTGGGGCTCCTCTGTGTCAGAAGTACCACCTCAAATTATCATTTTATGTCAAGCCAAAGAAAAGCACTTTTTATTCACTTAATCTCTCCCGTACCTCCTGCTCTTCATCTGAAGTTAAAATGCTGATTATCCTGCATTAGTCACCCAGTTTTCTTCTCTTTGTCAAAACAATATGTGTATCTCTTTAGAGAGAGATAGAGAGGGGTGAAGTCTTTGGTGTGAGGCTGTTTGCTGTTTGCTTTCTATGCCCCCTGTTTTTCTGGTATGATTAAGCTGAGAGGGATTAAAAAAAAAAAAAAAAGCTATAAAATAGTTATAACTCATACAAAGTGCCAAGGAAAACATTCCCAAGCTACAGTGCAGTTTTCTGTAAAACTGCTGGCTTTGGCTGGAGAGAGCTGAAGGAAGAGAAGTCCATGAAAAGCAACTCTGAGTTTTCCTGACTCAGCTTTGGGGAATATGGGTCATAAACCCTGGAGCAGACAGGGTAGGCGGGTTAGAAGGGAATGTCTGCTGTGACACTGGAGGTGAAAGAAGCCAATGCTTCCATATCCAGCAGTCCTGGGATCTGTCATCCCTGTGGCAGTGTGCAGATGGGACATGGCTCCTGTCTACCCAACCTGGGAAAACAGCAGAGTTTCCATAAATGAAAAGCCTCTCCTATGAGGAAAGGCTGAGAGAATTGTTCAGCCTGGAGAAGAGAAGGCTCTGGGGAGACCTTAGAATCCCTTCCACTGCCTAAAGGGGCTACAGAAGAGCTGGAGAGGGACTTCTGACAAGGGCATGGAGTGATGGGACAAGGGGGAATGGCTTCAAACTGACAGAGGGCAGGGTTGGATTGGATATTAGGAAAAAATTCTTCCCTGTGAGGGTGGGGAGGCCCTGGCACAGGTTGCCCAGAGAAGCTGTGGCTTCCCCATCCCTGGAAGTGTTCAAGGATAGGTTGGACGGGAATTGGAGCAACCTGGGCTAGTGGAAGGTGTCCTTGCCCGTGGCAGGGGGTTGGAATGAGATGATCTTTAAGGTCTCGTCCAACCAAACCATTCTATGACTCTGATAAATCCTCCTCTGGGGAAACCAACAAGGGCACCACAGACACTTCTTCTTGGGTCACCCTTTGTACTGCATCCCAGGATTCTTACGTGGGGAAGAGTCTGATGTGTCTCACTGTGCAATTTATGACTCCAGATACATCCCCCATTTCTCCTACACCCCTTTCTATCCCCTGAGGGATCCCACTCCCTGCACTTCACCCCTTACTAACCTGAAATCCACTCTCCACAGTGCAGGACAGCATCTGTCCTGCTGCCCTTGCCCCTCGGGAGCCAGAAGGAATATTTTATTAGTAGCATCATTACTGCCCCCCATTCACAGTTCTGAGGGAAGAACTCAGTGAACAGCAGGACGCTGCCACTGGGAAGCAACAATAGTCCCATCAGATTCCTTGTCCTGGTCATTATCTCTCATTCTCTAAATTAAAATTCCAGACCATGCTACAAACACTTAGAGTGTAATAATATAACACTTTATTTACTCACATAGAGGCTGGACACACATAAAACCTTTTGTATATGAGATCCCCTGGGTCACCAGTGAGTTCTTACCGTTTTTCCCCGTGTTGCAGAAGAGGTTTTGCAGTTTTGCTGTCTCTCCACTTAACTACATTTTTGGATACTTCTAGAATCTTCCTTATGCTCAGGGAAGATATTTCAGTGCTTAGCCCAATTACTGAAAAAATAAAATTGCTTATATCGCAGCTAAGCTACAGAAACCTCCAGTGTAGCAGATTTTCTCCCTAAACAGATTGGGACATTCACCTGTAAATGCTTACAGCCTGAAATATATATATATATATATATATATATATATAATTTTTAAAATAAATTGATATAAATATAAACTATAAACACACACACATATTTATACATTGTATTTGAGCTGTATTTGAGCCACTCAGCCCAGATTCTGCTCTGGACAGTCCCTGGAGTGCAGGGTACAGGAATAAGTGACAAACAGGCTCTGCCTGTGCAGAAAGCTTTGAAGTCAGGGCTCATCTGAGGACAGCCCTTTGTCCACCCCTTCACTACTTTGCAATTACTCTGTTTTGCCACTGCCACCTCTCTTTACACCACCAGCCCTCAAGAGGAGGCTCAAATCAGGTTGTCTCGTTATAGCACAGAACCCACAACTGTCTCAAGACACTGGCCAGGACAATCTCCAACTTCAGCTTTCAGTGAATTTATCTGCTTCCTGCATGAGCAAGAAGGTAAACAAGGCAGGGTTTCACATTATATGTAATATGAGATTTATCTGCAGTCTTCTCTTACGGGTTTATTAGTTAATTAATACACAGCTTGGATCAAGAGTCATTATAGGCTCATGTTACTCCGGCACAAATTCACTGTAAGTAAAGAAAAATCAGCTGCTCATATTAGTGCTCTGCAGAAAAATTAAAAGGGAATTATTCAGCGTTTGAGATGAATTAGTAAATGCACAGACAGTGGTGATTTTAGGCTCAGACAAGGGGAAGTTAAAAACCCTTCTTTTGCCCTTCACATTTTATCTGTAGCTCTCTGGAGAAATCATTGAGTTTAACTGACTTGTGCTTATTCCATCTTGCTGGGAACCACTTGTCTAATTTCATACCAACAGTCCAGAGTCTTCTGCACGTGCCCAGCTCTCAGGTGGAAAAGCTCCAGGATCCTCATGTCTCAGTACTATAGCTTTTTCCTTTCTCTACTGATCAGGACTGTATTATTATATATCTCTACATAATTGATCCATCACCAGGTAGTGACAGGCTGTAGTAATTGCACTTTTCCAACTATTTAGTTGGTTTTGTCTCTTCATTGCTCCAGCAATTCTCTGAGAGCTAAAACATACCTTTGTCTGCTTTGGTGGAGTGGATCAGAGCAAGGGACTGATACATAACTCACCTGCCAATAACCTGAGAGGGTAGATCTGCCATGAGATTGGACCTAATAAAGTACAAATTCTGGCTTATTGGTGTGGGAAATCACCAGTGTCCAAGGATACAGTGATATTTGGTTTGCAGTCACTATTTTTTTTTTCCAAAAACTTCATTCTTGTCCAGGACTATAATAATCACTAATGAGACAGGCATTGATCAGACTAATGTCTTTCACACTTATTTTCTTTTTGTTGTTCCTGGAAGAAGGTGTGAGCAGGTATTAGTGGGTTATTTTTAATAGTAAATTATTTTATTTTTATTTTTAAAGGGGATTATTTTTATTTTTAAATTATTTTTTTATAAGCACTTCCATATCCCTGAGACTGAAAGCAGCCTGGGCAGAGGCTGGGAAGGCTCGTGGAGGCCCATTAATTCCTTCAGGATTTTTTTCCCAGAGGTTTAAACTGGCTCCCAGTAACGTGTGCTCTTCCAGAAAACTTTACCCTTATTATGGAAAGTTCTGCTTTGCCAAAAGTTAAACCCTGGATGGGAGATCAGATGTTTTCCTCCAGTCCTTGTTCTTATCACACATAAGAGATCACACACATGGACACTTTGAGGCTCAGATAAAGACCATGAACCTTCTAAGGTGGCTTTTTTCAGACTTTTTCACTGTCAGGCACCACTTTGTGGTTGAACTGATGGCAAAAATATTCCAGGCACCACACAGGGTGGATTTGCAACTCTTGATTATCACTTCAGTAGGGAGAAAGGGAAACCTAAAATCCTTTCACTCCCCATGGCTATAGCAGAACTATCTATCAAGAGTTCACAGGAAATCTGTCATTGCTTCATAATGCCTGACTAGGACCACCTCAAAGGGAGAAAAAATGTGGAAGAGAACATAGATTTGGCAAAATCTTCACGAACTTGTTGAAAATTTTGATGTTAGTCTTCTAAAACTATTGTTTTTCGTGAATATTATTTCAGAATTCTGAACTCAGAATGATTTTCAAAATGCAAGAAAATCACGCAAAAATAGGCAGTGTCAGGAATGTCATGCCAAATTTTCTTTTGCTATTAATAGCTTTTATCCCTTGAGAATCCTCAAAATTAATGAGTTCCATCAGTCAGCTCTTCTTTCAATGACTTGTTACTTTCTAGAGACCAATAGTTTGATCAGAAAACTCCAGGTCTTCTATTTAATCTGTGGTTACTCTGTAATTTAACCCTGTCTTAATTTAAGCTTGTGCCAGAAGGTTTTGGTAAATATTGAGATTAAACCCTAAATAAATTTGAACTGAATTTTAAAATGAAGCCTCAGTAAAGGTGATGAATTCACCTTTTATCCCTCAGCACAGAAATAACCCACATTCCAAACCTGCCTAAATCCACAAGGATTATTTCACTGGTGTATCACCTCACTTTTATTTCAGCACAATGTGATGATGAATCACATCTATTGATTTCTATGGAGCTCCTTTTGATCCAGAGTGGCATAAGTGGGAGGAGAAAACTACTGATGTTATCATTATCCTTCTAGAGGAAAACAGCTCCTGAATCAGACTGTCACTACAAATTCGTTTTTCAAAGTTGAACATTGCAATGTTTATTTTGTACAGAAATTTTACACAGACAAAAGTACACAGAGAAAAAAAAAATACTTTTTAAAAAATCTGCCCTCAAAGGAAATAATAGGAGTAAAGCAACCACTAATTTAAAAAGAGGAAAAAAAAATTCCTGGATACTCACAGACCTCATTATTTGTAGTCTCATTTTCATTCTATTTTCACAAAAGCTGGCAACAGGTGTGCTGTAAATACATAAATACACAGTTCCCTCTGTCTCTTTTTGCTAAAACATGGGTGTCTCCTGCCATCAGATACCCCAGAGCATCAACACTCCTGGCTGGCTGATATAATGTGGGACTTGTATGTGGCTTTCCAGGGGAAGCAGCCAGAGGTTACAAGGAATACCTTGGGAGAGCTTAAATGGCAGAATGAAAATGGTAAGTGACTGAAACCCTTGAAGAGTTCTTGGTACCATTCACAGTGTGAAATAGATCTGCACAGACCATAATGGAAGCTGGAAGTCAGAGGCAAATGTCATTCTCATGTTCTACTCTTCACTTGCAGGGTTTCACTCCATTACAATCCCAGGGAATCCTGCTGTTTTGATTTACATCAGTGTACACCCCAAACATTACCTGGGCACTCACAGGGTCAGCTCCATATCTCTGTGGTGTGAATTACAGGGGAGTTTGGTTGTGGAATTAGCTCTAATTTAAAGGACATATGGAACTAGAATAAGATACAGCACAATAATGTTCACCGTGTCCTTTTCCTGTGCTTCCACCCCATGGTTCAGTAAAACAAAGCAATGCTGTTCTCTTTTGATGAGGTGCCTCCTCCTTATTTACATGTCTCTGTATCCCTCTGCCTGAGGCACTGAAGAAGCACAGTGCACACAGGTATCCTCTGTGGAGGATGGACAGAGACAGTGTCTGCCATAAGAAAATGCCAGGCTGGATGGGGTCCTGAGCAACCTGGTCTGGTGGAAGGTGTCCCTGCCCGTGGCAAGAGGGTGGAAAAAGATGGTCTTTATGGTCCCTTCCAACCCAAACCATCCTGGGATTCTATGATTCTAAAGCACAACACAAGTGAGAACCATAGCAACTCAAGCACCTCTTCTTTTTTTTTTTTTTCTTTTAAGGAAGAAGCAACAGAGTGTGGAGTGAAGCCAAATAAAAGAAGAAAAAATCAGAACAAAGAGGTGACCTTGCATTTCATCTCTGATTAATGCAGGTTGTTTATTGTTGAATATCACCACTAGAGACTGTACCTGCTGTTTAAGGCACCATTCTGTCTATAAATAGACAGTGCTCAAGGCTGACTTAAAAATATATAAAAAAATGCAGAAATAAAATGTCCCCATAGTCCATGTTTTGGACAGATTAATCTAAGGGTGACTTCTACTAAAATAGAGATCATGGAAGACAAAAGGTGCACTGAAATTTTAGAGGTATGTCATCCCTCATCCCAGGATACCAAGATCAGTGCTGTTTTCACTAGAGAGAAATCCAATCTCTTATCCTGAGTATATTCCCCCCTGGAACTGGGGACACATTGCCATCTGAAATACCCAGGGTACTGGAGACCTCCCCATGGAGCTGGGAGGTATGACAGGTAACAGCCAGGTGGGATAACCCAGGTGGGCTACCCTAGGGCACAGAATCCTACAATTGTAGGATAATTAATGTTGAAAAAGTCTAACACTGCCAGGTCACCACTAAAACACATCCCTAAGCATCTCCAGTAGCAGGAGATCACATGTCTGGGCACATCAATCAAGTCTCCTTTACTGTGTCATCTACTGCCTTCTCTCTCTCTTCCTTTGCTTCTCTGGGCAAACAAGCACAGCATTGTGGCTCGTGGTTTGACTCAGCAGAACAGGAACATCTGCATTGGAATGAATCATAGAATGGCTTGGATTGGAAGGGACCTTAAGGATCATCTCATTCCAACCCCCTGCCATGGGCAGGGACACCTTCCACTAGACCAGGTTGCTCCAAGCCCTGTCCAACCTAGCCTTGAACACTTCTGGGAATGAACAGCCACAGTTCTCTTGGCAACCTGTCCCAGGGCCTCACCAATCTCACAGGGAAGAATTTTTCCTTATATCTCATCTAACCCTGCCCTCTGTCAGTTAAAAATCATTTTGCTTTTTCCTATCTCCCTCTGCCTATGAAAATAGTCTCCCTTCTGCTTTTTATAAGCCCCTTTAGGTACTGGAAGAGGCTCTAAGGTCTCCCTGGAGTCATCTCTTCTCCAAGCTGAATAACCCAGCTCTCCCAGCCTATCTTCAGGGATGGGATCCACCCCATCCTAGCTGAAAGGATCCTTCTCCAGCACCAGATATACCACATGCACCATGAAGGTCACAACCACTCCAGTTAGTAAAGAACCACATTCCCTGATGATGGAGGGCATTTGGTCTGGAAATGCCAAAACACAAAGTTCAAGCAATGCTGATCTTCTGCAGAGTCACTTTTCCCCGCTGACACCACTGTAATTTTGCCCATGCAATGTAAAACTGTGGTTTAGCAACTTGGGAGCATCTGCTACACTGCAATGATTCCACTTACCGGTCCCTCCTCTCAGAGAGAATTTACTTGTCTGTGTGAGAAGGACATAGGAGAGGTGAGGTGACATTAAAGTGCTCATTATCTGGAGTAAACCTGTCAGTGTTAATTGGGAGCAAACCAGAAAAATAGGAGGGGAAAAAAAGAAGAAAATATCCAGTCCTGCAGACAAGACAAACCAAACCACGGTGAGCAGAGGTTGGGATCGTGATTTTCTTGCATTCTGCCCACACACAGATCAGCAGAGCTGTCACTGCTGGCCTCACCTCCCTTTGCCATGGAGTGTTAGGCTGGTCAGACATGGGTTTTGACTTGCAGGTCAGGTGGGTTAAGAGTGAGAGCACAAGGTTACCAGCCATGAGCTGAACCTTCTGCTGGAGCACCGTGTTCAGACCTATAGTCACACATGACAGACAGCTGTGCTCTGCCTGCTCTGCAGCAGCACATGGAAAGGCTGGAAGTGCCTGAGTCACCAGGAACAAGCCTATTTCTGTGATCAAGCTTGAATGGTTTAACTGGAAAACCTGTTTCTGTCAAAAGTCAGTCATTTCTACCACTCTGGACACAAGTCTGGCGGTGAAATCCTGCACGAGCATCCACAGCTTCCAGCTCCTGGCACTGATCCTGGGTAGAGAAGTCTCTTTTATTTAATTGCCCTGTGCTACTTCTGTGGTCAATAGAAGTTAGTTAGAATAATCAAGGTCCAGAGCATGACTTATCTCGTCTTAAAAGAGGCATCTGAAAGAGATTTTTATGCTCTGTAAGTGTCTGATTCTCTCTGATGGCAATAAAATGACCTGAGGGGGATTGGTCCAGGTTTAGTCATAGACGCCTTGAATCATGGAATAATTTGGGTTGGAAGGGATCTTTAAAGGTCATCTATTACAATCTCCCTGCAACGAGCAGGGTGGTCTTCTACTATCCCAGGTTGCTCCAAAACCCGTCCAACCTGGCCTTGAACACTTCCAGGAATGGGGCAGCCACAGCTTCTCTGGGCAACCTGTGCCAGGGCCTCCCCACCCTCATTGTAAAAACCTTCTTTCTTACATCTAATCTACCCTCCTTCAGTTTGAAGTCATTGTCCTTGTCCTATCACTACATGCCCTTGCCAAAAGTCCCTCTAAATCTGCCTCGGAGCCCCTTGAGGCACTGGAAGGGGCTCTAAGGTCTCCTTCTCTTCTCCAGGCTGAACACCCCCAGCTCTCCCAGCCTGTCTCCAGAGCAGAGAGGATCCATCCAGCTGAGGTTGTCAGATGCATCATGACTGATCTTTCTCATGTGTGCAGGCCATGAGACCTGCTCCAGACACAGCTGAGGATCCAAGATACTGAGAACACATCTGTGATCAGAGCAGCAACCCTCACCATAACATGGCCTGACCTGAAACAGCAGAGCTGTAACACAAAGGTAGCACATGCTGGGAAACTGTAACAGCAATTTTCTTGTACTGAAATCTTTTATTGACTTCAGGCCACAATAAAGGGGGAAAAATAGTTTTGAAGGCTTCTTTTCATCAGTCCAAGGTCTTGTTAAATATCTTCAGTTCATGAGCGCTCCAGTGCAGCCAGGAAACTGGTCCTGAAAACCCATTTTCCCTGGAGCATCAACAGACTGTGATCTAAAGAAAGGGAGCAAGAGTTCTCAGCAAAAATCCCAGTCTCTTTACGTATAACAGTATGTGCAATTTTAAATCCATTATCCACCAATATACCAGCTGTGCTTCCTCCACCACTTTCTCCAACAAAAGCAGTATATCAAAGGCTGGCAGCTGTCATAATGCTTTGATCCATGTTCAGATTGCCATTCTGAATCTAATATGACATTGTTAGCTGAGTCAAAGCAAGAAAAATATCTCTAATTCCAGCATTTAACAACCTTTCTATCTGCTGGCCATCCTCAGGCAGAGGAACAGGGGAATGGCCACACTGGAACCTATCTTGGATCTGTGTTCCTGTGCTCTGTGATAGTCACTGGCATAATCTCTGTGTTCCAGGGAGAAAAGTAGACCCACAATACAAGCCAACCCCATCCTCTGACATTGTTCCCTGACTCTTTTTTTTTTTAAATAGGAGAGAAATAGCTTTGACAACATAATCCTATTCAACACGACTGAAGGAGCTGACGAAGTCAGAGCCAACATGTCTGAAATGATCCATTTGCCCCCCACATCCAGTTCAGGGAGATCTACAGAGCAGTGGAAACCTTGCACCTTTGGAAACCAGCAGCATCACAGCGTTGGATGTTTGCATTTTCCACGACATTTTCCATGTGGAGGAGGAATCAGGAGCCCAGAATTAGCTTTGTGGATGTATTGACTAAATGGAACTCATGCACTCATGAGCACACCAGCCCTGGGATCAAACAGCCCTACAGTTTGCAGGGCAAGCCCTTGCCAATCCCAGCAGAAACATTTGAGTTTCAACAAGTGACTCCAACTGGAAATTTCCAAAATCAGCAAACTCACCTCCCTCCCCTCCCCTCCCCTCCCCTGCTCGCAGTGGCCCATCCCTGCCCAAGCTGTGAGGGCTTTTTTGGAGTAAAGAAACATTTGTGTAGCTCACAACCAGCTCCAGTACAGCATGGAAAAACCTGCTTGTTCTAACACCTTGTTCTGATGTATAAAAACAGATGGTGTAACTATTGTTATCATCCCATACCAATGGGAACAGTGTAGGAAACAGGGACCATGTAAGGAGATTATGGAGGAATTGTGCTGTTGTTCAGTCCTTTGAAAAGCCTGGGGCACCAGCTAAGCTGGCTGTGAAGCCACAGAAAGGACATGGATGCTTCTTAGAAGTCATAGGGGAAGGGTGGGTGAAGATTCCCCTTGCAGGATTATTCACACATTTACACTTGGCTTCCTCAGAGATGTCCAGGAGCCAATCCTGAGGAAAACACGTAGAAATCAGGGAATGAGGTAGTCACCCACTGAGCCTAAGGACTCATTTTTTCTTGATGTTTAGTTACTAAAAGCCAGCAGGAGTTTCAGTAGAAAAGGCTTCCTGGCTCCTCTGTGGTTTATGCAGCCAACACGTCACCCATTTAGCTGTCTGGAGCGAGAGCTAAAACATCAGAATGGAACATAAATTACTCTCTAACAGGAATCAAGGTTAAAGGACCAAAATTAATGTGTTAAACTGCTGAGCACCAAGCGAAACCTGCAAAATGCTGAACACAAATTACAGGTATGTACAGAAACCAGCCATTTCTCTGTCCCAGCAGAAATGCCTCAGTGACAGCAGGACACTCTCTATAAATATCCCTTCTCCAAGCTTGACATGTTAATCTTGACTCCCTGCCATCCAGGGCTGTTTATTGGCCCTGTGAAAACCCCAGGGCAAAGCAGGACAATCATGGATTCCATGGCCAGCCTGGTTTCATCCCAGAGTGCTGCAGCTTTGCCACCTCCTGATCCTCCACTTACGTCCCCCTGCTGTAAGAAGCCAGGAAATGCAAAGCTAAGGAAAGATTCATCCTACCTAGAGCAGGTTCACACCATGAAAGCTTTGAGAAGCCATTCCCATTCTCCCTCTGAGTCCAAAATCCTTGCTGGATTTGCAGAATTTAACGTTCTGCAGAATCTGTGCTAAGGGGCCATTGGCTGCATTGGACTAGTGGGGACTGGAGACTTCTGTTCTCTCCCTGTTTTCTTGCAGACACAGAAGCCAAAGTTCTGCAAGACAGTTTAAGCAGCATTAGTTGTCCTGTTCCTGATCCATTCCACATCTCCCCTTTTAGCCTTTTCAAAAAGACAGCTGTAAGGTCTCCCCTTAAGGATAATCCTAGTTGGCATCTCCTCAAAACACCTTGAAAACCTCTTGAAGGGACCAAAGGGTCCAGATCACAAAGAAAGCACCAAAGATGAAGTTCCACAGCTCCTGGGACAGTTCTTCCCTGTTCAGACCAAACAGGTTTATGAGCCACCTGCTGCCCTCCTGAGGGAATATCTTCACCCACGAACCAGCTCTGGGAAATTTCCTGTGTGGTTTAGAAACTGCTACTGCTGGTTATGGGGAGGGTCAGCCTGTCTCTCCTGAAGCTCAGCATTCTTTCCCTGATCTACTTCCATCATGTATCTGCTGCCTGCCCCTGCTCCAGGAGCCCTGATCCCTGAACCAGTGCGTTTGCAAGCCCTCTCATAACCCAAGCCCCTCTGCAGGTCAAGCTGGCTCCAGCTTTTCCCCTTTCTAGTGAGCCATTTCCTTCTTTACATCCTCCCAGGCCTGCTGAGGGGCTCTCCAAGGAGTTTGCAACGTCAAAACACACTCGTAAATCAGTTCTCTGCAGCCCTCCCAAGAATGAGCACACAGGCGCCGCCGCATCCCTCCGAGTCATTTCCCACCGTCCTGGTTAAGAGACACGAAGCTGCTCGGTGGATTCTCAGCCCCCAAAAATTCCTTCAGCTTGTTTTCTCATTGCATTACAGAGTGTACAAGTAGGTGTTTGCAAACAAGCCCAGCCAAACTCAACACAGACATCAACAGGGAATTTGACAAGCTGTGCAATGCATTATCTCATCCCTGCAGCAGCTTTCACCCACGTCTTGTCCCATCAGAAGCCAGTTTCCTCCCTAAAAATGTCAGACCATCTCACAAAAGGATGCTCAAAAATATCTCATTGCTTCACAGAATTTTGTGTTGTTCATAACTTTTCTCAGCAAGTTTGGGGTTTTTTTTGATTATTTCAGCATACTGACAGTTCACCCTTCCCTGTAACACTGAACAATCAGTTGGGTACTCAGCAGCAGTGAAGGAACATTTCTAAACTTGTCTTCCCCACCTCCAGGGCCTTGTTGGTAGCAAAGTGACACCTCACACTGACACAGCTGAAATCCACTAATAATCTCCTGCTGGGATTAGTGCTTTCCCACCCATTGCACACTGTTCCAGCAGCAGAACTACTGAGTAACTTCCTGCCAAAATAAATGCCACTGAGAACTCCATCTGTCCTTCCTTGGAGTTTTTAGCACAGGGTGCCTTGGACAAAGAAAGTGGCTGGTAAGAAGCCCATCTCTGACCCTGTAATTCCAATGAGTCTTTCATAACACACAAGGAAGTGAACTGACACTGGGGAAGACAAGGAGGAAAGGGGGACCATGTGTCTCACCTCCATGGCTGTCAACACATTTCTGACTTGTTAGAAAACCCAGTTCTTAGTCAAGATGTTCTCTGTTTTCAGGTTTCTGAGCAAGATCTAGAGGGCACAGCCTTGTACTGGCAGTCCTTGGTTGTGTGTGAGATCCATGCTGACTCCACAGACAGCAACAAAATAGCCTTGAGAAGTGAAACCAGAAGAGAGATGTGGCTTGGAGCTGCTCTGACAAGGGTAACTCACTGAAAATCCAGAGTCCTGCAGTGCTCTCAAATATAATTCTCAGAAATCTCAGCAGTGACTTTGTATCCATCCCTCCCACTCTAAATATATCTCAAATTTTAGCACAGTGCCAGCACAATGGGATGCCTAATGCAGAACATATGTCCATCTATATTTTAATCCTGGAAAAATGTACTCAGGCTTGAGATGGGATGTTAGAAAGTGGCTGGTCTGTCACCCAGGTCCCCAGTCTCTTCCAAATGCCAAGTGTCCTGGGAAAAGGTGGAAACCCACTGACCTCTGATAATAAAAGCCATCCCCAAAATTCCATCTGGTGCCTGGAGGAAATTCATGTCATTCAGCTGTGCAGGAAAGACTCTTAAAGCTTTCCATTAGATAATCCCACCCCAGAATCCTTATGGCAAGGCAGAATTTGGTGCACCTGCCGTGGTTCCACTGGGGAATGCCTCCCTCACAGCCTATAACCCAATATTTGGGACAGCAGCTTTGCTTTCCCTCACTGGAGCTCCACAGCTAAGTGCCAACATTTGCTCTATCTGCTCATGTTCTTCATGCACAGTTCCTTCTGAGCAGCCTCCTGGCATCCCATCTCTATTGCTGAAAACAGTGGAGTCTGTAGAAATCTCAAGGATTTTCCCTTTACCAGAACACAAATAAGTTCCTTCCTGAAGCTCTTTTCCTCTTGCTCAGCATGTCAGATAATAAACCACATCAAAGTCCTTCCTCTCCAACTTCCATCTCCCTCTGCTTTTCCTTCCCCTGCATCCATTAAATTACACAAACCTGCTCCAGGAACAGGTTCACAGCTGGTTCTTTGGATCAATGCACAAAGCCTAATCAAAATCCATGAGGTAAAGCCAAGCATCTGTGCTCCTCATCCTGTTTTTTGATCCCCAGGGCAAAGCCAGGAGCCATAGCTGCTTTGTAGTCAGGGAGGATATAAAGGAACAAATCTCTGGCCAAAAGAGTTTTTAAATAGGACCTGAGCTAAGGGTGTGTGTGTGTGTGTAAGTCACATCACCTGGACTATCAGGTGTGGCTTTGCACACCCTGTTAGCACAGGTGATAACTGTAATAAGCTTCCTTCAAACCCTAAATTGACATTCAGATACTGCAAAGGGGTCCCTGTCCTGGGCTGAACCTCTGTTTAGGACAGCCAGTACTTCCCAGGAAAACACTGACTAATATTAGCAGTGGGAACTACAGAAGAGCTGTCGTGAATAAAGTTCACAGGCCAAAAAAAGAGTTGTAAGTAGAAACAATAACTTTTATTAAACTAACTGGTGCATCCATAGAAAGCAGACAAGCTATTGGTACACAGGCTGCTTCTTCCTGAAGCAGATGCCCTAAACCTGCTATTCAGCCTTCAAAACTCAACACGATTTTGAGCAATCACACAGATTGTAACCAGTTGCTAAATCTGGCAGAAAAACAGGGCTTCTTTGTTGTCCCAAGTGCATATGAAATTCAGGATGCTTGCCAGGGAAGGGAGAATGTACGTCTGTGAGCGTGATGTGTTGGAGTGACAGGGAGAAAGCAGAATGTTTTGTGTTTATTTTTATCTGGGGTCAGTGTTTACTCAGAGAGAAGGCAATAAAAACCTAGGGAAACAAACAGAAAATAATCAGGTGTTCTGGTGGCTTGGAACTGCCTGTGTCTGCAGGTGCTGAGGGAAGCTGGCATGATCCTTGGTCTCATTAGTCATCTAGAAATGTGGGGCTGGGAAAGTCACAGCTTCCAGCACCTAAGGGGTACAAGCCAACACTCCAGGGAGAGTTCATTGAAACCTAGATTAAATAATTCAGCCTTTGCTGAAGATATTTTTAGACTGAACTTTGCTTCACAGTAGAGTCTCCCACAAACTCTCAGCTTGATCCTTCCACAAGCTTGGAAACCACTAAAGGAGAAAAGACAAAGACAAGGCTCCTGACAGGGTCCCTAAAGTCCTGTCCATACAGTTCTGCACAGGGCTGAGCTGCTTAGACATACCCAGCACAATGAGGAAAGGACAAAAAAGTCCTAAACTGGGCGTCTTATCCCAACCTACATATCTCAGAATCACAGAATACCAGCTTGGAAGGGACCTCTTGGATCATCTGGTCCAAACTTTCTTGGCAAAAACACCATCTAGACACAATGGTCCAGCACCCTGTCCAGAAAAATCATGGAAGTATCCAGTGTTGGAGAATCCACCACTTCCCTGGGAAGATTATTCCAATGGTTGATTGTTCTTGTTGAGAAAAATTTTCCTCTTGTGTCCAGTTGGAACCTCCCCATGAGTAACTTGTACCCATAACCCCTCATCTTCTCCATGTGACTCCTGGTAAAAAGGGAGTCTCCATCTTTACAGCCACCCTTTAAATGCTGGAACACTGTTGACAAGGTCTTCCCTCAGCCTTTTTTTCAAGGATGAGCAAACCTCATTCTCTCAATCTTTCCTCACATGGCAGCTCCACAATCCTTGGATCATCTTTGTACCTTTTTCTGGACCCTCTCCTGCCTGTCCACATCTTTTTTTTTTGTATAGCAGGGACCAAACTGAACACAGGATTCCAGACATGGCCTGACAAGCACTGAGTAGAGCAGGATAATGTCTTTTATCTCTGCTGGTGATGCCCTGGTTGGTGCCTCTCTGCCACAGAAGCTCCCTGGTCACTCAGGACCCTTCCCACAGAGCTGCTCCCCAGCCTGTGCTGCACTCCTGGATTATATTTTCCCAAGTGCAAGATCTTGCATTTCTTGTTGTTGAACTTCATCAGCTCCTTGTTAGCCCACTCTTCCAGCCAATCCAGGTTTTCCTGCAGGGTGGCTGTCCTTTCCAAAGTGTCCACTTCCCCACTTTGGTATCATGGGCAAGCTTCATCACGGCACACTTGATCCCCCCATGCAGATCACTTGTGAAGATATTAAAGAGTGTTGGGCCCAATATCAATCCCTGGGGGTCTCCATTTAGAGCCCTGAGAAGGCTTTGATTCATTACATTGATATCCATGCAAACACACACAATCCTTTGCTCCAAAATATCTGTATTCCTGAGCTCCAGACCCAGAAAGAGTGAGACATGAAGGAAAATAAATCAGCCTGGGGTGGGCTGAGTCCTTATTAGGTCTGAGCTTCAGACCTAAATGGTCTCCTTCTTTTCTCCTCTGGAGTGAAGAAGTTTCCAGGTGTTCTGTCACCTTCCAGGCTGCAATAGATTTCTCCTCCCACAAGGCCCCAGAGAAAAAGAAATCCGTGTTCACCTGCCTGTACAAGTCCTGGAGACACCTCCCTGGCAGGCAAGGAAAAGTCCAAGGGTAAAATTTAATCCCTAATGTAATTCTTCAGTTAATCACTTCATCTGCAATTAGGCTAAAGAAGGCTGATCAGTTCTCTGGGTCAGACCTCCCACCTACCAGGCTTCATCTTAATCAGATACAGAGTGATAAGGGTTGGTCCCAGTGAAGGGAACTCATTTCTAAATGGTAATTAGTGATATCTGCTTTTAAAAAAAAAAAAACAAAACCAGTTTTGCTTCCTCTCACAAGTTTGTTGCTTCAAGCAGCTCAATTCCAGTGAACCCAACACAACCCAATCTGCTCATTAGTTCACAGGATTGTTTTTGGGGAGCTGTGACTGTGCATGAGGCTCTTCTATCTGCACATTTATGTTGTGCTTATCTCTGATGTGAAAGCTTGTGAGAGCAGCACACATGGCCACAGCATCACAGGAAGCTCTCCAGGGCTCCACATGATGCCACAAATTTATTTATTTCCATTGCACCTTCAGAACATCCTGGGATCAGAGCTGTGCTGGGACCAGTAAACATCTTGCAGAAAGCAGGAGACTCCAGAGGCAGAAAGACTACAAGGCAAGATCTGATAAAGCACAATAGGATAAATGAAGTGGAATGGGAAAACTACAGAGACACAGCACTTGAGTGTATAAAATTCTCCAGGGAAACAAAATAATGTTGCAGGAGGCAGCAGTGTGTCCACTGCCTCCTGACCATCACACCACCAGGGCTTTGGAGCTGGGATCAGCATCTTTTAGGGATGTTGCTGGTAGACTCCCTGCAGAAATCATCTTTCCTTGTTTCCAGAACTGCTTTACAGAACTGGAGAGAATTTCACCCTGTTAGGGGGAAAACTTCTAGGGAAACTTCTGGGCTCCTGTGGAAGGGAGTTTGCCTGCTATCCACCTCTGTTTTGGGGGGACATATTCAAAAGGAGAACAGAACAGGTGAGGGATGCTCCTTGCACAAACTCTCCCCTCTCAGCAGCACAGAGATCAGGGCACTGGTGCTTCTGGGAAGCCACCTGGTCCAAGCTCTGATTCCAAAGGGCAGAGGAGAAGACAGCAGATCCTGTATGCACCTGCAGCATATCTCATCCCAGAGGAGGGATATGATGAATTGTTCATCATTTCTCACTGTTTTATGGTTTGGTCAGTGACAATTTGGCTCTCTAGTTCTTATACTCCACGTATGCATATATATATATATATATATTCTATATATATATTCTATTACATATGTTCAGAACATACAACATTATGCATGTTATGGGTTTTTTTTATATTATATACACTCAGAATACCTAAATATCAGCACAGCCCAAATAAACTCTAATCCAATGGCCACAGGGACCACTACTGGCACTGGCAGAGGTGACAAGCACCTTGCTTGGCAATAGAAGTGTCCAGCTCTGTGCTGAGTCATCTTCTCTGAGTCATCTTATAGAATACTAATGGCACACAACTTACTCTTTGAAATGCTTTTCTTGGGCTGTCCATGCTGAAAGCAGGGATGAATCTAACAATGTCACTATTTAGGATAAAACCACCTTGGTGCAATGGGGAGAGAAGACACGCCAGCTCCGGGATTCCTCTCCTGCTGTCACAATTAAATCCACGTGAAAAGACAATTTTAAAAGAATTACCTGAGTGAAGTAAATTGTCCAGAGCGTGATAGTGGAGGTGGAAGTATTTCAGTAGGAATATCCTCTGTAAAACCAGCCAACCCCACCTGGGTAAGTCACAGAGAGCTCTACCAAACCACACACGACTCGTGTGAGTCTTTGCTGAGTAGCAGCACCAGCTGGGAACATACCAGAGGGATGAGGTCTGGGTAAAAAAACCTGGAAAACTTAAAGTTCCACCTCCCCAAAATTTGCAGTGAGAGTGGGTCAGGTCAGCCTGCCCTTTCCCCCACAATTCCCCAATACCATTTGGAGGTTAGCACGAGGTGGGACACGTCCACCCACATCATGAAGGGGCTGCACCAAGACGATGCTCATCCCTTTTATCATAGACATGGAAGATCTTCGTCTCAGGAAAGAGTTAAATTAGGAGCTTGATGCTTTTGTCAAGGAAGATATATCTTTTGAACACAAAAGATAATACCTGCAATAACAGGGCACAATAGATGTTTTCTGCTAGTTAGGATTTTGCACAATAAGACTTTTTGTTTGGGAAGGAAAAAATTATTCTCTGCTCTAAAAAGAAAGGAAAGGAAGAAGGAAAAAGTGTATTTTCCATTTAGGCTTTCATTGAGAGAGATTA
>JAWWLV010000088.1:3469522-3481393 GCA_035041135.1 Platyrinchus mystaceus
ACCTTTCTTCCACTTGCTATTTTCTGCCTGACAGCACCCTCTTCTGGGAAGAGGGAGCTGCTGGCTGAAGGGTGCACCCTGCTCAGCTCGCATCAGCTCCTCAGTGCCCGAGCACCAGGAACGAAGGGCTGAGCCCTCCCAGGGTGAGTTTAGGCAGAGTGACATCGGACAGCCTGTTCTGAGCTATTTTTTGCAGTTATCTTTGAAGTAGTTCGAAGATTTGTGCCTTTGGTCAAAGGCACAGCACCCAGTTATTCTGTACCCACGAGCTGAGGGGTGCAGGTCCCAGCAGCCAGCACAGACACAGGTAAAGCCTGGAATACTGCTGCTTTGGAGTGCTGGAGCAGCAGGTAGAATCTGCACTGTCCTGGGGGGGACTGCACTAAAGCATTTAATTATGTCCTCAGACATGGCCCAGCCTTCTTATTTGTTTGAAACACAGGTGAGCAATCGACTTTTTGGAAACCATGTGCATATTAGAACACGTGTGCTCAGCTGGCTACATCCCATATCAGCATGGGTTGGGAAGGGTATGGAGCAGCTCAGCTGCCCACGGGTGCTGGGCAGGGCTGGGGCACCACCACCAGCAGGGCAGGGCTTCACATTTCACCTCATCCCAAATCCTCCTCATCCCTCGCCCTCCACAACAGCAGGAGCACCTCACTCGTGGCCAGCATTGGTCAAATTGAACAAATTTAACATCATACAGCTGGTTCCAGGGCTTGTTCTATATTTTAAATAACAAGGTTTTTAACTACAAACCCCACGCAGGACTTACCTGCAGCCTGGGCTAACACTCCTCTTTGAAGGCCGAGTGGTGAAGCCGATTCACAATTTGCTGTCTAATTAGTTCCCTGTTGATGGTTTCCCACTCACTGTGAACTTTCCCAGTCACTGCAAAGTTTTCTGTGTTCTTCCATGAAGGATATGGTACTGCTGCATCTGCTGGCAGTGTGGGGCTGTTTAATTACCTTTTTCAAGCCTGGACATCAGCAGGGGCTGAGAGATGGACAAAGAGGAGTTGACCTGACTCTCCAAAAAGGTGGGCAGTGGGAGCATCTGGGAGTGAGCAGGTCTGAGGCAGGAAGGCAGGAAGCTTGGAGGCAGGAAGGTCCTTTGGTGAAGCTCAAAACCCATATAATTTCAGGGACTCCTCAAAAGCAGGAACACCCCAAAGCACTGATTGATTTGGAAAGCCCTGTCTACCCTTCCGTGCTCCTTTCCCTGCCCTGGGCCACTGGCTGGGTTTGTGCACAGGCACTGTGGCTTGTCTGGTCTGTGCTTCACACAAATTAATAACCAGGCCTGATTTATTACATCAGCTCTGTCCATCCTGGGGTATTTGCCGAGATCATGACCCTCACTCACCCCCAGCACAAGAGAAACTGAGGCTGCAAAAGGCCCTGGCTCACACACCACTGCTCCTTGGAGCAGCTCCAGGCTGAAGAAACACCCTGGTGCACTTGCCTTGTTCCAGGTCAGGCACCTCTTTGAAGCACAAGACAGACTCATAAAACAGCAGTTAATTCCAGGATGCAGTTTGAGGAGGAAAAGGATGACAGAAAGCAGTGACCACATGCCTGCTGTCACCACCTGGAGAATTCATGCAGCCAAGCCTAACAAAACAAAACAAAACAAAATCAGCAGCACAATGATTTAGGGGCATGGTGAATCCCCCATCCTCTGTGCCTCTGTCTGCCCCTCCCTCTCCAACACCCCTGATCCATCAAGTTTGGCTAAAATTAAAGGAAATTACTCAGAAACAGTCACTAATTGCTGTTTGCCTGCCAGTCTGGAGAAGGCATCAGCCTCTAGCACAAGGAAAGCAGCTTCCAATCACACAAATCCATTGATGTTTTCAAGCATCCTCTTCTGCATTGTTTTTTAAAGCCCTTCCTTTCTGAGTGTCAAACTCACCTATTCAAGGGGCAAACACAGCTAATGCTTCCCAGAGGGGATCAATGCACCTGCAGCTGACAGAGCCAGAGGCCTGATTTACTCAAAAGCAGCATGGCCAGCAGATCAGGGAAGAGGATTCTGCCCCTCTACTCTGCCCTTGTCAGGCCCCACCTGGAGTGCTGCATCCAGCACTGGAGCCCCTAACACAGGAAGGATACGGAGCAGCTGCAGTGAGTCCAGAGGCCACCAAGATGCTCAAAGGGCTGGAGTCACCCTGCTCTGGAGGTAGGCTGGGAGAGCTGGGAGTGTTCAACCTGGAGAAGAGAAGGCTCTGGGGAGACCTCAGAGCCCCTTCCAGTGCCTAAAGTCTCCAAGATAGCCAGAAAGCGACTTTGGACAAAGACATGGAGTGACAGGACGAGGGGGAATGGCTTCAAATTGAAAGAGAGTAGATTTAAATTAGATGTTAGGAAGAAATTCTTTACTGTGAGGGTGCTGAGGCACTGGAACACATTGCCCAGAGAAGCTGTGGCTGCCCCATCCCTGGAAGTGTTCAAGACCAGGCTGGACGGGGCTTGGAGCAACCTGGGACAGTGGAAGGTGTCCCTGCCCATGGCAGGGGGTGGAACTGGATGGTCTTTAAGGTCTCTTTCAACCCAAAACCATTCCAGATTCACGTTTTCTAACCTGTCTTTGTGTTTACACCCAAGCAAAAGCTTGGAGAACACTTCCCTGCCCTCTGAAGATGCTTCCAGCCCAGGGATAGAAATCCTGGTGGTGGCAGCACCAGAGCCCTCTCCAAGGGCTGGAGGGCATCTCAGAAGGCTGAAATGACATGGAAGGAGACAAGACCTTGCTTCTCCACTTCTCAGTGGGATGAGAGCCTGAAAGACAAGCAGATGTGAGGCCTCTCCTACCTGGTCCAGGCCAGGCAGGGTTTAGTGGTCCCCAAACACCAAGGTGCCATTTTTGGCTGCAGCAATCTGACAGAACACAGGTTTGAATTCCCCCAGTGCTCAGGGAAGTCAAAGGGTACCTGGCTCTCTTCCCACCTGCTCAGGGCAGTCTCTGGTTTCAGTCCTTGCTGCCAAAAGCCATTTAATGAATAAAATTACCGTGCCAGCTCCCTCAGCCAAACAAGCCAACCGTGGCAAGCAGGAGCAAGAACCAGAAGAGGATTTTCCATCTCCTCTCCACTCTCCCACATAGAAAGGCTCCCAATTCTGCAGAAACAGGTATCAAACACCTGCAGCCAAAGGAAAGCACTGAACTCAGCTCTGAAGGTGGCTGCTTGAAGCACGGTGCAGTGGTGAAAGAAGGACTGACACCAGATCAAACCCTTCACGGACACGAGGCCAAGCAACTGGTACCATCTTGCACAAGAGTCCAAAGTGATCCGAATCCAGATGAAACCCTGCACGATCCTGGCTTCTTGAGGGGCTGTAATGAGCCTGTAACACCCACAGCCCTAAGCTGGAGGGCAGAAAAAGAGGAGGAAAAAAAGTAATTTCTGAAGAAAGTACAAGGCTGCAGGAACACAGAGAAGCAGGCATAGATAATGGCGTTTTTATTCATAACACCTTCAACTCAGACTGCAATTATTTCAGTTTTTAAAGTTTAAATCCGGGCAGCAATCGAGGAAAAGAAAAAGCCCAGACAGTCCCTGTGTGCACAAACAATGCAGCTTTCAATAATACACAGTAAGTTTATTTCATATTAACATGAACAGTAAAAAGAGGACATTTGACAGGATTTTACTTCAGGTCCTTTTCTTTATTCCTCTATTGTGTCCTTTTTGCCAGTCTCTTGTCCCTCAAACTGTGGATACTTTGCCTCAACGTCAGCCCAGGTGAGATAACCGTTCGCCAGGTCACGGATGATGGCAGGGAGTTCAGAGATCTGCAGGCAAAGCCACAAAGACACAGGAAACACAAAGTCAACAAAATCAAGCTGCTCTTGTTGGGTATTTGGAGAATGTGGGTAGTTTTTACATCAGCAACCAAAGGGGTACAAGGCATCTGCTGAAGGATCATTTTTAGGGAGAAAACCATTCATTAGAACATCTTAAATGACAGTGTCATCTCAGTTATCAGGGTGATCCATGTTTTCTTTTATTCCATCCAGAAATGCAACTGTCTCTGTGGTGGACCACAGCAAGGTTCATCCCTGGTAATGTAGTGCTACAGTTCTGGAAGGGAAAAAAAGCCAATACACACAGCCAAAAGGTGCTGTAAGCCAGGATTCAGCCAAGCCTTATTTACTGTAAGACCAGCACAGAAGAAGCTGCCAACCTTTTCTTCGCTCCCCACAGCCCACTGTCATGGTGCAAAGTATCAGCCAGAAACCAGGAAGTTTGCAGGAATTGAAGGAAAACAAAGTGTCATCTCTGGTGCTGGGCAGTGAGAGCTCACCCAGGTGGACACAGAGAGAGGTGGGTGCCCTGAGGAACAGGCACTGAGCCAAAACCCCTGCCAGCTCAGCAGCCTCAGGTGCTTCTGTACAGAGCAGAGCTACAACTCAGCCTCACAGGTGAGCACCATCTCCTCCTCCTCCAGGAACCAAACTGTTCCTAGGGCGGGGGCCAGGGAGAGAAAAAAAAACACCAAAACCCTCAGGACTGCCCACCCACAGCTCTGAGCAGTTCTGCTCACAGGCAGAGACCACCACAGGGAGGTCTGCCATTCCAGCACTACGGCCATACCAGCAGAGCACACTTAGGGCAGCTGTGGCTTTTTGGGGAATGGTTCATCAGCTTCTCTGATGCTGCACAGGCAACACCAGCAGGAGGGAAGTTGTAAGGCAAAAAGCAAGCAAAGGTCTGCCTTTCAGTGCCTGTGGATTCAGAGGAGCCCTGCCTTTGAAAGCCAGACACAACCCAGCTAATGCTTTTACTCAGCAGCCTTCACTGCTTAAGAGCCACCCTAAAGAGCAGTGCAATAAGCACAAGCACGGCTTTCAGGTAAGATCAACACTTCTGCATTCAAGAAAAACAAAAGCTTCTCCTCATTTCATCAGCAGGGCCTGTATCTTCTGTCTGACCCGTATCTCTCGGAACAGCTGAATCGCCTGCAGAGCTGGAGGCAGCTCCCACAGAGCACCACTGCTGGGTCAGAAACAGCAGGTAATGCCCTCCCCACGCACAGCAGGAACACCCCTGGCTCTGCCAGCAGCCAAACCTGCCCTCCCAGCCCTCACCTCGGCGCGGATCTGGCGCATGGAGTCGCGGTCGCGCAGTGTGGCCGTGTGAGGCGTCCGGTTCACGGTGTCGAAGTCGATGGTGATCCCGAAGGCCACTCCGATCTCGTCAGTCCTGGCATAGCGCCGGCCGATGGAGCCCGAGGAGTCGTCCACCTTGTGAGAGATGCCGTTCCTGGTGAGTGCTTCAGCTGCAGGGAACACAAGGGGCATCACCAGGACTCGTTACGCGCTCAGCAGGCAACACAACCCTAGAACAGGCCTTCTGCATCCTCACGGTTACCTGAAAGGAGGCTCCATGTGTCCTGGTTTCAAGCAGCATCACAGACACTCAATTTTACTTTGACAGAATATCCAATGCCTCAGCCTCTGTCAAGACTACAGTCCCACAACTCTGCTTTAACTCCAAACCACACCAGCCCCATGTGTGCTGGGGTTCAGCTCAGGGAGACAAGGTCCCAGGCAGAACTGATGTCGACAGCAAAAGGCACTGTCTGCCATGCAACCCCTGTTCCTTCAGGTATTCCATTTTTTATGGTTCCTATCCCTCATCATGATGCCCACTACCAGTGGGCAGTTTTACAGAATGGCTGGAGGCACAGCAGCTCTGGGACAGATTCAATTAATTAGCTGGCCAATAAAAGCAAAGAAAACCTTAATAACAAACCAACAAACATACCCCCCACTGCTCCAGACAGCTTTTCCCAAGCAGGGGGAAAGATTTATTTTTGACATAGCAGGAAAAAAAGAAACGTCTTTTACACTGCAAACCAGCACAGGAAAGGTCATGGTGTTGAGTGTTTTGAGGGAAGATGAAGAGTTTGATGGGTACCCAAAGCTTATGGATACCAACCAACTCAGCTGGTTTAGGTAAACCACGCTCCCTTTGCATGTGTAAGAGCCATGGGATCCCATCGCTATTTGCTCCCTATATTTTCTCCCAATGCTATTTTCTCCCTCTCTTCCCAGTCCACATCCCCATCAGACCCACAGTGCTTAACACACTTACATAATTCCTTGACAAAAGGCATGAATTCCTGATTCTGGCTCAGAGGAAGAACGGAACACTTGAACGGTGCTACAACAGCTGGGAAGCTGAAGAACTAAGGAAGAAAAGAAAAAACACAAAAAAATACAAGTTTAATGGTTAGGTCAGACTCTTGGGAGGTGAGAATAAGCTCTGAGTGAAGCTGGAGGCAGGGTGGCTGTTCCAGGGGAGTCACTGGCCTTCTCTTAAGACATCGGCATTCAGGGCCCAGCAGTAGCACCTCACACCACTGAAGGACTGGTTTTCTCCAGCTGTCCTCCATCCCTCCTTATCTCCTGAAGCTAAATGTTACTTCCCACCAAAAGAGGTCTACCAGAGCCCTCCTGAAGAGATTTAACCTCATCTGAATTACAGAAAAATGAAGGGTAGATGGGTCTTTCCAGGAGATTTATTCTTAGGCACAGCCTAAACCAAACACCCTGTTTGAGAGACTCCACACACATGAAGCATATGCAGCTCAAATGCTTTTAGCACCCTCCACAGACACCCTCAGAAAATAAAAATGTGCCAAAAGTGAGGGAAAATAACAAAATTTTTCCTGGCAATCAGCAAGGCCTAAAAGGGACAGAAGCTATGCATGTGAGAGGTACCAGAACACAGAGCAGCCTACACTACCCTGAAAGTAAATGGCTACTACAAGGGCAGTTAAGTCTAATATATTTCATGAGCAGTTTGGGATTGAAAGTCCACTGTGTCCCAACTCTGGGCTCCTGAACCTTGTTTCCCCCACTCATAACTGTATCACATCCTGTAGCATGTGAAGGAGCCCTGTTACATTTCTTTACCACAGTCCAGCAGCCAGAAACAATGAAAAACAACCGGCCTCAAATTTCCAGCCAGCTTCCCATGGGCCACCAGCAAGGGCACAGAGCACCACATTTGGGCACTGGCTGGAAGAGGCTGATGCTCTGGATGTAACACACACTGGTCCCTGCTACAGCAAAGCTTCAGGCCAAGGTTTTAGGGTTGCTCAGAATCAGAGAAGGTTGAATTTCACAGGGGACTGAGGAAACAGTTAGCCCATTGTCCGTCCTACTGCGTGGAACCACGATTCCAGGAAAAGCAGCAGAAAGAAAGGAAATTAAACACTGAAGAGATGCCTTTCTCTGAGCAATGGGACACTGCCAAGTGTGAATCCAGAAGGAGGAATTTCTCACCCCCTTGGCAGCAACGCAGCGGGAGCCTCAATGCACACGCGGCCCCAGAACGCTCTGAGGGCGCATGTAAAAATGACACGTACGCTGGCAAAAACAGCAACCCTGCAGCCCACCTGGGCTCTCCCAGCTCCACTGGGTCTCGTACCCTCTTAATTTAGCCCTTTCCCTGGATGCCAGGGAAAAGGCAAATGCTTGCAGGTGGTTTAAGCTGAGGCCCAGCCACGGGAAAGCTCACCGTTCTCTGCTCGTCTCCTTCCCGGATGCGGAATGTGTGTTCGAACACTGTGTACATGATCCTTCCAATACCAAACGAGGGTTCAATTACATTTGGGACGATTTCTTCCACTGGAACACAAAATAGCACACATCATCATTAAACATGGGTTTATACACAGAAAAAGATGTGGTTACTGGTGCTGTCTTTCTGCTCAGAAGTTCTGATTACAGGTATCTGAGCACGTGGAAATAAAGGGTTAAACATTTCTGCCCTACATTCAAATACCTGAAATAGAGATTTGGACTTGGTCCACGTACAGAATGTATTTAGGCTGTAAAAAAAACAACCTGGGGCCCCATCTCTGGCCCCAAGAGCAAATAACACTGCACAACTTCCATCCATGCAGATAAACCCTCTTCCACTTCACAACAGCCAAGCCTCATCCAAACTGTTCAGTGGGAACAGTCCCTGCTCCACCCCAAGCCACAGACCACGTACAAGCATTGTCTGGGGGTGCTGTTTGGCACAGACATGTCATTGAGCAAAGCTGGTGTGATTATCAGCTACCAGAGGAACTGACTGGACTTGTGAGCTGGCAGAGCCTGGTCAGGAGCACAGCAGATGCCAGGGGACCTGGCTCCAGGCAGCAGAGTGACAAGAGGAGCTCTGAGCACAGAGGTCTGCAGGGAGCCCATCCAGCAGCCTGTCACAACCCATCTGCTGCACCGCAATGGACACCGAGCTGAAAGCTCCCAAGCCTTCCCAGCTCCTCCATCCCTGCAACAGCTGGTTCCCAGCACCACATGGGACCTCACAAATCCTGGAATATGCAACTGTGGCAGTGTGACTATAATAGTTCACTCAAAGTCTATTATTGCCAGAGCAGGCAACAAGTTGGCAAACTGGCCCACATCAATGGTCACTGAAATCCCACTGCTGTGTGAAAGCCTTCCAACTCAAACAGTCAAATTTCAAGGAAATTACACTTGGCATTTTTCCTATGCTGTGATACAGTATTAACAGGACAATCCCACTAATAAAGTCTATCACATTCAAAGGGTATCCTGATCTGCCTCTTATTGCTGATAACCAAACAACAAAGATGCAAATTTACCATGTAATGTTTTCTGAAATCTCTTCACAGTAACCATGTCCTTTGTTAATTTAAAAGTTTTCCCTTCAGTTTCAACGGTGAATTCCCTGCAAAGGAAAGAGAGATCACTTAAAAGCTACAACAATAAACAAACAAGTTGTATTTCCTTAATTGCATCAGTTGGTTGACTGTAAGAGTAGGATGGCAGAAGCCAGGGCAAACCCCACAGATGAAAGAAACATGTAGCACACCCATTAAAAGAAATTTGCATTAATAATAAAATTACTGCATGTACATTAAAAGCAACCATTTTCATAATCACAGTGAACTTAGTTGTGGTTAACAGCCTGAAGCAAACTGAATTAGGAAATGGAAAACTCTCAGGATGAAGCCCATACACTAAGGAGAAGAGAGGAACACAAAGCAGGCACTGGCTGTAGACTTTCAATAAAACCAGGATACTGCTTGTAATTCATCTATGGAATCATTTCAGTGAGATTCTGGATGGACTAAATTCACTTTCTCCTGGGTTTGGTGTGTGTACACCATATCCTGCAATAGTTTCTCTGCTACTTTTCTACACTTCAACACTCAGAGAGATGTAAATGGAATCAATCTTAGGGAAAAAAAGAAAAATGCAAATGTTACCATTCTGAAGTGTATTCATTAATCCTACACCTTGTACCATTTCAGGCAGGAAATGAAGTTTATTTTTTTATTACAGCACCATTGGCTTTCTCATAACATATACAGCTGTTGAGCTGCTACAGCCAAATGTGAAAACTGTAGAGACCTCTTATATTTTCAGTTCTGCATGTGTTAGGAATGCAGGCAGCCAGGTTGAGGAAAAACACCAATTCCTGCCTCAGTAAGTCAAAGGCTGCAAAGTCAAAGAGGTCCTAAAGCAGCTCAGTGAACAATGGAGGATACTCACACAAGCTTTGGTTCTCATTTAAGTATTTTCCATCAACTGTTCTATTAGTCACAGAATTATTTCATTAATTTTAAAATTTAAGTTTAAAAGCATCTGGCAGTCCTGGACAACCCTCAAACCAGAGCAGGGAAGCTGGTAAACACTTGCCATTTCACTGAAGTCTCTCTCTTCTGGGATGATCCTGCTAAAGCTCATTCCCACACAAAGAAACAGATATTAGATTTATATGCACACACCACAACATATGTTGACAGATGACCAGCAATGACTGGTGGAAGGGACAGCCCCAAAACATTTCAGATGATCCACACAGCCTGTTCTCACTAGGAAACCGGTTTCAGGTGGCTCAGATAAATCCAGCAGCACTTTAGGAACCCACAGCAGAGGTGTCAGGGGAAGGTACCACACACCCCCAGCCAGCTCACCCTTTCTCGTTGAGCAGCTGCTCCATCTCGGTGATGTAACACTCATCACACATGGAAAGGTATTCCATCACCACCTTTGCATCCTTCTTATAAGCTTTGCCAATGGCTCCCTTATTTGCCTCAAACTGAACAATGTTGACTGTTCTGTACAAGGCAGTTAAGGAGTTTGTGAGGACAGAAAGGAGGACCTGGTTCTTTCATTATGTCAAAGCTAATTGCTACACAACACAAACAAATCTCCTCCAACTCTGGATTAAGGAATTTCCCTCCAAGAGAGGAAAGGAACAATAAAAAATACCCACAAGCTCAAATCTTTGCAGGTTACTTCCCATAGCGATGCTGCTCTGTAGCTCTATGTTTCCTTGCTAAAGTTACAGGCATAACTTTAATTAGAGCTGTTCAACTGCCCAAAACATCAAATCACTTCTCACTTCACGAGGATTTGGTTGACTCTGAAAGGATATAGGTTCTTTGAGAGGCTTCTCAGCTATAAGAGGGACTTTGGTGGCGCGGGCATGGCAGGAAAGGTCATAGCAGGAGCGATCAGCACAGCCAACGATCTCAATCCAACCCTGGAAAAACAAAAGTGGAGGCTTTCACCAACTCACTTTTTTGCCCACTTAACCATCAAATATGTTTATTCACCCCTAAGCCCTCCCTGCTCCCATGACTGTTTTTTCTACATAATTAGCTCTGTTACAATAAGCAGCCCTCACTCACTAGTTGTCCCTTCATTTGAGTGATTCCATTTGTTTCCAGAGGAAACAATCAGTCATGTAACCAGTGCCTGTGTTCAGGGCCAGGTTTTCCACATGGCTTGGCCGAGCACAGCCCTGTGCCAACAGCTCAGAGCTGGGGCCAGAGCACCCAGCCCTGTCACTCACATGCCACAGGCACACAGACATCATGGCCCCAGGGTGTTCACTGCTCCCAGGCACAGAACAGACAGCAGGGAACCAGCCACATCAGAATGGCCAAAACCCTGGCTTACAAGCTGGTAGGACACAGATCACATGCAAGGGAAGCTCTTCTTTCAACATTTCAGCATGTTTGGTAAGGGAGGAAACTCATCCCCATTCACACAGAACTGATAAAGCTTTCTAATAATTGCAGAAAATACAACCTCCCTCTGGATTTTCTAAAAGACAATCCTGTATAAGAAAAGGCTCCTCAGCTGCTGCCCATTCACTGTCACATCAGTGTGGACATACAGGCAGCCAGATGCTGTGTGGTTTTCCAGCCTGCAGTGACACAGAAGGGTGTCAGGAAGGGTATGTGAAACAGAAGAAATCCCTGTGCTTGAAAAATCGTGGTGTTCCAGAACATCTTGAGGAATTTTTACACAAATTAAACCATTAGGTTACTACAGGTACTTCTGTGACTGTCCAGCCTGGAGAAGGGAAGGCTCTGGGGAGACCTTAGAAACCCTTCCACTGCCTAAAGGGGCTACAAAAGAGCTGGAGAGGGACTTTTGACAAGGGCATGGAGTGATGGGACAAGGGGGAACGGCTTCAAACTGAGAGAGGGCAGGGTTGGATTGGATATTAGGAAGAAATTCTTCCTTGTGAGGGTAGTGAGGCCCTGGCACAGGTTGCCCAGAGAAGCTGTGGCTGCCCCATCCCTGGAAATGTTCAAGGATAGGTTGGACGGGGCTTGGAGCAACCTGGGCTAGTGGAAGGTGTCCCTGCCCACGGAAAGGGCACTGGATCTTTTAAGATCCCTTAACCCAAACCATTCTATTCAGTAACTTTATAGAATGAATTTTAAGCTACTCAGAGCAGTTCTCTTCTCACTACTGAGTGCTGCAAGTTGGTATAAACATTTTTGGTAGTTAAATTACAAACCAAAGCAGGGTCCACTTCACAAGGTGATTTTGTCATGTCCCTGAGATTGCTGTGCTCAC
>JAWWLV010000088.1:3491879-3523321 GCA_035041135.1 Platyrinchus mystaceus
GACCTATTTCCCTCTCCTGCCTATAAAAAGAGCTTCAAGTGACCAGCTCAGGCTACACACATCTAAATCTTGGCATATATGAAACTTTCAATGAAGTGCTCCTCACATGAAAGAATTCTGACTGTGAAGATTACAAGCACCATCATTGCTGTGCTCTGACAAAGGGGTGTGTTTAGGTATTTGTGCAGGGAATGTCTGTTTGCAAAATGTAAATATATTTCATAAATACACACCCCCCCCGCACTCAGAAAATTTAGTTACAGAGTGCCTTAATACCCTGACAAGACACTGTGAAAATGTTTTACAGCAGACCCACTGTTTTATCTAGAAAACTATGACTTTTTCAAATTTATGAGTGAGGTCAACAAACCTGAAAGATTTTCTTCCAGAAAGACGTTTTGAAAATTAAAGCAGAGGTAAGCCAAGAAGTTGTATAAATTCAGACCATCTTAAGTGTCTCACAACATCATTTTGAACAGCTCTTTGGTCACTAAAGGTATTGTATATCATTTCAGTGACCAGGGTTTCCTAACACACAGGATGGTTTTTGCCCAGAGAGGGACAGAAGGAGAGCAGCAGTGGCACAGCCCAGTTCTGAAGTGGCAGGGAGGAATGGCAGCAGCACAGCAGTAACTGCAGCAGGTACAGAATGTTGCAGACCCCCTCTGCTACCTAAAGAGTTCCTGAACTGAGCAGATGTCAGAGAAGCATGTTTATAAACATAAATGCATTCATAAATAGAAGGCAGAAGTGCCTCTGTTAGCCTTTAAGGGGAAGAAAGACCCTGTACAGGAGCAGAATCATCTACTGACTTATGGTTTGAGGACATAAACCAAGGAATTTTAAACACTTAAGTGCCCCTCCCTGCTCAGAGAGTCAGATTCAGAGCTGTTCTGCTGTCTTTAAGCAGGAATCACAGGGACTGAAAACCACCAGCAGCTGCTAAAGCAAACACTCACACTGCTGCCTCCCCCAAAAGGTGCAGGTGACTGTTCTGCCTTGCTGGGAACACCATCAGGAGGGACAAACTCCCATCCTGGAGTGCTGCACTCACAAGGGCAGAAGCTGCCTTTGCAAGGTCACACCTGCCCTGCCAGCCCACACAAACTGTGTAAGTGCTGAGCACACATCCACACTGCATCCCACAGGCCCTCTCCCAGCACAAAGGTGGGGCTCTCAGGGATCCCAGGACCTGCCTGGCTGCATCTCTCCAAGTTCTGAGGGTTGGGAAACAAAAGTGGGAAAACGCTGAGATACTGTTTACTCCAGGATGACCTGGCTGTCAATGCAATGGTTTCAGAGCACAGTTCTATGATAAATACTAAGTAAAAATGACATTTACTTGGGTTAAATGTGTGCAAACAGGCAGGCACAGCCCCAGACCTGGCAGAGAGCAGCACCTGTTCTTCTCACACGACCCTGTAGGGCAAACAGGGCCAAAGGGTTGCACTTCAGGTGCACTCACACCCTCACAGTGATGCAGCTGCAAGCAGCAGTGCATTTATTCAGTAATTCATTCATTTTTAAGAGTACCACCAAAGCACAGCCACAACCATTTTGATATGAAACACAAATCAGAAAGAACCTCACAGTTTCCTGGGTGAATCTGACTGTTTTTCAGCTTCAAGAGTTTCTTTATGTTGTTTCAGTCTGGAAAGGGAAGGAAAGCTCACAGGATAAAGAAGTGTATTTTACTTCTTTCTCAAAAAGGGGACACAATTTCAATCCACCCCTCTCTTTAAGGCTGAGGAAAGCCATAGGCTATTTGAAATACCTCCAAAAACGTTGTTTAAACTGCAGCAAAGGAAATTATTTCTAAATAAACATGTTCCATGCCAGTCTGGGAACTTCAGTGCTGCACAAAGAATCTGAAGAGGAAACTCTTCAGAGTGAGAGCATATGCTCTCACTGTGCACAAAAAAGATCTATGCAGTAAACAAAGATTAGTGACATAAACACTCAAGTTCAGCTTTGATTACAGACCACCTTAATATGAACTCATATTTATTTGTTTGCACACTGATTTAATGCTAAAAGAAATTAGTGTAACAGATAGAGAACAAAATTGCCACAAAGTGGGAAACCTGCAAACTACTTCAGAAGTGATTTTAACAGTCTACCCTGCTGTGACTGTTTAGCCCAAACCAATACCACAAAAAAAGAACTAAGTAGATATTTCAAGGCTTTTCAGACGAGGCTGGGGGGACTGAAAATTTCATTTCCAGACTCACCTTTGCTTCTAGAACCCTCTTCCGAGCTTTGAGCTCTGCTACAGCTCTGTCTATATCCACCTGGGGAGCTTTCTCTTCCTTCAGCTTCCTTACCAGCTCTCCCTAGAAAGAGACAAAGAACAATGTATGGATTCATTCTTTGAAGATCTCTCCTTCTTCCAGCTCCCCTGCTAATCCAAAGGGAGGGTTTTGTCCGACCTCCCTGCTCTCCACACAGCTCTCCAGAGGCTGCAAGTGAGAAACACTTATGCATTTGAGAGTTAGCAGAAGTAAACATCATTAGAGAAATTCAACCATCCCAAAACTTGCTATTAAACCTCAGAGTGTAAATATACTCCCCTGTGTGCAGCGGATTTCCACAAATTCCTGGTTTATGTCTTTGAGGATGCACTAAGTGGATCCTCAGATGGTGTGCACAGAATTTGTGCTCTCCCACTCAGTAACAAGGCTTCTCTTCCTTCTACCCCTTCCTTTTCCTTCACAACTTATGACTATTTTAGACTTCTTTTTCTCTGTCCTGTCTGATGGCAACGGAGCAGTAAGGACACAAATTTTCAGAGGAAGGTCTCCCAGAAGACAGACACTCTTTGCCTACTGTCTGAGCAAAGAAGGCATTGCATGATCTGTAAAAACTGTTATTACTTTTAAAACCCGTTCAGTAACTTTGAGAAAAAACAAAGTCAACAAAAACCAAAAACACCCTTGAAAAAAAGAAAACAAAACCTAAATATTTCAGAGCAGCAGATCCCTGCAGGGGATCTTGATCTGAGTCAAACCACCATCACCTTGTTACAGTTCCACAAAGGTCTCTCTGCCCTGTGGGAATGATTCTCCCCTTTCATCCCAGGAAAGTGCTCAACCCCTACACCCCCAACACCATTCTTTTCAGAGCATGATCCTCAGCAGTCATGCCCAGCTTGTCTCTGAATCGGGAGATAAAATGAATTAAAAGTCTTCCTTTGAGTCCACTCTTCGTCACCAAAACCAAGATCTATCTTGAATTACTGGGAAGGACAAAGGAGCTGGAGGAAAAAGCACAGAGATGTCAAGTGGGATGTTCTAAAAATGGGATGCTCCAAGTTCAGCATTTTTCTCGCATCTTGCACTTCTCCATTAGGGAAAAAACCCCACTATCCATAGTGATTACAGTATTCCCAAAATACCAGCTTTTTACTAAATTCTGAGCTTGTCCTGACACTGATTTTACAGGAAACTTAGAAACCAGAGAGAGGAGAAGAGAATACACTAATTGCCATTCCGTAATCAGATTAGAGAAACTAAAAGTACTTCAGAGACCGAGGGGTTCAAAGGCTAATTTTATTAATAAAAGAAGGAAGTCTCCAAGCACTGCATTAAAACAAACACACTCAAAGAGAAGAAGGAAAAATAAGAATCCTGTCAGGCTCCTTAACCCCATGGGCTACAAGAACAGAACAAATCTGCTGTTTCCTTCCTGTTAACTACTTATACCCAAACGTGAAAGTTTCACTCTGGGGCTCAGGACTCCAACTGCCATTCCTGGGTAACGTGGCAGAGGGAGGGATCTGATCTGGGGTTTTGGTTTGGGTTTTGTTTTTTTTCTTTCAAAGTAGTAAGTCCAAATTGCCTTTGTTGAGCCAGGGGGGGTCGGCAGCAGGAAAACATCAAGGCAGCAGCAAAGCAGCTACTGCTGAGTCAACAGAGCCCTCACCCTGCTCACCGCTGAGCATCCAAAAGCAGCACACAGCAACTCTTTGTCCTGACCTATAAGTAAGACACACTCAGACATATGCAGGGAGGAGGAAAAAAAAAAACAACCAAAAAACACAACTGAGGCAACTAATTACGTTTGCTGACAGGACTCGGTCTAATTAAAGCTCCGATCCCGAGCCCAGCCCAGAGGAGGAGTGCACAGCAGCACTCGATGTGGCAAATTTTGCTGCAGCTTTGTCCCACAGACCAGCAAGGCAGAGAAGGGATCCACCCCTGGATCACGGCAGCTTATTGCATCAGGCACTGCTGCAGGAAGATACGCTGCTCACTCTCCATAGGCTGAGAGTCCCTTAGGTTTAATTAAATTCCTTCTCCTGGAGCTGACAGACACAGCCTCCCGCATGGAGAGGTATCAACTACCCCAATCTTTGTTACTCCCTTCCCTCTTGGGCAAACATCTCAGAGAATTACTACACTCAGTTGTACAACACAATATGGGCAGCCCCAGCTACACAAATTTACCCACAAGCCTTCCCTTGGCACCCCACACTCCAGTTTCAATCCCAAAAAAGAAGGGGTGCCTTGACACTTTAAAGGCAAATGACAGCACCCAGGATTTTAAACTAAATAAATTGGCTGGTTCTAGAGATCGTTGCTTTATTTACAAGCAGCTCCCTTGCCAAGGCATTATGCTGTACAGTGATTCATAATAAAAACTCACTGAAGTGCTGGCATAATTAGAGGGCCATAAATCCACTCATTTAATGGGAAAACACACGCACAAATCCACGGATACAAGGGACACACACGTAGCTATGCGTGCAGCTAAGGAGAATAATATGGATTCAGCCACTTAAAGGAGGCACATGGGGAATACACAGGCACAGGTAAAGAAGGGAGGAAGGGGAACTCCATAAGCTCCACTGCCATTGGTGTCACAGCAAGGGTACCAAGATTTACTCAGGAAATTAAAAGATGACCAGATCCTTCACAGGTAAGAAGGATGCAAAAGATGGGAGATGGGAAGAGAACGTGATGCAGCCCCAGCTAGAAGGAGGCAGCAACTACCTAGACAAACGAGAATGATGAAATGGAAAATATGCAAAAGAATTAACCTCCCTTACTGCATCGGGCAAATATGCAACTCTAAAGAACGTCATTTACCTCCGAAAACCCGGCGGAAACTCAGCTCTAAGGGGGACACCGCCGTGTGACCCCCCAAGGGGATGCGGAAACATATGGGGGCTGTTCGACAGGGACAAGAGCTGTAAACCAGGGCACGGCGAGCGCTGGCTCGGGCACAGCGGGCACAGCCAGCCCGGGAGGGACACCCAGGTGGGCTGGGCACAGACCCAGCTCTGCGGGGACGGGAACGGACCGGCCGGGGGGACCCAAACACGACACCGCCGACCCCTGGGGCTGAGCGGGGACCCCTCACCCGCGACCGGCGCTGGGCGGAGAACCCCGGGGGACACCCCCTGGATCCCTCCTGGATAGAGACCCCCGCGAACACCCCTGGGGACCGCCCAGGACCCCGCACTGCCCGGTGTGTCTGTGTGTGAGGGCGGGGGGAGCTCAGGGATGCGCCGCGACCCCCCGGCAGGGCGGGCAGCCCGCGGGGTGCGGGGGGCGCACGGGGGGCACCTCCCACAGCCCCGCCCGGCCCCCCCGGCCGGGCCGCCTTACCTGCTGCCGCACCGCGGTCCGGAGCGGCGCCAGCAGCGCCTCGGCCTGCGGGCCGTCCATGGCGGGGGCGGCGGAGCGGAGCGAGCGGGCGAGGCGGCGCAGCAGGGCGGGCAGGGCGCTACGGGGAAGCGGCATGAGCGGGAGGAGGAGGCGGGGGGGGAGGAGGAGGAGGAGGAGGCGGGGCGGCGGCGCCCGCCCCCCGCATGATGAAATCGGGGCCGGGGTAAAGCGCGGCCGGGCTCCCGGCGCGGCACTTTCCGCACGGGCCGGGCCGCGCCCGCAGATTCGGCACGGGAAGGGATGCGTTGGGATGGGATGGGTTGGGAAGGAAGGGGGGGCGGGCGGGCGGCAGGGGGAGCGCGCACACGGCGGGGCGGGGGCGCGCACGCGGCGCGGGAGCGCGCACGGGAGCCCCGGGAGCGCTGCGCCCCCTTGCGGCGGGAGCGGGGCATGGCGGGAGCTGCTCCATCCGCAACCCCCCCCCACACACACACAGGGGGCACACGGCACCCCCAAAAAGCGCGGCTGTACCTGGGGAAGGGGGGGAAGCACCCCGTTGTGAGCATTCCCCCCGACCGACACAGGGATTCGCGTGTGGTGGGGAGCGCTGCAACCCTGGCGGTGCGAGTGGGGAGCGGCGGGAGCTGCTCCATCCACACCACACCACCCCCCTCGGGAGGCACACGGCACCCCCAAAAAGTGTGGCTGTAGCTGGGCAGGGGCATCACAATGTCACTGAGCACTCCCCCCGGCCCACACAGGGGTTTGTGTGTGGTGGGGAGCACTGCAGCCCTTGTGGTGTGTGTGGGGGGCAGGCTGGTACCTGTCCCCACCCCAGGTGACACATGGCACCCCCACAAACGTAGCTGTACCAAGGGGGAGGGGGGGTGCACCCCACTGTCTCTGAGCACCCTCTCCAGCCCACATCAGGGCTCGCACTGTGCCTCTCTGCGGTGTGACTGGGGCGGGGTGATACCCGCTTCATCCCCTTCCCAGGGGACACATGGCACCCCAAAAGTGTGGGCAGGGGCACCCCGCTGCCCTTGAGCATCCCCCCGGCCCACACGAGGGCTTGTGTGTGGCGGGGAGCTCTGTAACCCGCGTGGTGAGAGCGGGGAACGGCAGGACCTGCTCGGTGTCCCCCCACCCCCCCAGGGGACACACGGCACCCCCAAAAAGTGTGGCTGTACCTGGTAGGCTGGAGGGAGCACCACACTGTCACTGGGCACCTCTCCGACCCACACAAGGGTTTGTGTGTGGCGGGGAGCGCTGCACCCCCTGTGATGTGCGTGGAGCAGAGCAGTACCTGCTCCCTCTCCTCAAGGTGACACACGGCACCACAAAAGTGTGGCTGTACCTGGGGGTTACCCCTGAGCAGCCCCCCCGGCTCACACAAGGGTTTGTGTGTGGTGGGGAGCGCTGCAACCCCCGCGGTGTGCGTGGGGCAGGGCGGTACCTGTCACCCCTCCCTCCCAGGTGACATATGGCACCCTATTACACCCACAAGTGTCACTGTGCCCGAGGGGAGGGGCACCCCACTGTCCCTGAGCACCCCTCCGGCCCTATAGCAGGGCTCGCGTTGTGCTGCCCTGTGGTGTGCTTGGGGCAGGGCGATACCTGCTCCATCCCCTACCCCCCCTCAGGGGACACGTGGCACCCCCAAAGTGTAGCTGTACCCGAGGTGGGGGCACCCCACTGCCCCTGAGCACCCTTCCCAGCCCACAGATGGGTTTGCGTGTGGTGGGGAGCACTGGACACCCCCGAATCTTGTGTAGGGCAGGGCGGTACCTGTCCCCTCCCCTCCTTCAGGTGGCACCCTCAGAAGTGTAGCTGTCCCTGGGGGACAACACCCTCTTGCACCTGAGCACACGTGCCACCAACCTCCCCCCGGTGTCCCCTTGTCCCAGAGCCAGGTCCCCAGCACATTCCCCCCGGCCCTGGGGCAGGGACGCGCTGGGGCCGAGGGGATGCACGGGGCGCTGAGGGGGGGATGTTTTTTTTTCAATCAGCTGCAGCGTTTGAGCTCCAAAGGCTTTGTAGCTTTTGGGCTCGGCCGTGTTTTGCTTTTGGCTGATCCACGGTCTTCCCTCGCTGCCCCGGGGGCTGTGCAGGGTGGGCATCACCCGCTGCCGGACCCTCTGGGAGGCTTTAGGGCAGCAGGCAGGAGGCCAAGTCCTGCTTTTCCCCCGTGTGGTGGGTCATCCTCGGGAGCCAGGCCAATCCCATGGCAGGCAGAGGAGCCGTGAGGACCACAGTGCCACGGGGGAACTTCCCATCCCCGGGAGTTAAAGCCCTCCAACGAGGGAGAATCCAAACACCGGTTACATGAAACAAAATTTAAGACCAATTTTTAAAAAATACATCCCCCACTGCTTCCCTCCTCCTCTCCATCTCCCCTTCACCCCCTCCCACCTCCTGGAGCCGGGAGCATCAGCACTGATGTGATGTTGGCGTAATTGGAATATTCCAGCTGCTATTTTGTACCTGTCTGTTTATTTGAGAGACAGCCTCAACCGCCTAATGAACGTGCCTGAATATTTATCTGCTGCTGCTGAATGGTGCATTTGTGTTTCAAATGCTTAACTGTTATTTTTATTTAGCTGCAAATTGCTGTTTTTATTTCGCTGGCAGTACCTGCTTGGAAATTGCTCTAGTGCGAGGTTAATGCCAGGCTTTTTTCTATTCCTGATTATTTTTTTGTTAATTAATCCAGTGCTGATAAAAGTGTAAGGACTCTGCAGCCTCCTTCTAGCTTGTCATGGAGCTAAGATGTGAAGACTGTGGAATCAGCCTCAGAAGAAACTGGCTCATGTGGAGGAATGAGGAATCCCAAGCAGCTGGGATGGTAGAAGAAACACAGGCAGAATCCTCAGAGATGGGAAATCCCAGAGACCAGGAGCAGCTCCATTCTACTGTGCTGTACCTGGAGTGTTACTAGGTAGCAGCACTTTTCCAAAATCTCTTTTTTTTCCCCCACTCCTAGAAGATTTCCTCAGTGGCAGAGCACAATTGGTCACCCTGCAGCCTTCCATCAGGAGGATGGAAGATGGTCTGGGCTGGACTGGTGCCTTGAGCCTTTTTCCCTGCATAAAATCCTGCCTTGCACACGCTGCTGGCCCCAGCATTGTCTCTCCTTGAAAACAAAATGTGTCTGGGAGCAGTTCCCAGTGCTATCACTGGCTGGTATGGGACACCCTCAACACAAGGGCCAAAAAGACCTTCTCCCTGCCCATTCCCTACTAACTGTGGGTGCAGCTTCTCTCCCAAAGGACTTTAAAAAGCATCTGGTCTGGGCTTGCACAAGGATCTGACTGCACAGACAACTCAAAGTTTTAAAGTTGTGGTGTTTCTTTTTTAGATAAGGGAACAAAGCAACAAAAGAAGAAAAAGTGGAAGAAAAAGCAGGATGGACACATTTCTGGAACAAGGTGGGTGGGTAGGGAGTGCACAAGGAAACCCTGTCTGCCCCTTTGCAATGCTGCTGCTGAAGACTGAGGGTGTGATCTGGAATCCTCAGACCCAGGGCACACTGCTGGATCCTTGTGAGGTTGTGCAGGATGGGAGGAAAATTAGGCAGGGTTTTGCACCAAACCATAGTGGTAAATGAGAGACTGTGAGCAAAGTGGGCCCCCAGAACTGGGTCACACCTGGGGTTGGCTGGAACCCCATCTCCAAGCCAGTTCCAGTGGGAAGGGCTAAATACTTCTGGGAATCCTCAAGAGAGCAGTATCAGAGCTAAAAAAAAAAAATAAAAAAAAAATAAAAAAATAAAAAAAAAGCTGTGTGTCAATATAGGGCTGTGTGAGGGCTGTGTGGAAGGACTTTGTACATCCTCTGCTGATACTTTGGGCTGGGGCACAGACCCATAATGTGCGTGAACCATCTCCTTCATCCCCTTGGGCCCCAGGGTGCTGCCAAACTGCCCCAGCTCACTCCAGCACAGAGGATTCCAGCTGACCTGATGCTGCTGAGAGCCCCCATGCCTGGTGCTGGTTTGCAAGGAGGACCCAGCGCTGGCATCATTTTTGACACCCCCTGTGTGTTGGTGAACCACCAGTGCTCTTGGGCACACCATCACCACTGGTTAACATCTCTCAACTGCCCAGAGCCCAGGTTTTCCCCTCCTTTTAAATGTGATTCCAGCTCTGTGCCTCTTTGCACTTGATAAGCATCTCAGGGAGCTGTTTGTTGGTTCTCTGCTCTGCAGCCCCCCTCAAAAGCACTCCAAAGGACAAGATGGGATTGTAGGGAGCGTGTTACTCCATCCTCTTCTGGGGTGGCCTTTGAAAAGCTGTCTCCATTTTCCTTCCCTGGATATGAGGCTGTGCTGTGGGGATGAAATGGGACATGTCACCCCCACGGTAAAGGGGAGCTCCCAGCACAACAGGGGGAGATTTATAAGGGAATTTGTAAGAGATTGTATAAGGGAATTTGCAGGAAGACACAAAGGAAGAGGGGCTTCAGGCATCCTCCTGTCTTCAGCTTATGGGTGCAGAAACAGGGGTATCAGCACCCCTCAAAAATCGGGGAGGTTGTTAAAGAGATTCAAGAAGGGAGAGAAGAAATGTGGCTATTTGTCTTTCCTGCTCTCTTTCTCTGGGTCCCCATGGGGACAAGTGGCAGGAGAGGGAGCAGCGAGGCCACAAAATGGGAGGGAAGAGGGAGTCTGCAGTGGATGAGAAGGAATGGAGAGGACTGGAGAGCCCTGGTCCTGCCACGGGGGATTTCTGTCAAGGGAGGGAAAGGAGGAAAAAACCCTCCACAGAAGTGTAAGGAGGGGGAAAGGTGTAAGAAGAGGAGCGGGAAAGATCCACAGGCAGGAGTACACGGCTCCTCAGTTCACAAGTACATTCACGCTCCACCGCATTTTCGTCTCGGTTCTTTTTCCTGGCAGATGCTCAAGCCCCCACTGGCAGAAACCTCTCGGAAACCCCAAAAGCCGAACCCAACGCCGCCGTGTGAATAGGGATGGTGGGGAGGAAGGGGTGTCGGAGGGGTCTGGGCCGTGTTTTGGTGGGGTTTCCTCTGCCGGGGCTGGCAGGGGACGGTGTCCCAGTGCCACTAGATGGCAGCGGCCCCGCGCCGCCCGCTCCTCGCCCCGCGGCCCCGCTGCATCCCGGCCCCGGCGCGGGGCCTCCCGGCTCCACAGCATCCCCGCTGCGCTCTGGGAGGAGCGGCCTGGGACAGGCTTTCCGTGCCGGGATGCCTTGCAAAACCGAGGGGCACCCGAGCCCAACCTAAAGGTTCTTTCGCAATGCGGGGCGATGGCGGGGACGGTTCTCAGAGGCTCCGACGCCTCCCCGACATAAAATCTTCCCTTTTCCTTCCCTCTCGTTCCCGCTTCTGGTTTCTTTCTGTTTTTCTTTCCTTTTTATTTTCTTCTCTCCCTCTCCAAAGTGCCTGCTTTTCCCTAGCTCGTTTCAACCTTCAGCGTCACAAAATCAGGCAGATGCACCCCCCACCCCAAAAAAACCCCCAGAGCCGAGCTGCAGCAATGTGCATACACGGTCCAAGCTGATTTCCCAGCACCGGGGGATTTTTAGGCTGGCAGTAAACTAAGCAGGGCCTGAGGCAGGCTAATAAATAGCTTAACCTGGCTTTCCTCTATAGGACTGCATTTTTTTAGCCTTCAAAACAGTGTGGCTGCATCCAGCCTGCTCCTGGTGCACAGCCCCCAGCTCCTGGTTTGCCCCAAGGAAAAATGGGGGGAGGAATACCTGGCCCTCATGCAGTCCCATGGCACAGGGCATGCATATAACCACGGGATACATTCCCAGCCCCCATCTCTGGGGGTCAAGTTAGCTGCAACAACCATCTCTGCTCCTTTTGGCGTATCTCTCCTCCTTTGAACCATTCCAAGGGTGATGCTGCTCTGCCCCTGGGCCCCGGGATGCCACCTGCATGGAGGGATGTTCTGAGGGTCCATCTGCTCGTGGAGCTTCCACTTGCTTTACTGTCATCACCCCTCTTCTGGATACAAAGTGTTGGGCTATCTAGATGTTACTGAAACTCACCCCCTCCTGGGACAGGGCTATTTTTAGACTGAAATAGGAAGCACAAACCTCACCCTGAGCTTCCTCTAGGGTTTGGTTCTTCCTAGAGGTTTCTCCTTACTGGAAATTTCTTTTCTGCACCTCTGGCCCTGATCCAGCCCAATGCTGGAAGCGCATGATTAGCTTCAAACCATCCAGCCCCCCACATTCCCACAGCGTTTTCTGGGATGGGTCCCCTCATCCCTTCTCCCCTCGGGAATGCTCCTGCCTCTCCCTGCTCCTGCTGTGAGTTGATGGCTCTCCTCGCTGCTGGCAGCAGGAGGCAGGAGTATCAGCTTGCCTTGCTTTGCACCAGCCACAAAACTAACCCTGTACCTGTGCAGGGAGTTATCAAACCTATTTTGTGTGCTGTGAGGGCATGTGGATGCTGCATGTGAAGATCTGGAGTCCCCAAGCATGAGCACCTGCAGCCCTGAGAGCTGATATCTACAGCTCAGCCCATCCTCATCCTCTCTGCTCTCTCCCCAGGGGATGGTCAGGTGATGCTTAAATTGCCAGTGGTGCCTGTGAATATTTGACACTGACTGAGATGGCCAAGCAAAATCCCTGTTGCTGTCACCAACAGGGACTCAAAAACCTGCCCCCGTGTCAGTGGTGTGCCCAATACCCATTTTTCAGGGAGAAAAGCCACCAATTCACCTTGGCACAGGCCACGAAAATAGTCTGATGCATTTGGTCACATCCTCCCAAGAGCTTGGATCCTGATGATGATGATGAACTCCCAGCTTTGGTTGTGCAAGAGCTCTGATGGAAATTCATGACAATTTCCCAACCCTTCCACTGCTGTGAATTTAAATTCCTAAAACCCTAATGCAAGGAATTGAAATGCATATTGATTAAGGGCCTTTTATGGATGTCTTGCAGAGCATATTAATAATTATTTAAAACTTGTATTCCAGTTTAATGACTCCTGTCACCAGCACTTTGCAGTGATTCAGTCTTGACTTTTAATTGAAATGCTTTAGTTAAGACAAATTGCTTCAGCCAGAGAAGGTGAAGTGCTCCTCCAGGTGTGTGCCATGGGAGGGGGATTTCAACCTCAAGGTTCCCAAATTCCCAGGTGGCTGTGAGTCTCTGGAGAGGAGTCTCTGTCCTTTAAGTGGGTGCGTGTGGCTTGTCCTGTGAGAAGCCATTTCTTTGGACTTCACCTCTGAGAGCTGCAGAACAAGTGTTTTGCTGCTCTGGCACTCAGGGCAAGGTCATGGGAAAGGTTAATAACCTCTCCCAACAGGGCAGCCACTGCTCCCATGGGCAGAGCACGGTGGCAACTCAGTGCAGGTGATGCTCATATGTCCCACTTCCAACATCACCAGTGCACATCCATGAGCCAGACAAATCTGATCCAATTCCTGCTGTCACCAGGTTGAACATCTCGTGCCTCCTTAGGCATGTTTTCTTCTTCCTCTATCTGTGATCCCAAGTAGCTTCTCTACAGCCTTGAAGCTCATTCTGAAAGGGCACCTTGGGTTGGAAACATCCCTGGGGTATTTTGTAGAAGCAAGAGATGGCACCTTGAGGCTGCCAGGATGAAGGTGGTCCAGCTTGGTGGAGACAGGTCCTCATTTAATATTTGCTGGACAACATAGCAGACAGGGGTCTGCATTGTGGTTTGGTGGAGAAGACAAGATCTTGCATGTTATGCAGCCTTTTTTCAGTGTTATCTTCCTGTTCCATGACTGGAGACTTGAAAATGGGATAGGAGGGGGTTTGTCTTTACATTCCCTTTGCCTCTCCAAGGGGAGATGAGCCCACAATAAGAGCATCTGTGAATCTGCCTCCTCTGAAAGGAAATCAATATTTTGCCATCCACTCTCTGGTGGGACAGAATGTTGAAGGGCAATCAGTGCCTCCACCCCCATGCATGGGCCTGGAGCCAGGGGAATTCCAAGACCACAGGGATTTCCAGGTCACACTGCATGAGCAGAGGATAGGAGAGTCCCCCCCCTGCATCAGAGGGGACCTCTGACTGTGAGAGCAGAGATTAGTACCTGCCATGACATGTTACAATTCTGGTTTAAAAACCCCTGACTCCATCTGCTGATGGTGTGCTAAATGATTGATTTTTTTATGACTGCCTGTAAAACATGAAGCTGGGATCCAAAGTGCTCCTCTCCACCACGAGTGGCTTTCCTATAAGTCACTGGGCATTTCCCCAGGGACTGAGTTGTCTTTCCAGACCATCACATGTGCAGTACAGCTGTGCTTCTCATATATGAGGGAGCTGGAACTGGATGTTCTTTATGGTCCCTTCCAGCCCAAGCCATTCTGTGACTCTGTGATTTACATCCTGAGAGGAGTCACAACCACCAGGGTCATTCAGGTGATGAGTAACCATTACCCCATGGAAGGATATAAAGAGAAAATATTTTGCCAGATGCTGCATTTTTTTCCTTAAATTTTCATTTTGTTCCTTCCCTGTTTTTAGCTTCCTGGTCCCTTCCTTGTCCCACCCATCAAGAATAAAACCCTTTATCCTGTCAACTAAAAATCAATTCCTTTACAACAGCTGGATGAGTGCCCACCTTCACTGTCTTGCTTCCCACAGGGACCCTCCTGAGGTGATACAAACCCATTGCTCCCTAGGTGGACCCAACCTGATTTGGCAAAGAAACTCTACAAAGCAAGTGTTTGCCCCTGTGATGTCAAGGAGTTAAAAATCATGAGCTAAACCTCCAAATCCCAAGCTGAGGCGTCCTGCAGACCCAATGTCCACATATTGGGCTAATTTTCTCAGATTTGTAACCACCAGTAAGAGCTGTTGGGGAGGCAAGAGTGCATTCACCTATGGCTTGACTACTTAAGGAGTGTGTGTGGTGCTGAAGTGTGGGTGTGAGAACAGGGCCTTGCCAAAGGTCACCCAGACATCCCAAATTGTGGTGCTTTGTGCACGTGGATAGACCTAAATGTAGCCCTTGTGAAAGAATCCATCCAATAACCAACACATCCCATCCTCTTCTCCTCCCCAATCTCCAGTGCCCGCAGATGACAATGGTATTACTGTGGGACTTCCAGAGGGCAGTCATTTATTATTAAAATGGTGGTTATTTATAATAAAATGAGCCTTCATATGGAAAAGCCCAGGGAATTCCCCTAGCTGTGCCCTGGGGTGGCTGTGTGCTTAGGGACACCCTCCCCTCGCTGCACTGCACATCATCTTCCAGAGTGGCTTCAAAATGCAGTGACTTCAATTTGCTTTTGCTTGGAGTCAAGAGTTCAAGAGTTTTGTTGTTCAGGGAGAAAGCAAGATTCTGTCCTCCTCCCACCCACCCACCCACCCCTTTTTTTTTTTTTTAATGTAATGTTGGAGTTTCTTTTCTTCACACAAAATGAGGATGGTGCTGGTAACCTCTGCAGAGAAGGTACATGTTATGTCCTGCCTGCCTGTGCCCTCATGCCTCTCCCATCTCAGAAACACACACCCACAGGCCAGGATGCTGCTTTCCTTATCCCTCAGGTGCTCAGCAGCAGAAGGTGGTAGGTGGGACGGAAAAAACCTGCAGGTGAAGGAAGAGCTGGAGGATCCCATGGCTGAAGCTTAAGAACACCCACGCAACAACATGTGATTCTTTCATCCTAGTGATTCTGAGTTTTTTTTTTTTTTTTTTTACAAAGCCTGATGAGTTTCCTGAGTGGAGATAGAGCTGCACTGCTGTAATATCAGGCTTCTTCAAAACTGAGACCTACACACAGGCCCAGGTTTGCTGAAGGGTCTCAGCTTCCCAGTGACCCACGTGAAAGTACTCGGCCACTCCTCACCACTTAGGGCAAAGCAGAAGCAAGAAGAAAAGTGTTGTAGCTTGAACTCATCTTTAGTTATCTGAGATTTTTTCACACTAAATCAAACAGAGTGAAATGTCCTACCAGCATGGTCCATAATTCACGACTGTGTTGATTTCTCTCCCAGGCTGCAGTGACATCAGTAAATAACAAAAGACTGGATCCTGTCAAAGAGATCAAGGAGGAGATATCAGAGGTACTGGGCAACTGTTCTCCAAGGGACATGAAAACCACAGCAGCCTGTGAAAAACACATGACATTTAACTCATAAAAAATGTGAGTTTAATGCAGATTTGTGTTTCTATATTGTAGCATCTGGAGTTTCCAATGAGTGTGACCACATCCTCCTTGAATTCAACAAGTCTTTAAAAGAGAACCACAAAGGAAGCACAGAAATTATTTATTTAGAGAGAAAGAAAAGCTTTTGTTTTCTGTTATTTTACCATTCTGACACAACCCTGCTTCTTCTGGGACCTGTGTTATGGAAGCAGATCCTCCTTGTCCCAAAGGACATATCCCAGTCTTCCATCTCTAAGACACATCCCACTCTCCTGCCTTTAGGACAAGGTAATAATATTTTCCTAACACAATAATATTGTGTTATTATACTTCTAAAGCATCTAAATAATGTGCCAGAATAAGGAAACCAAATCTCACCTGCTTTTTTCTCTTCAAGATAGTGACAGACCATGTCAGGGCATCCTTGATTTTCCATGTCTCAGCCTCCAGCAGCACCTGTCAGCAGCCCATCTGTTGGAGAGAAAACCCATTTGGCTCTGCTCTGTAGTTATTTAAGGACAGGGACAATAAATGCTTATGTCATCCAGGAGTCTGGGACCCGTGGGAAGCCATCAGGTTTTGATTGTTAACACACACCAAACTTGAGAATTGCCTGGTGGGACAAAGCTGGTGGGATATAAATGTGTTCCCATGATCCCATGGCCATGGGGTTTTTGACAAATCCGGAGCACACACTGCAGTATCCATGGTGACTGGCAGCCTGTCCATCCCACCAGCCAGCACAGTCACATTCCCAGGCACACCAGGACACGTGAGTGCTCGTGCCTGGTGGAGAGGGTTGTGGAAGGCACTGCTTTGAGGATATGCAGATGTTCCTGGGTCGCTACCTTAGCAAAAGACTCGCAAAAAACCATGAGACAGGATGTCATTGCATTGCCAGGGCACAACACAGCACCAATTCCACTTCCCAGATACCACTTTCAGCAGTGCCATGTAGGAGCAGTGACTCCCAGACGTGGCCTTTCCCCTGGAGATGGGGTGGTGCAGATGAACACCAAGCCTCTGTGCTGGGGCTGGCTGTCAGGAAGAGCAGATGGTGCAAGAGGAACCATGGCCAGCAGGATCAGCCAGCTTTTTTCCTAGAGGATGATGAAGCAAAGCCAGCAAGCTCCTGGCTCCTGCCCTGCATGGTGTCCAGTCCAGGAGAAGAGAGAGAACTGGTGGCGGAAGGGTTGGGCCACGAATGTGGGAAGATCTCTGAAGGAGGGAGAGTCTTGAAAGCAGGAAAGGGAAGCTCAAAGGGTTGTGCTAAACTCGCTCTAGACTGGGTGGGGCAGAAGACCGAAACATGAATCAGCTCCTGAGCACTGACATGAGGCTGGTCTTGGCCATTTGGAGTTGGCTGCCACTGCCTCTCCTCATCCCCAGTCAGTTCAGCACAGGCTGGACAGGATACACCTGACAAAGGGCCTGCTCAAGTGGATGAAATCACCATGTTATTGCAGCCTGAAACTTCCTACACCCCTTTCTGGAGTGGTAGCACCACTGATCATTTCCCAGGTGTGCCTTCTCATCTCCCAGATATCTACCCTCCTGGGAAGTGCAGGACAGCTGAAGGGGGTGCTTGGTTAGTGCAAATGGACACAAACCATTATATTGATTGTTGCCTCTATACTGGAATTGCTTCTGTTCTTCCCTGAAGGATATCAGAGCAAGAAGGGCTGGAGCAATGAACCATAGCTGAGGAGAACCAAAACCACCAAGGGCTTCTGTGGCTCTCTCCCTGCTCCATGGGAACCAGGAAGGATGAATCATGAGGCACGACAATCCTCTTGATCATGAGACTGTGAGATACCAGATGGCCCTGAATAAAGCAGTGTTCCAGGGAATCCCTGGCTATCCTCTGGAACAATACATCTAACCTAACATCATGATCCAGAGACCTCTCTGTGGTGGGACAGGGCATCCCACTGGTGCCAGCATGACTTCCCAGTGCCCTTGGCCTCCAGACAGATCATGGCTATTTATTCCCCCAGGTCTCTAGGTCTACCCTGGAGTACATGGGTAGAGGTGGAACAGCAGCCTCTTGTTTCTAGTCTCACCAGAGACCGGGGGAGAGGTGGCCAAGAGGGACAGACAGATGAATCCATGCAAGCCAGGTAGCTCTGCCTGCTCCTGACGGGAACTTGGAGAACACCAAGGAACAAGATCTCCCCGCAAGTCCTGTCCTATTTCTCCACTGTCCTATTTCTCCAGGGGGGCTGACCTGGGCCCCTCACTTAGACTTACCAGTTCTACCTCATTTTTCTTTGTGTAGGTGAGTTGAGTTGCTCAGGAGTCCAAGTGTGTAGGATGCTCTTCCAGTGAGTTTCGTAGGAAGGAGCAGCAGTCCTGCCCTGAATATGAGGAGAGAACTTTATCATGGCTGGTGGTTACATGGAGTGGGGAAATAAGCCAGTAGGTCAGGAAAGGTTGGGTGAATATCCAGGAGAAAGGGGCAAACCCCAGCCAGTTTGCATGGAATGACAGAGTTATCTAGAGATTTGGGGTACAGGGAGCAGAAAGGTGGGTGGAGGGCTTGGGGGGGGGGGGGGGAATGAGCCTGGATGAGCTGCAGGGTGTCCCAGCAGGGAGCTGAGCAGAGCAGCTGAGAGATCTTATGGCAGAACATCTTTCAAACAACGCAAAATCTTTAGAAACAATAAAACTGTCACTTTATATCAAGTTAAATATCTGGTTCTTGTAGCCCTGGTGTTTAGATCTGGCCTTAAAACTCAAATTACTGCTCTGTTTAATGATGATGGTTTTCAGTGTCTTGAAAATCTCCCGTATATTCTCCAGTATAATTGGTCTAAAACAAGTTTTCCTTTTTTTTCTGGTGCCAGCATCAGTCAGAGCTCTTAGGTTTTGTAGCCTGCTTGTTTACGCTGCTTCAAGCAAATCAGAGTCAGGCCCCTGGATCTTGTGGTGCCTTTCACCACATTCTTCCTTCTGCCTTTTTTTTTTTTTTTTTCCATCTTTTCCACCCCATCCCTGACAGGGAAAGCACTGTTCTTTCCATGCTCCTTGGTTCTGTTTGAGGCAGTCACAGAAAAAGTGACAATTAGGAAATAAAGAACCTACAGTATCTGCTTTGGCAGGCACAGCACATCCCACTGCTGTGCTGCTCCGAGTCAAACCAGCAGCTGCCTGCCTGGGTCAGATGGAGATATTGCTCCCTTATATGCTGGGATCTGCCTGAGATATCCTGGGGCACTGCCACGCTGCAGAGGGAGTGATAACCCAACGTTAAAGTCAAGCAATACACATTTGTAGCAGTCCTGCAAAAAGCAGGGAGGTGGACCTGATGATCTTTATTATTATTTTTCACTGTGAGGGTGGTGAAACCCGGCACAGGTTGCCCAGGGAAGCTGTGGTTGTCCCATCCCTGGAAGTGTTCAAGGACAAGTTGGATGGGGCTTGGAGCAACCTGGGATAGTGGAAGGTGTCCCTGCTTATAGGAGGGGGATTGGAATGGGATGAACCTTAAGGCCTCTTCCAAACCATTCTGTGATCCCTCTGAGTCCCTTCCAACTTGAGGTATTCTATGATTTCAGGATGCTCAATTCCAGTTCAGAAAATAATGGTGATTAGAAGCAAATGACAAGGTTAGATACCTTATTATTTGGGAGATCAAGTAACTACCTGGGGCAGGGTAACAGACATAAACTTCAGCCTTCCCAGACTATTGTGCTCCACCAAAATGATTAAAGGTTGCTAAGCAATGTCAGTGTATTCCCCCAGACTGAAGGAGCGTAACAGAAGCAAATGAGTTCACTGCAGTTGAACTGAACTTATATCAAGTCTAAATATATATTAATTATTGCTAATGATGAATTCTGATCCTTAAAGCATTCCAGGCAGCTGAAAGATCTAATGAAAGCCAAGATCCTTATTTCATGTCATTCACAGTGCAGAAGCCTTCTGGATCAGCCAAGGTGGATGCAACCCCCCCCTTCTCTAGGTCTTGTCTAGCCCTGGTTTGGTGTCCAGGGCTGTTGCTAAATGCTGCCTGAAGCCCCCTTTTCCTTCCTTTCTAAATCCGGGGAAAACGAAACCAAATCTTCACACTAAATGATAAAACAGAAAATCTTATCAAAGCACAACTTTATGAATGGCAAGGCAGATGAAGAGACAGGGAAGAAAGAGAATAATATCCTCAACCATTAAACAAGCCTCATTTTCCCAAGGATCCCACACCATAACTTCTCCCTCCTTATTTTTATGAGGCAGCAACCAGCCCTTTCCTGTCAACACATCACCTTTGCCTTTTGAGGGGCCCTCCACCCCCTTGTCCAGGGGAGGGTGCTGGGCCTGAGGGTCCCCCTGGAGCTCTCTGCTAGTCCCTTCTGTCCCTGCTGGTCACCTCTCTCATCTCCACAGCACACTGTCTGTTGCCTCCATAGCACCACAAGTCTAGAGAGGACCCAAAACAGCATTTGCCAGGAAAGGGAGAATTTCCCAGACAGATTCTGGGACTATGGCAGAATACCCAAAGAAGTCTGGAACTGCTCATGGAGGTGACATAACAAACGAGAAGAGCAGAAGTTGGAGGATAAGAGATGAGGAGCTGAAATTGTCCCATCATGTCTCACAGGGACACAAAAAGGAGACTGAGGTGCACAGCAGAAAACTACCAGTAGCACAGGAACCAGTAGCATTTGCTGGAGGTTCACCTGCCTCCTCCAGGGGAGGAGCAGCCAGCGCTGGAGACACTGAATAACACTGGGCTGCTGCAGCCAGCTCTGTGCAGTTCATCCCTCCAGATTTCCTAGTATTTGTTCTCCTGCTCTGGGAAGAGTTGAGAGCTGCAAGAGGCCCAGCTCACAGGGATGTTTAGAGAAAGGAAAGTCCATTGTGTGAAAGACTTTGGTATTTCAGGGTTTGTTTTCCTTCTGACACAGAACAAAACACCAGCATGTCAAAACCTTCAGTAAGGCAAAACAGAACAAAAAACCCCCAAATAATAATAATAATAAAAAAACACCCAACAACAAACAGTGGTGTTCAGTTTGCACATGGTCTGTGGAAGCATTTTCTCTTCACTTTTGGGCTTTTCAATCTCAAGTCTGAAGATACCTACTACTATAGCTAATTCAGGAAAAGAGAAGAAAAAAAAAGAAAAAGGACAAAAAAAAATCCACACCAGAGCAGAAAGGGGGAGCCTTTCCCTGCGCCAGGGTCTGACCCTGCTGCAGTGGGTTTTCTCTGCAGTGGCACCAGGATCAAAGCGGCTCCCCTCCTCCTACCCTGGATAGGATGCATAGCTGCAAAGGAGCCTACAAGTTTTAAGTCGGAAAAAGCAGGGAAAGCAGCATCCCTGTACTGCACCAGCAGAGCTGCTTTGCACCAGCTTTCCTCGAGCAGAGGGACTCGGGAAACGCAGGCCAGAAATTTTAGAGAGGTTGGACGTAAGGGTTGGCTCCCAGCAACGAAACTGGTCACTGCTCTGGGCGATGCTTTGGGTCAGACTCTGCAAACTGCTTTCACATCCCGGCCCGGCTCTCCCTGGACGGGCTCGTGTCTCTCCTCACGCTTTCAGCCCCTGGGAGCCTGGTGGGTGCTGGTGCTCGGACGAGTCTCCGCCGCGGGGCAGTCCCGGGTGCCGATGCCTCCACGGGCGGCAGGGAGCAGCTCCACACCAGTTCTCTCTCCGTGAGCGCTTTCCGAGCGCTTGGCATCGAGCCCGGCCGCCTTTCACTGCTGCCTTTTCATTCGCCTTAATTCACTGCGTTTCCTTTCTTGCTCCTTGCGAGGAACAGAGGGAGAGCTTGTTCCAGCAGACGGGCCCCATCCGCTCCGCCCGGCTCTTGCTGGAGCGAGGGCTGGAAAAGCGGGATGGAGGAGAAGGGGGGCATCTCCCACCCCTCCGGGGCCCCGCGCGCCTCCTGCGCGCTGCTTCCCAGCAAATACGGTAAGCGCTCGGCCTAAAAATGTGAGTCTGATCTCATGACACAGGGTGGCCCTGCATTCCTCACCTCTGACATAACCCGCTGGGAGTGTGCTCCGCGGAAAAACACAAACAAGATGTACTGGCGGGCTGGCGGCGGGGGCCGGGCAGCTCTGGCAGATGTTCCGCCGAGCCCCCCGCGCAGCCCCCCGGCTGCCACAGCGCTGCTCCGGCACAGCCTGTGCCCTTCCCGGGGAGGGAGGGCAAAACCACAGCCCGTGCCGCCGGGCCAGAGCCGTCCCTGGCCTCCTGCGTGGGTGGGTGGGTGGGTGGGTGGGTGCCCCAGCCTCCCCCAGCCCCGTGCCCCGCGAAGGTGACGTGCTGTGCGGTTCAGCATCACCCAAGGAGGCAGCTGGGGTTTGTTCCAGCATCTCCCCTGGGATTTTTGCTCGGCGAATGCCTGAGGGCGTTTTTAAGGACTTTGCGGTGCTTTTGCAGGCGGTTGGTGGGTTGTTTTGTTTGGGGTGGTTTTTTTGCCTTGTTTTTTTGTTTCTTTCCTCATCTGAGTCCTCCTGGGATGGGCTCTGCTCTGGCTCTGCCATGGCCATGGTGTGGCTGTTCCAGCACCAGCTCCTCATTCCCATTAGCCTCCCACTCCTAAGCAGCTCCACAGCAATCCCAAGGCCACGTTTGCTCTGGTTGCCTCATGCCCAGGTGCAAGCTGTGCCACACAGAGCTTGGCACCCAAGAAAAGCCTTGGGTGTCATGGGAGGTGATTCCTCCCTCCCAGAGGGCCGGGATTAAATGATTTATCAGGGATCACGTGGAGAATCCGAGTCCCGCTGTCGTAAACACGAGGCTGACTTTCCTCCCAGCCAAACCCTCCTGCAAGCACAGCCTTGTCTTTGAGCAGGGGCAGATCCTGCTCGGTGCAGAGCTGCTCTCCCATCTTGGCCACGCTGAACCACTTGTTTACTTTCTTCTGCAGATGCCCTAAACCTTGACAACGACCTATTTTCCCTTCTGTTACGCAAAGCTCCTTTCCTAGAAAGAGCCTTTGTAATGCTTGGTCCAACCAGCCCAGCTCTCCTCCATGTGTGTAAAAGCAAACTGTAAGTGCCTGGCAGGTTCAGTTTAGCTCCAGCACATCCAAAACCCACACGCAGATGAGTCAGGAGGCTCAGCAGACGCCACCTGAAACCATCCTGAGAGACAGCTGGCCCAATTTGCAGAGGAATCAGATAAGCACTAAGTCAGCCTTCAAGTCCACTCCTCAAATTTTCTTTAAATTAGTGTTTTTCATCCATTTCCTCCTTCTCCAGTATTCAAGAAAGCCGGGAGACAGCTTTTCTCCAGACATTTCTCCTCTGTTTCTGTCCATACCTTTACCTGGCAGTGAAAACATCTCGTTATTTTTTTTAATTTTCACATTTTGAAAAAAGAAACTTTAAGCAAATAATTCTCCTCCTTCTTCCACAATACTTCCCAGTTTTCAAGATTGCTACTCCTCTGGCAGAGGATGGTTTGCAAGAGAAAACAAGACAAACAATGGTAATGAGAAACAACAGTAACAAGAGGGGAAAAAAAAAATGTTTCAAATTTGCTTCTTCAGAGCACACAACGTTTGATCCCAGAGCAGAAGGAGAGAGACTTTGCTCATGGGTCCAAGCCTTCTTTCACCCATCTCTTCACCCTGGGGCTCTCCATCCTCTCCTTTTTCTCAAGGAGATGCCCTGGGCCACGCCCAAGCTGTTGGCAGCACAGAGTTATCTCCTCCTCCCCACACTGGTGGTCACACACAGCTCCTTCCACAATTTCTCCTCCATCTCTAATCCACAGCCCAGGTTTTTAAGTTAACACAAAGTCAGTGATGGTTTACTTTCACATGCCAGGCTGTAACCTGAAGCTAGAGATACAAATTCAGCCTAACAAGTTTCCCTTGGCCAGCTAAGAGCACAGGTTAGAGATTAATCCAACAGCAGCAGATGGTCTGGGCTGGACCCTTGCTGCTTCCCACGGCTGCTCCTTCCCGTCCCCTGGGTACCTGCAGCCTGGTTTGGCATCTATCCGTGCTCTTGCCTGGACAGACAAGCTGCTCTACAGAAAAACAAATGCAGAATTTGAAGCCTGATGTGCTGGGGACAGGGTCTAGTTGTGAATGGCTCCTGCTCCCACCAACACCTACACATGTGCGCACACACATTTGCCATCAGTTGAAATTATCAGACCTCAAATCACTGCTAATGTCTCCTTATGTCTCTGTTGTCTGGTCCATGCAGGACAAGGATGATGATGAGGACTCAGTTTAAGCCAGAGAGGTTCTTCTGTGGGTTCAATTCCCAGTTTAAACCAGCTTGAGATGATACAGTGAGTGCAGATACTGGGGCAGGTAACAGATCCCCGTGCTTTTGGGAAGCTGTAAGACTGGTGTTTAGAGGAGTGAGTGATCCCATAAGTGATCTGGTCTTCCCTGGATGTAAGACTTCAGATTGAACCCTTGGATGGGTTCTCATGTCCCAGAACCAGTAAATCTCCCTTCCCCTCTCTCTCTCTCTCTCTCTCTCTCTCTCTACCTGGCTGCCTGTTTGCACAAACCTTACAGGCTTCAGCACTTTGGGAATGCAAAGATACCATCAAACAAGATTGGAGATGATCACCCGGTCCACAAGCAGTGAATAGGAAGCAGACAGAGAAACAGTCTGGTCACATCTGCTGGTTTTCCTGCTAAAAATGCCAGAGACTGCTGGGATGGATGTTAAGAAGCCAGCACCCTCCCAAGGTGCTGAGGAATACTTTGGGTATTTATACCTGGAACAGTCTAGAGCAAACCCCAATTTTCCATGCTTTTACATCAACGTGGGCACCGTGGAGGCAGCTAGAAAGTCAGCAGGAATAAAAGGCATAATTTTAACTTACCTGAAGAAGTATAAATCAGGTGAGGAAGTGGTGGACATTTCTTCCTGCTGGGGACCTGGAGAAGATTTAATATCCTCTTGCCTGGCTGAGCAGAGATGCTCCTGTCCCCCCAACCCCTCACCAAGGCAGGGGGTCTCACACATGACTAGAGGAGATTTAATATCCTTGGAGGAGGGAGCAGCCTAGAAAATGGGTTTGTAGGATTTTTTTTTAACCTATTCCATCTGACTCACTTGGGGTGAGATGGGCTGTGCCCCAAAAGGGCCATCCCTGGCTGTAAAGGGAGCACAGGGAGACTAACCCAGGCACTGCAGCTGTGACCTGGTGAGGCATCAGACAGCACATGGCAGCACCCCTGAGCATCAGCCACTTCTGCAGGCTCCAAAGAGCTGACAGAGTCAGCTCCTGGCTGTCCCTGTGGTCAGCAAGATGCAATAAGATCCTGGTATTTTTGCACAGGGATCCAGATGTCCTGCCTGGCTCCTAGTGGCAGGACTGCTTTCAGCATGCACCAGTTTTCCTCCCTGAAAATCTCTCCTGAAAAATAACATGATCCCTGTGTCAACTACATATGCCCTGCCTGGAAAGCCCATGGAATAAAGGGCTCTTGACTGGAGCTGTTCTTTGAGCTTTGGTATCCCTGCAAACAATTTTCCCAGGTTTTCAGGCAAGTTCTGAATGTTAGTTAGTTTTCTCCATTTTAAAACTGACACAGCAATAGGGGAACTCCAATGTTAGAATTAAAAATAAATTTAAAAAAAAAAGACAAGAAAAAAGCTGCTTTAGAGCACCCAGAAGGCACAGCAACCATGGGCAAATAAACTGTGTCCCAGAGTTATTATCTTGCTGTAATTCTGTGCACAGCTACAGGATAAATAGCCTATTCCTGGAAGTGCTCTTTCCATGGTTGCAACTCTGGGCTTAGATTTAAGGTCAGATTACCTGATTTAGCAAATTGAAGGGTGTCAGCTGATCCACAGTAACCACCCAAGTTCAAGCAGGAGTAGAGCTGTGCCTCCCAACCTTCCCCATCAGTGTCTGAAACCATCTCCCCCAAACCCCAATGTCTGGGCTGTGATTCAGCAATATAAGGAGCATCCCAAAAGACAGCCCTTTCAAAATTTCAACACTTGAAATTTCTTTTCACATTCACTTCTGACTAAAGGGTGGAAGGAAGAAAACACAGCCCTGTCTGTAGTCACTGCTGGACAGAAAAGTCCTGCTACTGTCTCCTCCATCAGACAGGAAGGACCTTCAGAGTGATGCTGGAAGGTCACACATTTCATTGCTATCTTGTTTCCATGGAACTGCAGGCTGCTGCTTCCCAAGGTGGAGGATCCAGCCCCTCTGGGCTCACTTAGGAAATGTCACTGACTTGCTGCCATCCTCAGGTTTCCCTGATGAGAAGTCAGTGGCCAAGATGCCGGTCCTCAATTCCACTGGTGTGTTTGGGAATCTGTTCAGCTTTCCTCTAGATCCAGCACGGCTTCATGAGCCCAGGAGGAAAATACTGGCACAGCAAAAGTCTGCCATTTTTAAGTCTTCACTCTGATTTCCTCTTTCTAAACCCAAATGTGCCCACAATTGGGTTTTCTTTTCCCTGTTTTTCTTCTCCCTGAGTTTCTCAAAGCTGTGGGCATACAGCAGTGTGTGTGGGATTTAATGAGGCCTGTGCTCTTAGTTGATCCAGGAAAGGACTGATGTGGATAGCAAAGCAATTTCCAAGATCTGCAGGAAGAATTGTATGGCCCAGTATCATTGTGTTCAAACAGTAATTTGGTTTCTAATACCTTTACAGGGTGCTAAAACACTGCCCCAGCCATTGGAAGATCAGGGGTTTGTGACATGGAGGAGGAAACCTGGAGCCAGTAACAGCGAGATCCTCAGCTGGATTGTGCCAGATGTGACAGAGGAGGCTGGAAAACCTCAGGTAACCACTTGGACCACATTCAACCAACTTCCTGTGGAATCTGATAAAGCCTTAAACACCAGTGGGGCCGGGAACGGGTGTGAGTGGTGTCACCCAGAACAGCGACGGACCCCGGGGTGCTCTGCAGCTGTTGGGGAGCTGCACAACCCCCCTCAAACCACCCTTAGATGGTTCTTTTGTTTCTTCCCACCGATGAGGTACAGAACTAGGGGTCTGGCAGCCCTGGAAATGCAAAACTCCTGATGTAACCGTGGTTTTCATGATAACAAGCTCCACTGATGGCAGTTTGGGGAGATCCCTTGGTTTTACAGTGCTGTGTCTGGTGGGCAAGTTTCTCCCAGCCCTACATGGTGACCAGTTCTCCCTGATGTTTGCAGCTGGAAAACTGCAAAGAAAAAGAGTTGGGCTATGGCATCTTTCCTTAACATCAGCTGGAGACGCTCAGGGGAGCAGCCTGAGGACAGCCAGGTGCCTGTCACAGGGGAGAAAGCGATTGGAGAGGCAAGAAAGCTGCAAGTATTGCACTTAAAGGTGTACTGGATATAAGTGCACTGAGGGGCTGTACAGATCCCCCTTTCCATCTCTGCTGGAATTAAAGGGAGCAATAATTTTACTGTAAGTTCTGAAAAGCATCACATGGAGGTTTTCCCTACCAAGGGCAAGAGTTGGAGAGGGTCACCAGGGCATTGTGGCTTCCCTAATGCCTCCTGCCTGGCTGAGCAGAGCTGTCCTGCTCCTTTCCCCCAACCCCTGACCAAGGCAGGGGTCTCACACATGATGAATTTCTCCCAGCCCTACATGGTGGCCAGTTCTCCCTGATGTTTGCAGCTGGAAAACTGCAAAGTAAAAGAGACCCATAGGGCAGCATCTTAACCCATTTACTACAAAATAAGACAATTAAGGACCGGAAACACTTCCTAACAAAGTGCTACAGAGACACAATGATGTTGTTTGTTCTCTCTGGACCTGAGCCCAGGGCCTGTGACCAGACCTGTCGTACCCCCACACCTTCAAAGCCAGAGCCTGGGCTGTGTTCTTGCTCTCCTATCGTAGGGTGAGAGCTTTCCTGGAGCCTCCAAAAGAGCCCAAACACTTTCTTCTGTAATCTGTCATGCCTGTCAGGATGCCAAGAGACACGCCAGGCCTGGACCCTGGGCCAGAACAGCTATGCAGACATGCCCAGAAAGGAGAACTGGCACAAGGTGTTGTATAAAGTGAGATATGTGGAGCTGCAGGCAAATAGTTTGGTAATTGCATGGGTAGGTTGGGCTTGGCACAGGGCAGAGCATGTCTGCTCAACAAGAAGGGAAGAGGCAAAACAGCTTGGAAAAGGTGTGGAGCCTGTTTGAGTGGGAGCTCGGGAGAGCTTCAAGGGGTTAAACAGCAATAACTGACCGAGAAAGGCTGAGGTGAAGCACTCAGTAATATCTCAGTGAGGCCACAAACACCCTTCCAAAAGGGTTTTCCCAGGGGAAAAAAAAAAAAGAAAAAAAAAGATCGCATTCCTGATAATTAATCCCATTTCATGATACGGTTCATGAGAGACAGGAGGGAGGAGTGTGCACCTTGCTCAGTGTTTGTGCAGGGGGATTTATTCCCTAAGAGCTTGTTACTGGTGCTCAAGGCCATCCAGTCCCCTGATGAGCATTTTTGATCAAAGTCTTTCCAAGCCAATCTATTTTCAGCCCAACCCACTCAATACCTTGATTGCCACACAGCTCTTTTAGCTGCTCTAAGGTAAACAGGCTGTCTCTCCTTGGCATTTTGCCTCGCTAAGCCCAAAAATACAAGTGGCACAGAAAATGAGAGAAGCTGCTCTCCTTCGCCAGGAAAAACGATGCTATTTCTGAAATAAGCTGGTTTTAATACACCTCACTGGCCATGCATGGATATATTTATTTATAAGTATACTTGAACTGGAGGTCCAGCTGTTGGATGGCTATATGGAGGCAGGATCAGAGAGAGAATTGTGTACATATAAACCCTGACACACCTTCAGTCCAGTAGCTGTCTGTATGTAGAATCCTGGTTATGCTGAGATATCAGGGTCTGACTCCCATTAAAGAGGGTTCACATGAACTGGTCCAAGCTCAAATCAGTGGGTTATGGTCTGTTCTGGAGAGCTGCTACTGCTGTGCTGTGCTTAGGGAGGGGAACAACCAAAATTCCCATGCTGGGAACTGCTTTGCACCCCAGGATGGAGCTGGAAGTCAGATCAGACACTCTGGGGACCCCTCTGAGCTCAGCCCCACAGCTGGTGGCTGTGCACAGCAGATCAGGGCTGTCTGTTTGCTCACATCCTTGGTTCTCTGTGGGCTGAGGTGGTCCCACATGAGATGCAGCGCTGCACAGGACACATTTCACAAGTCCTCCCTCAGCCAGCTTCCCTGGGGCTGAGCCACAGCCTTGAGCAGATCCAAATCAGAGCTCAGTCCACGGCAGATTTTTTTTTTTTGAGGAATGACAGTGACACTGGCCAGAGCTTGAAGTCATGTTTTCAGTTTTCCCTTTAGAAAGTAAACACAGAGAAGTCAACAACAGATGGAGCATCACATGGAGTTACACAGGTCAGCACAGACTGCAGAGAACCCCTGAGTCTGAAGAAGAAATAATTTGGAGGGGGGGGAGCAGCTGGGAGATAATTCTGAGGGATTGAGAAAGAAAGCAAAGAATACTGGCGTGAGCCTCCTCTGTGACAGAGCAGCTGAAAGCCTTGGTTGTCAAAGCAATGAGACAGAGAAGGAGAGATTTTCAGTAGTTCAGAGAGTACTGTGAGGAGTCTGGGCTGAGAAATGAGGGATTCAGGTGAGTGGAGTGCTGCAATAATGGGCTGCAGCGTGGAGGAAGATGGAAGGGAGGACAGGGAGCAGAGGACACCTATTAATAAAAAAATCAACATTTCATTTAAGATTTATCAATACCTCAGAGCCAGAGAGCCTTCCGTGCCTTTGCATCTTAGAGCTGACATTACCCAAGAGTGAGCAGTGTCAGGGATCTGTTATGAGCCATTGGGTTGAAGTGGAGAAGGGCTCTGGACATTAATTAGCAGAAATAAGAAGACTTTGGTTAATAGAGATCTCAGCCTGAGAAGCCCGTGCTGCAATAGCAGAATAGCATTAGTGTTGCTGGAAACACAGCTGGTCATTGCTGAACATGCACTATCATGCATCAAAAATGCAATCACTCAGCTGGGGACCTCAGGATGGTGGCTGTGGATTAATTCAGCCCTGGACAAAAAATTGGTGGTTGCCTTGGGACCAGTGTTTACTACCCAGTGACATTCAAAGAAAGGACAGTCCCATCTGGTCGTGGGGAGAGCAGTGATGGTGCAAAAAGATAAAGTGATCACAGTGGACAAAGAGCAGGCCATGAACTCGCCCCAAAGGAGGGTCAGGAGGGACTGGTTTTGTCGTGGAGGTGAAGGGCTGAGTCAATATGGGAAGGGATGTGAGGGTGAAGTTGCTTCCATGCAGGGTGTTAATGAAACAGGTACTGAGAAGTTCCCGTTAGAAACAATGCTGGGAAGTTGGGGATGGTGAGTCACCAAAATAATGTGATAATAAATGTCATAATAAATATTTAGCACAGGGAGAGGGCTAACAAACAAAAGCTAAAATTGGGAGTGGACTTCATTACAGCTGAGGATTGCTTCCGAGGGGAGAGGATGCAGGATGCAGGGCTGCCTGATCTGTGGGAGAAAAATAGCAGCAAGTGGAGAGCAGGTCCAAGTGAATTTGTATTCCAAAGGAGGAAGCTTTTTTAACATTGATGCTGACAAATTATCAGGATACACTTAAAGGGCAGCAGTGTATATTCCCCCACACCAAACCTTGTGTGCAGCCAGCAGACACCCTGGCAGACCATGAGGGGAAAGAGGCACCTTGGAGGCACTCATTTGGTCCATTTTGGATTTCCACTGGAAAATGGGATGAGTGGTTCCTGGTCCCCATCAGCTGCTCCATCAGGATTTCAACAGATTCAAGCAGATGAACAGAGCACCTGATACTTTCAAATCAATGCTGCTCACGTGGCAAGTGGAGCTTTAAGCCAGAAGATGGGCTCCCAGAGGGGGAACTGATGTCTTTAATAGCCTGTGAACGGTCAGAGGTTGGGATTTTCCCGGCTCCAGCCCGAGCATCCCCGCTCACGCCGGTAATGCCAGGCAATTTACCTATCGGCAGCCTGTCCTGCTGAGCAAATATCTGTCTTACTATGGCTTTAACGTGCCCACCTCGGTGACAGCTAAATGTCAACCACAAAATAAAGCGGTGCCGGGGGGGGAGAGATCCCGCGCTGCTCGCGTGGCTCCGGGTTTTGTCAGAGCATCGGGTCCGGCTGTGAAGCAACAAGAAGAAACCCTCTATTCCCAAATGGATTTGATGGGAACTTGGGGCATCTTGGCCTATCAGGGTGGTTTTTGAAGTCCGTGAAGCCTCAGCGCTGGGTCTGCTGATGGATAACGATGTCCGAGAGAGCAGCTCCCCTCTCCCTCCCGCTCCCGGGGCTCGGTTGTTCCTGACACCGGTTTGCTCTCGGGTGTTTGCAGCCAAGTTTCTCGTCCGGTGACGGCGTGTTCCCCCTCCGGAAGGGGCTGCGGGGAGCCGCGGCTCCACAGGCCGCTGTGACATTTGGAGTGACCGGGAGGTCACTCGGAGGGAGGAAAAACAAAAGCAGCGGCCGCCCCGCCGCGCTCGGCGGCCACGGAGCGGAGGGGAAAGCACGGCCAGGGTATTCAAGACCTGCGTTTTGCTTCACACCACATTCCTTCTGCTTTCTATAAAATATTTTTTTAAATCACCGAAAAATCTTTTCTCTTTTCTCTTTTCTCCTTGTCTCTCCTTGTCCCTCCTTGTCTCCCCTCCCCTCCTTGTCTCCCCTCCCCTCCTTGTCTCCCCTCCCCTTTCTCTTCCCCTTCCCCTTTCTCTTCCCCGTCCCCTTTCTCTTCCCCTTCCCCTTTCTCTTCCCCTTCCCCTTCCCCTTTCCTTTCC
>JAWWLV010000088.1:3525614-3540922 GCA_035041135.1 Platyrinchus mystaceus
TTTCCTTTCCTTTCCTTTCCTTTCCTTTCCTTTCCTTTCCTTTCCTTTCCTTTCCTTTCCTTTCCTTTCCTTTCCCTCCTCTGCCCTCTTCTTTCCTCTGGGAAAGGGCTGAAGAGGGGTGGGCAGTGAAGGAAAATAAAATGACAAAGAGCTTGAGAGGGATGCAGCAGGGCTCAGGTTTCTTGTGCATCTGCCTCTGTCTCAGCTGTGTGTAAAGTCCTCATTTCTCAAGTAATTGTATCTCTTCTGGGAGAGGAAGGAAGGAGAATCCACGGAGGTGATCTGGGACATCCACAGAACAAAGCCAGATTCTGCTGGAAAAGTCTGCCAGTTCTGTAAAGGACACAGATCCTGCTGTAGGTAGCTCAGGGTTATCTGTGTGCTGAGCTAAAGCCATGTCCAGAGAAAGGAAACGGAGCTGGGAAAGGGTCTGGAGCATAATCAGATGAGGAGCAGCTGAGGGAGCTGGGGGTGCTCAGCCTGGAGAAAAGGAAGCTCAGAGGAGACCATATCACTTTCTACAACTCCCTGAAAGGATGTTGTAGCCAGGTGGGGGTCAGTCTCTTCTCCCAGGTAACAAGCCATAGGACCAGAGGAAATGGGCTCAAGCAGCACCAGAGGAGGTTTAGACTGGATATTAGGAACTATTTCTTCACAGGAAGGGTTTTCAAGCCCTGGAACATGCTGCCCAGGGAAGTGGTGGAGTCACTGTTCCTGGAGATATTTAAAAGACATGTAGATGTGGCACCTGGGGACAGAATTTAATTGTAGACTTGGCAGTGCTGGGTTAATGGCTGGACTCGATCGTCTTAAAGGTCTTTTCCAACCTAAGTGGTTCTATGATATTCAAGTCTGGAGAAGGATATTCAGTGTGGACTGAATTCATTCTGTTCTTCACTTGCCACATTCTCTTCATCATCCTTGATGCAATATGTATGAGGACCCTGGTGAGCTCATTGACTTGTGCTCATAGGACCAGGAATAAATGAGGTTGGAAGGGACCTCAGGAGGTCACCAAGCCAAATCTTCTGCCAAGAGCAGAAATCAGGAATAACTAGGCTCTCATTGTTAGGCTTCCCCTCTCAGCTGGCAAGAACCACTGCATAAACATTCCCTTTATTAACCATTTGAATCTGCTATTTCAGGCTGTACCTACAGCTGTACACGCAGATTCTGGCCCTGACACCCTTCAGGGTCCTGTCCTTTCAATGATATAGTCCTTTCAAGAAAGGACTGTATCATCACCCCACTTGTATTAGTGATTTGCCACATCCCACACCAGCCTGCTGAATTTGGTGGCTTTCCCATCCTCACTGCCCTCTTCATGCTGCCCTCAAGCTCCCTCTCAGGGCTGAGGATCATTCACTCTCCCTGAACTCCTAATTCAAGCTCCATGTCTTTCTCCTCCTGCCATTGGCCAACTCCTCCCCAGCTTCTGCTTTGGTTTAAAAATGGTTTTAAAATATTTCCGAGTATATACAATGTGTTTGCAACATCCTTTGAGTCAGAATGTTGTTTGTTCTCACAGCCTTTGTCCACGTCACCTTCCTCTGCCTTCTCTTAGGCTTTCTTCCTGTGCCATGCTTTACCTTGGAAAGGGCTCTTCTTTGCACCTGCTCAAAGTAAGGAGAGGGGAAAACGGTTTTGGTAGATTTTACTTCTGCTTTTTTTTCCTCCAAAGTATTTGGAAATGCTGTTGGTCATTGTTTTTTAAAACTTTAATGGCAAATTTCAATACTGAAGCTTTCCATCCTGGTAATGGGGCTTTTGCCAGAAAACAAAAGAAAGGGGAGGGAAGCCCAAAGGAGCAGTTAAATTTAGTTTTCCAACTCCATTGCATAAAGAAACCCAGACAGCTTTTACCAAGATTTGCTCTTGCAGAAAGACAATTTGTTAGTGATTTGCAGGGTCTGTTTTTACTTTAGATGAAGACGAATAAAAACAAAGTTTTTGCTACACCACAGTGTGTTTATCTTTTCCACTCCAGGCCGGAGGACACGCTCCAACCCAGAGGACAAGGAGCCACAAGCAGATCTGCTCCTTAGCAGTGAAGCAAGGTATTACTTTAGCACCTGCAGTGCTCTGGATTCAAATGCAGACTCCACATGTTCCTTTGCTGAGTCCAAGGAAGAGGACAGGCTGCCAGGAAGGAAACACACCCACAAGAGTGGAGAGAGAAAACACAGTTCAGGACTTGGAGCTCCAAACTTGTCAACCCAGCACCTCACTCCTGGTTCTTGAGTTTGTGTGAGGTTGTTCTTCACAACATCTGATCCATCCCTGTGCTGTACATCAAAAGACTCTGGATTAGCTCCATAGCCCCCTGCAAAACCACCCAGGACAGACTTGCTGTTGCTGAATCCCTGCCAGGAGCAGATGATGATTATGGACATTGCCCCGAGGGACATGAAGTTCATCATGTCTCCAGCTCTTGAAATCTTAACTGTCCTCTTTCTGGAAGGTTACCTGGGCTGTGGTTTCACAGGAATCTCATGGAATCACAGAAAACAGGGTGCCTAAAGTGATATCAAAAGTAGCTGTAGCCCCACCTCTCTCTGAGGGCAGTGAAACATTGGAATGAGCAAAGGGAAGATCATGGATCTCCATCACTAGAGGTTTTGAAGGATAAGGAGGAGCAATCAGGAGTAACACAGGCTGAGTCCATCCTGCACAAGGACAGAAACCGAGTCCTGCCCAGTCCTGCCTCTCAGAGTCCAAAAGGCTGTATGTGAGCTCCTTCCCATGATGGTCACTGGGGACCTTGGCAATATCCAGGGCCCCACACATAGGCATTGAGGTCTGTTGGAGGTGACATCAGGGATCCTGCTCTGATTCTACAATGTACACCCCCCTCTGGCCTCAGGGGGCACTTGTCTCAGCCCAACAGGGTGACCCAGTCAGCACTGGGGTGTCAGGAGCTGTGGAGGAGCTTCCTGACCTGTGGCTCCCAGAGAGATAATCTGGACAAGATAGCACAACCCAACAGCTCCTGTCCAGAGGGAGATGGGAAACAGAAGGTGGCAGAGGAGGAGCCCAGGAGGAAAGCCCACCCAAGAACCACAGGTGAGGGCACCCATTATAAACATAATAAAACCGTAATAAACAGGGGGGTAGCTGGAGAAGCAGCACCCTTGGATATGTCAGTCCAGCTGTGTGTCATCTCCAACAGCACCCTGCAACCCTCACATGGCCTGACCCAAAGCCCTTTGGTGCAAATAAGGAAGAGCCTTGCTTCCAGGAACAACCTGGATGGGGTGCAATCAGGGAGAAGGGCGAGAAGAGTTGTGCAACCCTTTGCCGAGCATTTCTCCAGGAGAAAATAAACGCCAAGTGCCACTTGTTCCCTCCCCTGTTCCCATCCCCTCCTTCAGGGAGATGTGCCCCAAAGGGAAAATCTGAACAGTTTTGTGTTCTGGGTGGAGGCTGGACCCAGGGTCAAGGCTGTGTGATGGCTGTGCTGGGGACACAGCACGTGACAAGGTTCAATTAAAACATTTCACAGGCTGACCTATTCACAGACAAATTGGTCTTATAAACAAAATGAATGTGTGCAGGACAAACAGTGAGCCTGTCAACACAGCAAGCCCTGCCTGGAGTACTGGGAAATACTTTATTGGGATATAAAGTCTTAAATGCCATTCTCCATGCATGGATGGGGGCTGTGTGGCTCTTCACCAGCGAGCCCCACTGCCTGCCCCTGCATTTTGATTCATGGCTGAGTGGGAACCTTCAATTCCCTTTGGTGGCTTTGCAGAGCGTGATTGACACCCCGCAGGTCAGAATCTGACTTCAGCTCCCCAGCGCCCAGAAACACGGAGAGCAGAGCTCAGGGCTGTGGGGACATCACTGAGAGGAGTCCTGTTCTCTCCAGGCCAGGCTGGAAGTGCTCCGGTACTTCCCACATCCCCATCACACCATTTCCGCTCCACTGATGCCATTAGCAGGGGGGCAGAGGGGACAAACCCTTCCCAGTCACATTTATTTCCAGCTCCATCCTTATATCCCTCCCTCCTTGGTCAGAATCAGAAAAAAAAAACAACAAAACCACAAAAAACCAAACAGGACAACAAACTGAAGTCCCACCTTTTTCCCACTGAGTTGATTCACCCTGCCAAGGGCCCTTTCTGAGGAGTTGGGGACTGGGGGTGTTCAGCAGAGTCAGCCCCAACCTCCTGAAACCCCAACATAGACCATGTGGGTGTAAAAGCAGCTCTGCTGACGCCTCCAACCCCTGTAGACGTTTAACGGCACTTGTACCAGTGCTAATTACATCTTAACATTTTCCCTCTGTATTTTGGTATTTATTTTGGAAAAGCTCCTCCCTGGACTCATTTTATTCCTCAGCTTTAAAACAATAACACCACCACGCTTGCTTTTCCCTTGGCTGTTTCCCTCATTATTTTAACTCTGCCATTCTGCTCCTGTACAGTCAGCAGAGGAGTTCAATCAGGCTGATGAGTAAAAGTGCATAATTTTATGGCTGCATATCAACTGCCTGTTATTAAACTAATCAATCAGCTTCAGTGCAGCTACCAGCACAGCGTGGCAGAGGACAAGGCAGGGGAAATGCTACGCCGTTATTTTTCCAAAAGGAAAAAAAAAAATAATAATAATACAATCTGGCCAACCACATTCTTCGGCTTGGCCTTCTCTGCAGGGAGAAATGACTCCAGTGAGTTATGGAGTAGGTGACCTGCAGGAAGGTAGCGAGAAGTTTGCAGTGTCCTTCAGCTCACCCGCAGTGCCAAGCCAAAACGCTCAGCAATTCCCACGCTCCAAAGACCAGGGAAGTCATCAGCTGCTCTCCCATCCCATCTTGCAGTGTCCCACTGCAGGTGCCTCCTACCTCCTCCAGCAAAGCATTTAGGCATATAAGTTAATCCCATTGAAGACAGCAAGATCATTAGCTGTGCCCATTCTTTTGGCCTTAGGGTCAGCAGGCATGGAAGAAGTTAGGGAGCTGATTTCCAGTGGTCTTACTCCCAATAGTTATCTCCCCTGATGGTCCTAGTGAGACTTACGGGTGGCAGAAGGAAGGAAAAGATGCATGAACTTCCTTTTCCATAAATAATTAGACTCTTTTCACACTTTCACTACCACAAAATGCGGAAATTACTTCCCTATCCTGTTCGGGGCACAGCACACAAGCCAAGGTCTGCTCCTGAAAGGCTGCTGAGGGCACCAAGGGACAGTCCATGTCCCTGAGGGGCAGGACAACTAAAGGACCAGCTACATTGCACCAAGGGAAATTTGGAGAGCACATCAGGCAGAGCTTCCTGCTGGAACGGGGTGAGCAGACACAGGGACACATTCCCAGGAGGTTGTGGAGATCTCCCAGAGCAAGCCCTGGATGTTGCTACTTCTGCAGCAACATCTGTTTGGGCTGGACCTGGTGAGGCTCTGCTTGAAGCCACAGGTGGTCATGATGGTTTTGGGGGTCCCTTGCAGCTCTGAGTCCATGGGAAAGACCAACCCGCCTTCCCTTGACTTCCAAGAGAAGGAGGAGATGATGTAACAGGGCTTTGAACCTCAGAGAAAGTCAGTGGGATCTTCTGTTTTGATAAACAAGAGTAAAGAGGGAGGGAGGGAGGGAGGGAGAAAGGAAGGAAGGAAGAAAGGAAGGACAAAGACATGCAGATCACTTGCCAGTTTGTCCCTCTCCCAACTGTAGCTGGCACAACTTGTGCTTCCCTCTCTCAGTCACATTCCCTCCATCTCCTACACATAAAGAGTCAAGTTGCACAAAATAGAGCAGGCAAAGCTCTCTGTGCTGTACCCTCTAAATTCTGTGAGTCTTTAGCCTGGATGTGCATCCTCAGACCCACAGAGGAAAGGAAAGGGAAAGGAAAAAGGAAAGGGAAAAGGAAAAGGGGAAGGGAAAGGGAAAGGGAAGGGAAAGGGAAAGGGCAAGGGAGAGGGGAAGGGAAAGGGTAAGGGAGAGGAAAAGGGGAAGGGAAAGGAAAAGGGAAGGGGAAGGGAAAGACGTCCTCAGCCAGCCTGAGCATCTTTCCCCAGTTAATTGTATTCACTTATACAGATTAAATTGCACTGTCTCCTTCTTGGGTCGTTATTTATCACCGGTTTTACTGTCGCATCCACAGGTGCAGCCGCTCCGAGCCGGGCACTGCGGAGCACACAAATAAACACGGTCCCTGTGCTGGAACTCACCGCCCCGGCTGACCGGGAGTAACTCGGCATGGACCCGACCCAAAGGCTCTTCCCGGGCCGGGAAAGCAGCCCTGCGAGCCCCCACGCCGTCCCGCTGGCCGGGGTTTGGCAGCGGGGGCTGCGGGCTGACAGCTGACGTCCTCCCCAGCCCATTTCCTCCCGCTGCTGCCAAGCCACTCGCAGAGCACTTCTCGAAATGAATTTTCTGGAAAACAAATTAAAGGAGGGGTTACATCACGCAGCAGACAGCCCAGCCGGCACCGGGCTGCGCTGACAGACCCTGCCTGTGTTTTTGGGCTGCGCCACATTGCTCGCAGCTGCCGCTGGAATCTGCAGCTCGCCATCTAAATCTGCTGCAACAATGAAGTGATCAAAGCGGCCCGATGTTATTGTTTGGTCTCTGATGGACAGTGCGGGGCAGGGTCTCCCGGAAACCTCCGGTTAATTCGGTTTTTTCCCCTGTGCAAAAACCACAGACAAACAAAATCGGGGAGGGGTGCAGGGAGCGGGAAGCAAAGGAGACGCCAGTGGGTGTTACGGCAGCACAGTCGAGGTCTCGGGAGTCGGGAAATTCCAGTCCCTGCAGCCTGCTGGTCGGAGTGCACGGAGGGCAGGGGTAAGCCGGGGGGGGGGGAAGAATACACTGCCTGCTGGGAAATCATCCTGAGCTAACTGGGATCTCAGTGACCTGGGCTCCCTCCCCAGCACCGCCACATCCTCGTCGCGCAGCCTCGGGCACATCACCTCGGGCTGTTTTGGCAGGAATCGTCACGCTCCACCAGGTGTGCCCATCCATCTAGAGCTTCCTTGGGAAACCCACGGTGTCTCCAGACCCTTCCTCTATGTGTTACTCGTAAATAAAGCGAGCAGGGATGAGTTCCCTGAGCCAGAGCCGCAGCACAGCCGTGTGAGGGCACCACAGGGACCAGACCAGAACCAGCGTGGGGATGGGCTCTCTGGTCTAGCAGGGTCCATCAAATTCCCAATGCAGAAGGGACCATGCCAGCCCACACCTTTGCTTGTGCAAAAACCTTCAGCCATCAATTCTTCCCTGTAAATCTTTATTCAGGTGAGCTCATCATCGGCGCTGCCATGGAAAACAAGCGCTGCTGCAAATGAGGAGTCATGAATAATCATGCTGGCTATTTTGAAAAGCTTTTTATGCTTTGCAAAAGAGATCCAGAGAAGATCTGCTTTTAAATAGAGGAATAGTCCTCTGAAATGTTTGATTCAGTCTCCAGTCAAGAGATGATCTATAGCATCTCACCCCAGTGACAGCGAGTCCCCTGCCGTGCACTGCTGCAGGGTCGGGCAGGGAAGGAGGGAGGATGGGGCAGCAGTGACAGCACCAGTTTCTGATCATCCATCTCCTTGCCATCGGCTGTCTGTGGGATGTGGGGCTGAACCTGCCCTGCCTCAGCTCTGCTACTGCAAAATGGGGAAAAGTGCCATGTGCATGGTCATGAGGGGTTTACAACTGTTAAAAGGCGATGAACTTCTATCCTAGACAGGCTGAGAGAGTTGGGGTTGTTCAGCCTGGAGAAGAGAAGGCTCCAGGGAGACCTTAGAGCCCCTTCCAGTACCTAAAGGAAGCTTGAAAGGGGGCTGGAGAGGGACTTCTCACAAGGGCATGTAGTTAGGGGACAATGGCTTTAAGCTGAAGGAAGGCAGGTTTAGACTGGATATTGGGAAGAAATTCTTTACTATAAGAGTGGTGAGGCCCTGGCACAGGTTGCCCAGAGAAGCTGTGGCTGTCCCATCCCTGGAAGTGTCCGAGGCCTGGTTGGAAGGGGCTTGGAGCAGCCTGGGATAGTGGAAGGTGTCCCTGCCCATGGCAGGGGTGTTGGAATGAGATGATCTTTAAGATCTTTTCCAACCCAAACCATTCTATGATTCCATGATTCTATCCTCTATCGAGGAAGCTCTCTAAAGGGCTGAAATTAAGGAATACAAATAGCTGTTGTATAAAAAAATCCTAACCCCCAGCCTCTGGTTGTGCATTTAACATGGCTCCAGTGAGAGGTTTCTTGTTACCTGTTTCCATTTAAGCTGGGTACATACCACCCATTATTCACTGAGATGATTTAATTCCTTCCCTCTCCTCCAGTTCTTTCTCTCACTGCCCAATATACTCCAACCAGGAATTAAGGACACAAATGCAAAATCTCCACTTGTTCTTTAATTTCTCTTCTGTGAGCCCTCAGCCCAGCTCTCCAGCCTGCTCTGTCCAGCCTGGGAAAGCCCAAAAAACAAAAGGGAGAAAAATGACAATGGAGAAAGTGCTTGCCTTGATTTAGTTAAGCCTGTAGCAAAATATTTCTTTCCCTACCTATTTATTAACATTCTGGTACAACAGGGAAAGGGTTATCAAAACAGTTACTGGGCCATGGGAAACCTCTTTTTTTGCTGAGAATAAGAGATTTTTGGAGAGCCACCTCTGGTGGCTTTATGCACTTCTGCTTTCCTGATGAATATTTTCATATTCTCAGTTTCAATGCAGGATGACTGTCGTGCTGGGCCACACAGTGCACATCTGGTCTGTGCAGAGCAGAGACAGAGAGGGCATGTTCTCAGTGTGATCCTCTTTCATTACACCTCCCCTTGAACCCAAACATCTGCCATCGTGTCCAGTGACTTGAGCCAAACAAACCACCTTCAGGAAGTAAAAGCAGACCCAACTGGTGTTAGCAAAATGGAGTAAAAGCATGGGTGGGGAAATGTAAGCTGAGAGAAAGTGGGAGGAAGAAAATTGCGAAGAGCAAATATCTGGAGAATGATCCGATAACCACAGAACAGCAGCCCCTTAGCTGTGAATGGCAAAAAAAAACCACCCCCTAACCCAGAGAGCTGGTAAAATTTGCAGACAGTATGAAAACAAGATTGGTGGCAAATAGCCACGGGCACAGGCTGGTTGTGCAGGCAGGTGCTGATGGCTGAAGTGAGAACCCCAAAACAACTCATTTCAGTGTGGCCACAGGAAGAGGCAGATGTTTTTGGAGCAAGGGACGTGGGTCACACCTGGGAGGGACACTGGGGGACACATCCTGGAAATCAGTGACTCAGAACCAAGTTGAATGGTCCTGGTAGACAATTGCTTATGCATGAACTCCCAGAAATGCCTTAGCCAAGAAGGTTGGAGTAATCCTTGGCTGCACAGCCGGCAAATATGAAGTGGGAGTGCTGAAGTGATATTATCTCTGTAAACAGCATTAGTGAGGCCATTTCTGAAAAGTTATGTCTAGTCCTGATGTTCACATGTCCAAAAAAAGATCTTAAGGAAACAGCAAAGATTCCTGCCAGGGAGATTTCAGGCATTGAAAACCTGCTTTAGGGAGAAAAACATATCCAAGAGAAAAAACCGAAGTGACTTTACTCCCGTTTACCGACGTCTGCACGGGTGTAAATGCTGGAAAGAACACCAAGAAAAGTTGTAATGAGATGGAAACTGAGAAATTTGGATTAAATCCAAGTGAGAGATCTCAACCAGTTGTGCAGAGGTCAGGTTTACCCCACCCAGTCCAGTTGATCACCCACCACCCAACATGGCTAAAGGTTGGCAGGTTTTTCATGCCAACTGCTCATCAAGGTGGCCAAGATCATGTCTGATTGCCTTTGGCTCGTTAGTTTTCTGACCTCTTTGTTAGAGGAGGAAATAGGACTGGCTTTTGGTGCAGAACTTGAGGCTACACTACTGCTGCAATCCAGGAATTTGGATGGACCTACTGCTGTTGCTGTAGGTCATCGTTCTGGGGAGACGTGGTGGGACTGGGTGAATCTCAGCACACAGTGTCACTTTGTGTGTGGAACAGAAGGCTGGCTCAGGGAGATTTTTCTTAGATTATTCAGCCAAAAAGGTAGGAACCAAGGTAATTGGGCACAAAAGCCCTTTTTTTGCTAACTGTTAAAAAACATGGAGTAAAACAGATGGATCAAAGGCTTGTTGACATTGATGGGGATCTTTCCAAGCGACTTCAGTGGGTTTTTGGCTTGGGTACATATGCTCTTGGATATCAGTAGGCTGATCTCAACAGCAAAATGAAATGGCCCCTGGATGTCACTGCTGTGCTGCAGTAGAGCAGCAGAAGAGTCTCATTCTATGGGATGTAAAGAAGATGGAGTTAAGATCCAGAGGAAAGGCCTGGATAACTGGAAGCATTGGCTCAGGCCTTTGGTCTGCCTCCAGCACAGATTGCAAATGACTGCAAGTTATCATCTGACAGATGCTCTGTCGTGGCTCCAGTCCATTTCCTACTGCACAAGTCTATACATCATCACCAGCGCTGTCGTCAACCCTGCGTGGTCAAACCAGCCTTGGCTGCTGGGGTTTTTTGCAGGTTCTCCTCTTTCCTTTTTCAAACTCCTCCCTTCTCCAGGAAAAATAAAAAAAAAAAACAACACAACCCTCTCCCCCCAACAAAACCCAATCCACTAGCCACCATAAATTTAATTTATTTCAGTAGAAAGTCTGAGCCTTATGGTGTCATAGAAGATGTAGGAAACCAATTCATTGATGTCTCCTTCAGTTTGCAAATCTTAGCATGAGAGATGCTGCTATTCTCAGCAGGTTGATAACAATGAAACCTAATGATGACATTTAAATGTATTATTTCTATCAACAGCTTGCCCGCGGTTTAATTTGATGACATTTAAACATATCATTTTATCAACATTTTGCCTGGGGTTCAGTTTGGTGGAAGACCTTCAGATGAGTTGTTTGCTCCTGGGAAGGCACAGGGCTGGATTGTTTGGGATGGTGGAGAGATAAGAACCCAAATTCCTCCCATTACCCCCCCACAATAATTCTCATGAGGGAAATATGTGTAGTCAGCACAAAAACTTGTGGGAATTGCAAACTGTCGGGGTGGAATACAATAGTTTGAATTTAATCTGAGAATAAGCAATACTGGGAAGAGTGGGCCGATTGCATCACTCATTTCCCTGTTGGCTGCACTAAAAACCTTTAATTCAGCTCTGAAATTTCTGCTGAATTCCTGTCCGCTGCAAGTAAAGCAGCCTTGCTTCAAAATTGACTTTGACTTTGCAAACAAGTCTGCAGGAATTCCTGCCCAGCTGACCGCTGTCATTTATTTAAGCAGCTCAATACAGGATTAAGTAGCCTGGGACAGCCTTTTATCTTGAGAAGTGACTGTTCCAGGTTAGAAAGAGAGATGAAGCAGTAGGAGATATGGGATTTCTCTCACCTGACTTCATATATCCACAATGCAGACATTTCCTGCAGAGCTGGTCACCCCAGGCTCCCTTTGTAGTCAGCAGAAATAGGCACTTTTAGGGCGTGATTCATCTCCCCTATTTTCAACATCAGTGTCGAGGTTGTGCTAAATTACAGCCAGGACTCCAGAGCCTGCACAATTAAGGGCCTCTTCCAACTGTCCCCAAATATACTGTGCTTGGGGTTGTCCTGTGTCCCCCCTCTTCACCAGATTCTGCTCCAGACCCACTGGAGGGAAATCGCTGGCTCCCTGTGTGGTACAAGATGCCTGAGAGCCTGCATGGCTTCTCTCTTTTGCCTTATTAAAGCTCTGACCCCTAAAATCTAGGAGATTTATCAACTAATACTGGTTGTGAATTCTCCAAGGTGGTAAAGATTCAGCTCAGAATTGGCAGAGGAGGGTATTTGGCTGTTGGGACCCTCTTTAGGTCAAGGGGTGGTTGGTGCTTAAGTGTCTTGGGGCTTTGTTCTATATTGAGGCTTCGGGAAAAGTTTAGGAATATGAGGGACACTTTCAGGTTGACACTCAGCTCATTTGGCAGAGAGGAACATGCATTGTTGCATTACCTTGTGGGATAATCCATACATGATTGTTTGGCTCCAAATGGGCCATGAAGCCAAATTCATCCATAAGAAGTTCTGTGGGAATTAGTAATTACAAATCCATTTCATGGTTTATGAGTCTTGCTCAGCAGGTACCATTGTTTTTTCAGGCTTGAATACCTATTCCCTAAGGAATCTGAAGTGTGCCTGGCCCATGTCTGATGGGTTTTCAGTCACCTCCACATATATGTTCTCTGAGCAACCTGGTCTAGTTGAATATGTCCCTGCTTATGGTGAGAGGTTGGACTAGATGGCCTTTACAGGTCCCTTCCAACCCAAACCATCCTATGATTCTATTATATTCCTGCCCTAATTCTTTAGTTTTCCAGCCATATTGAAACTCAATGGAAAAGAGAACCCACACACTGTTTCTGGGCCTTTCTGCCCTAAATATGGACTGCCTGCCTCATAACACTCCCTAGACCTTCACCACTGGCTGGAACAGTTGGTGTGGGGTCTGACCTACACCAGGACACCTTCATCTACTGCTTTTTCCAACCCTCTCCTGGGGGACCTTCCATGAGTCAGGACTTCTGCTCCAGCAGTGGGTTCATGGGTGCTTCCAGCATCACTGGTGCAGCCTCCTGGTGCTCCTGAAAACCCCATCATGCACCCTCCACCCTGAGCTGGGTTCATCCATCCAGTTGCTGCCTTCACCTTCCCCTGTTCCTCCATCTGGGAATGCACACTGGAGAAGACCCAGAGGTTGGACAGGAGCTTTCCAAACAGCCACCTTGGTTTGGGCAGAGCTGTAATTGCAGCGCAGTTATGCTGCAGTTGCTATGCAAACAGCCGCTCGTTTTGCTTTTCAGTGTGTAATTATCACTAAATCATCGAGGTGGAGGTTTAACTACCTAATTCATTTACTTTCTCTGCCCCTTGGCGCTCTCACTGCATCAGCTGTGGGGACCTGACCCTCCAGAGGAGGCTGTTTGCAGGGTGCAGCCCTGTGAGCAGTGCCCCAGGTCTGTGAATATCCAGGTGCCAAAGGAGATAACCACAGCCAAATGTTGATTGCACCAACTCAGAATGACCAGGGCTCAAAATTAAAATCTCTGCTGTTCAAAACCCAGCCTATTTTTTCCCCTTTCCCCCTCAGTCCTCCTGCTAACAAAGCAGGGAGGAAGCATTTCGTCCTGAGAAGGGGCTGAGCAGTGGTCAGTGACCCGCAGCAGCCACAGGATGGACAATGGAAGGTCGGATTCCCCCGGGGCTGCATTTGCTGGAGGAAAATGCTCCTCCAGAGGAGACAGGGTCATCCATCACCTGCACATAACTGCTCCCATCTGGGCTCTCCGTGGGGCTTGGACCTGCAACCCCCACAGGCTGTGCACGTTAATGGCAGTGTCCCCTACCCTGGGGGGAAGGCAGAGGAGATAAATAATTAACTTTGCTGTGAGCTGGGTGGTGGACAACGACAAAGATCCCCTTAACCAAGGCCTTTTAGCCTGAATCTTCTCAGTCCAGGAAGGCTTCAGGTTTGCCTGAGTATAAACCACACACGAGGACAGCCAAGCATCCCCAGCAGCATTCCTGTGCTCCACGGGGTTGGGAGGCCATCACCTCATGCCCTGTGCACGTGTCCCCTGCCCTTCAGCACGGTGTCCACCACGACAGTGATTTCTGCGACACAGACACATGTTGAGCTGGCATCAAACCACCCGACTCGGAGCTGAGCGAGCTCCAGAGCCATTAACAACCTCTGGAATCGTGCAGCCTCCCTGCTGGCTGCCTTTTACGATCCCTTAAATTGTCAGCTAACAAGATGGTGGGGACGTGGGTTTAATGATCATTAGCAAGACCCAATTAGCAGGGAAGCATAATGAATCCTCAAATGCAAGCTTGCTAATTTAAATACAGATAATTCATGGCACCGGTTGAGTGCTTAAACAAAGATTTTCAGAGGCCTTTCTGTGTGTCAATAATATGGACACAAGCCTGATCGATCTTCGTGAATGACAATGGATTGGACTCTTTGGCGTGTTTGTGAGAAATTTAACACAATTTGTCTGCAGCAGCAAATGCTTCAATAAAGCTCCAGTTAAGAAACAGTCAAGCTTCCACAACCATTTATCAGATTATCACACGAGAAGAAGGGGGGGAAAGGAGAGAGAGAGAGGGAGAAAGAGAGAAAGATCTAAGTACAGCTGCAAAATTTATTATCTTTTTTTTTTTTTACCCTGAAACTGTATTTCTTCCTATTATGCATGCGACTGGGTCATTTTACCAGCTAATTCCTGCATCTCAGAAGCACTCACTATCACAAGGCAATGGGACTTGGAGTCCAGGCTGTCAGCTGAACTCGGGAAGTTAATGGGCCAGGCAGCCTGCGTTGGCGGGAAGCATTCCCGGAGAAAACATCTTGATAAAAGAAAAAACATCCAAAGAGTGACAAATGGCCATATGAGGCCAGAGAGGGAGCAAAAACAAAACAGTGGAAAGAAAATGGCACTGGGAGGAAATTAAGAGGCACATAAAAATATATATTTATATATACATATATATGTGTCTAATAGAGAGCACTCAATAAAAAGCGCTCAATAAAAACAGGCAACCCTGGGCATGAGGGAGGCAGAAGAAGCTGTGGGTTTAGGCAGATTTATCACAGAGTGGGGTTGGGTAGTTTGAAACTTGCAGGGGTAAAAAGAGAGGGGAAGAGGTTTGATTTGATGAAATAATTATGAGCAGGAAAATGTGATGGGTAAGGGAAGAGAAGGCCTTACAGCTGGCAGGCAAATGAAAAGGCTGAGCAGAACCTCCAAAAGGATGGAGGGTTTGGCTCCCTTTTGTCAGCTCTTCACATCTCACTCATGGCCTGAGTGCTGCAAAGGGGCTTTTCCCCCACCATCAGAGTTCTCCAAACCTGGGGAGAGCAGCTGCTGTGTCAGACACACATGTTGGGTAAGTCAGAGCTCATTTCTCTCCAAGCTCAGCCCCATCTGCTTTCCAGCACTGCCCTGGATGCCGTGTGCTCCCTCCCCCTCAATCTGCCCTCCTAGCTGAGGTTGCACATGTACTGAGGACCTCCCCAAATTCCCCCCGGAGAGCACAGGAGGGTGAGGATGCAGCTCTTGATGTGTGGGATGACAGCACTTGGGATGAAACGCCCATGGTCCATGGGAGACTTCGGCGGTTGAAGTGGAGGGGGGAAGCCTTAGGTTCTGGGTCTTAGCCCATTACCTGAAGGCATGTGCTCTCCCACCCCACCCCCCGCCACGTGGTCCTGCGAACCCTGAAAGAGCTCACACAGACCACTGCAGAGAGGATGGACGAAAGAGGAAGTTTATTGAGGGACAGGGGTTTTTAT
>JAWWLV010000088.1:3541385-3582078 GCA_035041135.1 Platyrinchus mystaceus
GTTTTCTTCTTTTTCCTCACCAGCCCATCTTTGACATGACCTTTTCCATTCTTCATATGATAACTCCATTGCCACATCAGACCACCACCATTTGGCTCACAGGACCCCACTGAGGCCAGTGCTGAGCTCTTCATTTCCCTTCTCATGCCTGACCATCAAGGAAAGCCAGGGGTGTCCTTCATTGCTCACACACAGTGAATTATGGATCAAAGAGGAAAGATCCAGCGATTCATTAGTTGTTCATACTCAGTCTTGGGAGGCTGGATGGGCACAGCAAGACAAAGGACAGAGGATTGTCCCTATTAGCTGCAGGCAGCACATCAAGAACAGGTTGACCTGGCACAGGAATATGATTCAGTGCTTAACACAAACAATGCCTTTGAGAACCTCCAGATTATTCAGGACAGGGGGCTGACAAGTCTGGCACAGGACCTGCAGAAGACCTGAGCCATTCTGGCCCAGTTGGAGACCAGGTGGGACAACAGGTGGGACACCCTGGGACACTTCAGATGGCACCAGAAAGGTAGGGGAGGGTTGTGACCCCATCTCACACACAAGCATTTTTATCCCAGACATGCAGCTACATGATAATTGACCCCCCTCATATCTCCTGACTACCAGAGCATTCCACAGGGAGGTTAAAAATTAACTTCCCTGGGCAGCTTTGCCGACCTTGAGCAGACAAAATTCAAGGGCCAGCAAGGGCCAGTCTTCAGCCTGAGATATTAAATTAGTAATTATGATTTATTCTTTGTATCTATGCTTGCATGTCTAAAAGTCACATTTAGAGGCTTTTTTTCCTGAAAATGGAAACCTGTGATTCTCACATCCTTATAGGACCCCCACGACTGGAGTTTTGTAACAACATAAAAGGAAAAAATGGGATCTTCATGAAAGTCAATGGTAAAATTCCCATTGTCTTCCAGGGTCCTTTTGTTGTCTTCCCACTCACAGAAGCCTGAGGCTCTAGACAAAATCATGAGAAATGCAATAGTTAAGTTGCAGCATCTTATCTAGCCTTGACCCAGAGCTGAGCTCAAAAGCTCTCCCTTTAGGAGTCTTGGAGATGAAGAAATTTCCTTATTTTCTCCTTCCAGATAAGGTCACTCTGGCTTAGTTTTCATTGACTTTCTCAGAATCATAATACCATTAAGTTTGGAAAAGATCTCTAAGATCATGGAGTCCAACTGTGTTGGCACTTTCCTGGTCCTGTTGGCAGATCAAGGGTTCTCCGGGTTGGATTTGTTTTCTGCAGTAGCAGAAGCCTGTAAAAAGTGTTTTCAGACTTTTGGAGGATGAGCTGAGTCGCTCCCAGAAGCCAAGGTCTCTTGTTTTCTCTGGAGACATGTGTGTTCTTGCCCATTTGGAAAGCTTTTAGTTGGTCAGACGAGCAGTAAATAAGGTTTTACTGACAACACCAGTCCTGTGAGCAGTGATGGATTGTCACCATAAGAGCGTAACTTCTCAGTGAAATAAACTACTTTTTAGTGAAGAAATGCTTCAAAGAGCGACAATCCACGGCTGATCCCGAGCCATGGGTTATCTCTCTGGAAGGGTTGGTCAAGTGACAGAGATGAACATGTATCTTTATATATATGAGATTTTGGAAACACCCGATAATCTAATCAAAATTAAACTCTCTGCTTTCTAGTAATCATTCAGTCTTGTTGGTCTGAAAGCAGAAATTTCATATCCTGGCATGTGATTTATTGGTAAAGGTGCTCATATATGGAAACTGGGACTTTGATCTTTTCATGAGAAATAGTTTTCCCATCTGTAATCCAGGGCCATTTCTATCAGCTACTTTATAACTATGTAATAGCTGTAAAATATGAAATGAGTCTGAATAACTCTTAAGGAGGTGGGATTTTCCTCTAATCAATTAACTTTTGAAAGCACTCATCCTCCCACAGCTCTTTTAGCACCAGTCCACAAATGGGATTGCTCATGCAAAAAAAAAAAAGAATTCATGAGATTTTTCCACAAGCCTTGATGTTGTGATGGATCTTTCTTTTCAATTAATTTTAAAAAAAAAATAACCCCATGTATTTATGTGTATGTGGTTGGCATTGTCAGGACTAAGGACATTCCATTATTTAAGGACATTAATTATAAGGACATCCCTCTCATGTGCTGTGTCAATGACATCAAGACAAATCTGCTCTTAGGGGGAAGTGCCCAATGCAAGTGAAAGCGAAGCCTTTGATCCAGGAACCTTCTGCCCCACAGGAATAGCCCCCCAAGCTTGCTTAGTCTACCAAAATGGGAGCCAGGATGGGATACAGCTGCTGTCTGCACATTTATCTCAGGGGTAAACATGAAAGATCAGGAAGAGTAAAATTAAGGGCAAATGGCCTGAAAGGGAGTCAATGAAACCGAGTGGTTACAAGAAGGTTTCTGACTCCCGAGGCAGTGCTGTTATGGGACAGCCTCTGGGTAAAGGAGGAAGGGGCCAAAATACCTTCCCTGATTTAACAGGGAGCCTGGATGTCTCTGCAGGCCCCTTCCAGCTCCCCAGCCCTTTGTTTTACCCTTGCTGGCCCATCTGGAGGTTGGTGAGTTCAGTGCTGCTCTGCTGTCCCTCCTGATGTCCTCGGGCCCTTGCAGAGGGAGCCACGTCCCACAGTGGCACCTGGGACTGGGTTTGTGCCCGTGGGTGTCCGGGTGCTGGGCTGTGTGGGGAGCAGGAGGAAGGAGGAGTTCTTGCCAGCACTTTATCTTGCCAGCTGGCTCTGCCTCCTCCTCTGCTGTCCTTACTGCTTCCTGCACGGAGCAGCGGCCTTGGCCACTGAGTAATGGAAGAGGGAGGAAACCCCAGAGGAACTGAAGAGAGCAGACTGCAGAGGTTAAAAAGGATGGCACAAGTCACTGAGAGCTTCAGCATCCCCTGGGGACGGAGTTTCTGCACAGTGCTGGGATGGATGGATGGATGAATGGATGGATGGATGGATGGATGGGGAAGGGGTGGGTGTCACAGCACACCTGGACAGGGAAGAACCTATTCAGGTGTAACACCCCAAAATTACCATCCCCCAGAAGCCACAATGCCCTGTCCCTTTGGAACCTCACAGCTGAATATTTGCCCCCTCCCAACAGCCTCTTCCCCCATGTCCAGCACTGCCCCTCAGTTCCCAGGGTGGTCCTGCAGCTTTCGGAGCCGGAGCCCCTCACGTCAGCAGCATCTCTTTGAAAGCTGAACGTGCCTGTGAGAGTGATCAGAGATGCTCTTTGAAGAGTCGGCAGAATTTTTCATTACAGATCCCCAGCTGCATTTTCCTGCTAACCTTGCATTCCTGAGGATGCAAAGTGAGACGGGGACGTATGTACAGAGAACATGTTACCCATCACACAGGCTACTCCCACAGCCAGGAAAATATGTCCTGTGAGTTTCCTCCCTTAAGAAGGCCAAAAATCAATTCAGTTTTTCCCTCTGAATTTTCCAAACGCTCTGTGGGCTGCTCCTGACTGTGTAGAAAGCTCACATTTCATCCCACAGCCCACAAAGGGTCCAGCATGAATATCTATCACAATAACATCGCCATCATCTTCCCTACTGCAGCCCCTCATTATTTAATTCTTATTTATGGGCTTCAGCTCAGAGAGGAGCAGCTTGCATTAGCACACACACAGAGCTATAAGTGATTGGTGACAACCAGCAAATTAAAAGTCTCTGGCAAGACTCACCACTCCTGAATTTGGGAGAAGAGACTGGCATCTTTTTCTGTTACTGCAGTGCCCAACTCAAGGTGCACAGCAATGGATTAAGGGTGGTTTTCCACTACTTGTTGCAATGTTTCTCTGACCTCTGCTGGGGGCAGCACAGGAGATGTGGTTTTGGGGATGGTGGGGATGGAGCAAAGGGAGTCAGCCCCCAGGAGAAGGTGCAGGAAACCTGGAATATTCCAGTCCCCATTACTCCTAAGCTGTGATACCATCTCCTGCTCCCAACACATGCTCTGCCCAAAACAGAGCCATCACAAGTCCACAGTCCTGGAAGGTGATGCCAAGTCAGGAAAGGCAAAGAAAAGCTGGATCTGGTGTCAGGAAGGTTTTCCTGGGAAGGTGCCCCAACCCTCCTAAGAGACAGCCAGGACTGATCAGTGCCCGTGGCCATTCCCAGAGCATATTCCTAATCTCAGTGGTGCCAGCACTGTTCCTGCCTCTCCAAATAAAACCCATTGTTAATTATTGTTCATTAGCAGTAGTATTATCACAACTACGATTGTATGGACATATATAATTAATTATTCACTTTCTTAATTAAACACTTAACGATGTTAATGGTTTAAATCAGGTCATCAAAGCACTTACAGCTTATATGAAACTCTGCCAGCACTGAAATTCATCCTCAACCCCACCAAGGCCTCTTCATTTGCTTCTGGCCTGATCCTGCCTCATGACTTGTACCAGCCCAGGCATTTATGTGGCCACACCAGGAACAGAATCAGAGAAATTATTTGGGTTAAAACCAGTGTGTTAGTCTCACCACAACATCAACTCATCACTCTGTCCTGATGTGTGAAGCCATGCAAATTGGAAAAAAAAAATAAAAAAATAAAAAGGTGAGATAGACAAATATGTTATGAGACAGATGTTCAGGGTACACAGCTGGAGAGAGTGCAGCATCCCCCCAGCCTGTGTGCATCCAAGGGGGAGTGGGAATGCTCAGGATACAGCACTTCCACAAGGTTATGGTGAACAAAGGAATTCACTCCATCATCAAACTGACCGAGCGACCTGGAACACGATCCTTTTGCCTCACACCTGGCTAAGCCAGGACATGCCCTAAGTTAGGCAGAAGATCCAAAGGAACCAGCAGTCACCAAAGCTGTGAGATCAAATCCTGCTGACTTTGTCTTCAGCTCCTGTGAAAATCCCCTCCCCAGATCTGGGGGCTTGAATTTGCTGCGCACACACGGTGGTGCGGTTGAGATGCCACCAGGGATCTGCAATATTCATGTCAGCACGATGCAAGAGCTACAGGACATGTCCAACATCCTGGAATTGTGATGGGAGGTCAGGAGAGATACTCCAGGGCATCACAGCAAAAAGAGATCTGTGTGTTTGTGTGTATGAGCCACTGTCCCCCCTGCATAATCCCAACTCTGAAGCTGAAACCTGACTTGAACCCACTGTAACTAACATGCAAAAGGGATTAGAAGCAGGTGGGAATGTATCCAGCCACTTTGTCACAGAGTCATGGAGTCATGGAATGGTTTGGATTGGAATGGAACTTAAAGATCATCTTGTTCCAACCCCTCTGCAAGGCCATGGACACCTTCCTCTAGACCAGGTTGCTCAGAGCCCCATCCAGCCTGGCCTTGAGCACTTCCAGGGATTTGGTGTCAACAATTTCTCAGGAAAATCTGTTCCAGTGGCTCACCAGGTCACTGTCTTCTTCACATTGTGTGGGAACTCGGTTCACTCAGGACAGAAGTGAGTCATCCAGCTCCTGATGAAAAATGAGAGCTGACTCCCTGACCCTCTTCACCACTGGATTTCCCCACTGCCAGCATAAATCTGGGGTCACACCATATGCATTCTTGAGTGTTTGTGTGCCTCCTGGGTCCCTGCCTTCCTGAGCTGCTTGGTGTTGGTTTCTATACTCACTGATCTCTGTAGCAATTTCTGTTGAGGGTTTTTCGGTGAGATGGAATGACCTGCCTGCTACCCTGTGCTGACAGATGTAACTCTCCATCCTACACTGACCTCAGCTCCCACATATTCAATAAAATGCCTTAATATCTTCTGCCCTGCCACTCCTGCTGCCTCTGTCAGATGGCAGCACATTTTTATCACGGAGGGAATGAGAACGGTTTACATGGGTTGAAAACAACGCTCAGCGAACTCGTGGCAGAGAAATTCCTGAAGGGCTATTAAACGTTGAGGACAGCACTTCTGGAAGTCTAAGAGCCACAAAATGAGACTGGTGTTCAAGGCAAAACCACTGAATGTTTGCCCTGCTCTCAAACTCTTCTCCAAGCTCTTGATCCTTTGATCTCAATTCCTTGGCTCTTGGTCTCTTGGTGGAGACAGGACCAGAGAGAGATGAGCCATGAGCCCAACATGTGGATGTTCTTCACTCTCCACTGACTTCAACAGGTGTCCTCAGCTTGCCCCAACCCATCCCATTCCTTTGAAGTCAGTGTGACTTCAGGGTGCAAGAAGCAGCCTCAAGGCACAACTGATCTCCTCTTTCATGGTTCTGTGCTATCTGGACTGCACAGACCACAGTGTGGTGGAGACTGGGAAATGCACCAAGAGAGAGGGTGCCATTGTGTATGGGTTGGTGTCAATTAACTCTAGGAACGGTCTGAATAAATTAAATTATGCTGCACTCTGAAACTAAACTGATTGTTAATTAAAAGATAAGATATATTTTTAATCCTCAGATGATTTAAACAAAAAAAAAATTAAAGTGTGGGAATCACAGTCCCTCTTCTCAGTGGCTGAGCAGTTTCACAGTTGAGGGCCTGAGCAATGTAGTATAATTTCTGAGTTGTCCACTGCTGTAGCCCTGGTTTGAGCAGGGGGTTGGACAAGGTGACCCTCAGAGATCTCTTCCAACCCAAATCAAGGGCATGTAGTGATAGGACAACAGGCAATGGCTTTAAACTGAGAGAGAGCAGGTTCAAATTAGATATTAGGAAGAAATTCTTCACTGAGAGGGTGGTGAGACACTGGAAGGGGTTGCCCGGAGAAGTTCTGGCTGCTCCATCCCTGGAAGTATCCAAGGCCAGGTTGGATGGAGCTCTGAGCAACCTGGTCTATGGAAGTTGTTCCTGCCCATGGAAGGGGAGTTGGAATGAGACTGTAGATAATTTTTAAGGTCTCTTCCACCCCAAACCATTCTGTGATTCTATGACTCTACATTACCCCTTGTATTGTGAACTCGGCTGTTGGATGCTGAAGGATCAGGATCTGGTTTGGAGACCCCAGTGATGAACAAGTGCAACAACCAAGTGTGAAGAAGCAGGGTGCAATGTGCCAATAAAAACCCCCAGAATATTTCCTTTTTCATTGTTAAGGTTCATTCTGGAAAACAGTAAGTAGGTTACTCTAGTGCCTGGAGAGTGGCCTCTGTGTACAGAGGAGCCCTTGTTCCCAGGACCAGGAGTTTCTGTTCCTGTTTCCAGCTGAGCATGAGGACTTGGAAATCTGCCTTTTGCCAGCCCCCAATAAATTTTGGGAAATACAGAAAAGAACCTTATTCCAGTCACTACAGACAGAAGAGTTTTCTACACCTCTCAAGTTTCTGCTTTGTCTCGTTGCTTACCAGGGGATGTGCTATGGCACAAAGGTATAACTTATGGCTAAATAATGCACTGCAAGGAAACATAAATCACCACAAAAAAGCCAAGAAGGAAAGTCTTATACAGGCACAATCTGGCCCATGGGAAGCAGTGGGTTTTGAGGCTGGGAGGAATGAAATCTCAGGCCTGATACTTTCTTACAATGATTTAGTCCCACTATCACCTGAGCAACTCCCCCTTTATTTCAGTTGTGCAAGCGAAGAATAAGTCTGAATAGTCATTTTTCCGTGACAGTCCCAGTACAGCCTGTCTCTTTCTTGACTCAAACTTGGATCTTTTTTCCCCATTATTAAAATTATTCTCTTCATTCAAGGCCTTTTATAGGATGTTCTGCTGCAGTACAATAAAGCACGTATTTTAAAACATTCCCACAGAGCCGAGAGCACCGCCACGGTCTGTGGCTGGGTCTGATCCTTTGCTTCTGGAGGAAGCCTTAACATCCTGGACTTAACAGAGCTGCTCCTGATTTGTGTTGGTGCAAACAAAGAAAGAACCCTGCCTTCCCTCTTTATGGCTCATCACCTTGAGCACCAGCAGGTTTTGTTCCCTCCACATGAGAATTTAGGCTTCTGCGGGATGTTGACTTGGACTTTTGCCTCAGCTGAGGTCCTAAAACAGTCTGTCTCCATAAAAATGCTATAACAAACTGCCCCATCATGTTTCACATCTCCCTCTTTGCTGGAAGTGTCTGCCTCTGCTCCTGCAGTGAGCTACTTCGTATTTCACAGGGCTGAGTTCCCATCTCCAAAAACCTGAGGATTGCAATTTTAAGGCAGCTTCCCTTGTAAACAGCAAACTTTTATGTTTTTTGTAATAGCTGTCCTGTTATATCTTAAAGCCATAATTATTTCTCAATTTTTTTTTCCCTCTCAAATCCATAATCTGTTCTGATAAACAAAATTCAGTGATTAAAGAGGCTGTACTCTTTCCTTCACTAAGAAATTTTTTTTCAGCATTTTTATTTAAAGGCCTATCCTTCCTCAGCTGTAAGGATTTTATGGGTGTACTCAGAGAGAGAATCAGGATAGATATGCAAAGTTAAAGCTTTATCAGCTCACATGGAAGTTTTTATTTTCCCACTTCTACTCTGGAAATTGAAAGTCATACCATCTTCTCGCAGATATAGTTTAAAAATTCCTTTTCCTTTAAGAGTGTCAGAAATTCCAAAAGGAAAATTACAAAGCTAGCCCAAAAAGTCATAAGGAACCTATTTTATATACAGCTCCCCTCCCAAGAATGCTGTAGATTTAGGGTAATTACTTGTTCTTGCAGTTCTGTGGGTTAAAATAAACGATCACTGTAGTTTGTTTGTCTTATAGCCCAGTGTTAAGGTCTTTGCATATTTGATTTTAACTGAGTTGGGCCTTAGAAAGGGCTGAAGGATTAAGAGTTTAACATAATTTAATCTCTTCAAATCTTTTAGTAGGAGCCTGTGTGGTTTGCAGATGTTTTTGGTTGGTGTTTTTTTTATTTTTGGTTTCACGGTGTAAGCCTGGGGCTGGAAGCTGGAGCTGGGAGCCCAGATTGCAGTGCCATGTATTTCCTGGGTGGTCTTGAGGAAAACTGTCTTGAATTTCTTGCCTTGGTGACTGGATGCTCCCCTCCTGAACGTTCCCATCCCATGGGACACTGAGCAGAGCAGCTGCACGGGAGGGAGCAGCCTGAGGGGCTGGGGAGCTCCGGGTCTGGAGTCACAGAATCAGAGAATCAGAGAACCATAGAATAGTTTTGGTTGGAAGGGACCTTTAAAGGTCATCTAGTCCAACCCCTCTGCAATGAACAGGGACATCTTCTACTAGATCAAGTTGCTCAGACCCCAGTCCAACCCGAATTTGAATGTTTCCAGGGATGGGGCTTTCACACCTCTCTGGGGATCCTGTGCCAGTGGCTCACCACCCTCCTTCTAAAAAACTTCTTCATTATATCTGATCTAAATTGAACCTCCTTCAGTTTAAAACCCTTACCCCTTGTCCTATGGAATGTTGTATGGTGAGGCACTGGAACAGGTTTTCCAGAGAAGTTGTGGATGCCCCATCCCTGGAAGTGTTCAAGGCCAGGTTGGATGGGGCTTGGAGCAAGCTGGGATAGTGGAAGGTACCCCTGCCCATGACAGGGGGTTGGAATGAAATGATCTCTAAGGTCCCTTCCAACTATTCTATGATTTTGTGACTCACTCAGATGCACAATGTGGGCTAACTGGGAGGGTAAAGCTGGCACCTCCATCTGGGAAGGAGTTTATTATCAGCTAAGAATGGGCTGGATGATGCAGACAAAGACTCTCTCCTGTCACTGCTGAATTATGAGCATGCCCACTGCCTCAGCATCTGCCTAGTGGAGAATGACTGATCTTAGAAAGAGTATTTAAGAGGCCACTTGCATGATATGGTCTTTCTCCTGCCTGGAAGAGTCACCAAAAAAACCCAGGTAGGGACACACCGAGCTTTGTGACACCCAGAGCTTCCCATCTTGGTGCTGCCTGGAGAAATGGCCTCACCCTTGTGCAATTACAGCAAAAACCCAGTGTTTTTTCCTCTGCTGGGAAAGCTCCAATGGACTGTGGAGAAGCTGAATGAGGATGTGGCCCCTGCTGCAGAGAGAGAAAGACTTGTAAGAGAAGAGACAAGTAGGACAAAACTTGACCTTAAATGGAAGAAACAAGGCTTGATTCCTCATTCCTGGACATCAGGGCAGCCTCAGGAGAAGACAGAGGGGCCAGTAGCACAACCACCATGTGCATGGCCTGGCCAACTCAGGTGGAAAGAGCTGCAAAACCCGTCCTTCCCATCCCACAGCAGCCGTGTCCTCTGCCCTCCTCTCACAGCCACAGCCTGGGAGGACACTAATTAATGCACCCTCATAATGAGTGATTTGCAAGCATATGCAGATGTACAAATCCCACCAACCTATGGAAGTGCTGATGATTTATTATTCATAGATTCATCATAGAATCACCAAGTGGTGATTGGGTTGGACCTCAAAGATCACATAGTTTCAACCCCCTTGCCATGGGCAGGGACATCTTCCATAGATCAGGTTGTTCCAAGCCTGGTCCAACCTGGCCTTGAACACTTCCAGGGATGGGGCAGCCACAGCTTCTCTGTGCAACCTGCTCCAGTGTCTCACCACTGTTGTTCAGTTTGACCCTGGGCAATGTCACCCCTTTGCTGGTTGTGATACTGCCAAAATTATCCACTGTTGACCAGCTCCCATTGCTTTTGCAGAGGTGCAAAACCCCCTCTGAGCACAGAGGTACCCCAAGGGTGACTTTGCAGGTTGTTGTAGCCATCCCATGTTATGGAGGATGGTCCCTGGCAATGACAACACCATCCCTGGGGAATGCTGGGATTATGGCTGCAGGAGCCAGGGAACTGGGAAAGTCTGGGAGAGCCTTGCAAGCCTGTCATGATGCCTTCCCTTCCCCCTCGCCTCCCCAAGCACTTATATCCCTCAAGCCCTTCCTCCTCTAAGATAATTAAGGGCAAAGGAGAAATTAAGCTAATTCTGTTGGGGCTGCTGCATCTCTCTTATCATCAGTTCTTACTCCCCTCCTTACTACATATATGTAATTAAAGCAGGTTTTTCTGCTGTAAGATAAAACATCTTGTACTTCCAGACCAGTTTCGGTTGCACTGGTGCTTGGCCTGAACTTTCAGTCCCTCTCACAGAATCTCCTCCAAACCTCAGCCAAAAAGCTGGACTCCCTGTGAATGCAGGCAGAGGAGAATCCCCCTCCCCACTCACCCCCCAGGAGGATCCTGCTGCAAAGGGCTGTCAATCTGTGAGGGGTCACACTGGGTCACTGACCGACCTCCCCTTCAATCCTTGCCCAGCTGGCATTAAATAACAGCCCGTGTCATTTTTAAATGCTGCCGTGCCAGTCACCACAGCAACCTTGAAACAGTCCCCAGTGCCAAGCCCCAGAGCTGTCACAGCCACCCTGAGCCCTGGGGACAGATTTAGCAGGGGCATAAAGCAAAACAGCACCAGAGGGCACAAGGACAGCACAAGGCCATTCCTTCCTCTGCAGGAGAGGGATGAGCCTCGTGAGATCCCCTGTGTCTCTGAGCAAGAGCTTGATACTGTAGGAAAAGGGAAAGGAGGGGGAGGGAAAGCTCCCTGCCTCCTCTGCCTGCAGGAAGCCAGAAAACAAGAGGCAGATCTGGCAGGGAGCAGGGAAACGGGCTGGCCACCAACAAACAGTCGATATGGGCAGTGCTCTGGGAAGCAAAAACGTTGGGTCACCAGCCTGAAGAGCAGAAGGGACCTCATCTGGGTGAAGGTTTGCTGCAGGTCATAGAATTGCACTTGCCAACTCATCCACCAGACCCCAGAAGGGCATCGAGCACTGCTGTCCACCCTGCAAGTGACAGTAACCCGTCCAAGAGCTGTGATTGTCTGCTCCACCTCTCAGAATCACAGAGTTGTGGAATGGTTTGGGTTGGAAGGGACTGTAAAGGTCATCTGCTTCCAAACCCCTCCCATGGGCAGGGACACCTTCCACTAAACCAGATTGTTCCAAGTCCTGTCCAGCCTGTCCTTGAACACTTCCAGGGATGGAGCAGCCACAGCTTCTCTGGGCAACCCATTCCAGAGCCCTCAAAGAGAAACATTTCTTTCTAACATCTAACCTGAACCTCTGTCAAGTTGAAGCAATTCCCCCTTGTCATGTCCCTCCAGGCCCTTGTCCAAAGTCCCTTTCCAGCTCTCTTAAAGCCCCTTCAGGTACTGGAAGAGGCTCTCAGGTCTCCCCAGAGCCTTCCCTTCTCCAGGCTGAACATCCCCAGCTCTCCCAGCCTGTCTCCAGAGCAGAGGTGCTCCAGCCCTTTGATCACCTCCATGGCCTCCTCTGGATTTGCAGATCCTTGTGGGTCCCTTCCAACCCATAATATTCTGTGATCCAACAGCCCCACGTCCTCGTTGTGCTGGGGGCCCCAGAGCTGGACACAGCACTGCAGGTGGGGCCTGGCAAGGGCAGAGTGGAGGGGGACAATCACCTCACTCTGAATCCCTGCTGGATTTACAAGACTCCGAACAGGCAGTGCTCTATGAAATCCAGGTTTGGATCAGTGCCACTCTCCCTTCCATTTCACAGCTGTTGTCTCAGGTTCAAGGATACAATTACCACAGTCTAAAGAGCTCCAGAGTGCCAGCTGAGCCATGGTTACTATCTTTTGCAGTGCTAAGTGTTCCTCACAAATGCAAGGTAACATGTTCACCTAATTTTTTTTCACTACAGCTACAGGTGCCCAACCTTTTATCTCTTTAAGGCCAAGCATGAAGACCAAGGCTAAGGGTCACATGAAAGGGGATCTGTCAGCATAAGGTGCTGGACTGGAGTCCAGAGAAATAAAAGTTGCAATGATGCCGTTGACAGTGAATCCCAAACTTGTGCTAAACCCAGGATCACCCAGTTGCCCCATAAATCAGCAGTTTGGAGGGGGGAAAAGTGTTCTCCTAAGTGGGTTTTTATTACCTGAGAATTCAGGTTCAGCAGGAGTGTGTGCCTCTCCCAAAGAGAGTGTGTCAGGTTAGGCCAGGTCTGAATCTGTTCCTGCAGTTTGGCTTTTGTGACCACACTCCCATAAATGTGAGCTGAGCAACAATTGCAGGGAATATTGTGGTTGCCTCTGCCAGCATGTTGGGGTTTTACTACAAGGTGGTTATTGATCCCAGTAGATAAGATCCTTAGGAACATCCTGAAGAAACCAAGAGTATCTCCCACACTTGATTAGGCTGTAAATTAATGGTGATTAATTTCATAACTTCGGAATTGGCTCTAGTTTGTTGTCTTTTTTTTTTTTTCTTAGGAGAGAAATATTCATGGTTTATTTTCATAACAATGCTCTTAAGGCTTATTGATGGGAGTGAATTTCAAGGCTCATTTAAATGAAACACGTCCTCAGAGCCTTTGCTGAATCAAAGCTTAGATCTCTCCCAGCAAATCGTGCTTTTTCTTTTTTTCTTTTTTTTTTTTTTTCTTCCCTTCACCTTTTAGTTACAACATCCTGAGGGCAGGAGATGGCCTGATAGGAGTTTCAGCTGTGAGGCTGCGGGTGCTGTGGTGCCAGCAGGATACACCTTGTGATAAGGCACAGCTCCCTGTGATGCGATAGGTGCTGCCGGTGTTTGGTGCATTTGATCCTGAACCACGGAGAACAAGAGGAACATTGCATTCCTCTGCCTTCCATTCACGGATTTCACCACAAGGGCTGTTCTGTGGCCACTCTGCAGTGGGTGTGAAAGATTAACATCTGCAACAGCAGAGCCAAATCCTGACTGGAGATAATTATGCAGAAGGTATCTCATCCTCCCCGGGGTCACTCCTCTACCAAGTGCTGTTACATGACCTGCCAGTTTTTTTTGGGGGGGAGATAAACTCGCTTGAACATGTCTCCTGAGTTGCAGAGCTGTTAATATTGGATAGAGCTGGCTGCTCATTTCCTCTTCTACCTGTTCTCTTTTGTGCTTTTGACAATGAAGAGAAATGTTTTGCGCTTCTAAAACTGCAGTGAGGATGTTCCCATTGATTCATAACCTGTAAGCACCAGTGCAAGGAGAAGCTCAGCCACTGAAGTGTGGTCTGGAATGCAAAGTCATGCCCAGTACAGCCTCTCCTGTCTCCAGTATTTGTCAGTTGATTAAGAGGTTGAGGGAGTAGTGATTATAGAATCGTAGAATGGTTTGGGTTGGAAGGGAGCTTGCAGACCATCTAGTTCCAAACCCCCTTCCAGGGCAGGGACACCTTCCACTAGCCCAGGTTGCTCCAAGTCCCGTCCAACCTGTCCTTGGACACTTCCAGGGATGGGGCATCCACAGCTTCTCTGGGCAACCTGTGCCAGGGCCTCCCCACAGGAAAGAATTTCTTCCAAATATGTAATCTAAACCCACTCTCTCTCAGTTTGAAGCCACTGTCCCTTGTCCTATCACTTCATGCTCTTGTCAAAAGTCTCTCTCCCCGTTGTAGCCTCCCTTAATGATAAAGCCTAATGGCCTCTTCTCTGTTCTTGTCCCCTTCACATAGTCCACAGAGGGAACTAAAGTACATATTCAGATCTCTCCAACTAAGGGGTGAGATTCATCTCACCCAGTATTTTCACAGTAGTTATCTACAGCCTTGCCCAGCTCCCTTTAGAGCCAGTGGTGAGAAAATGGCAGTCCCTGAGGGGAATTTGGCTGACCTATTTTAAATGTCAGTTTTAAGATGAAGTTAATCGTGTTCCAGCAGTTTTCCCACTGCTCTCCACTTTTGTAAAGCAGAGTTTTGAGCGTCCCGGAGGCAGAAACCCCCCCACCAGTGCTTCCTTTGGGTGTTGTGGTCCCCTGTCTCAGTGAGATGTAGGCTGTGTTCACGTGGAGGCTTCTGGCATGTGAGGTGCAAGAGGTGATGGGATTAGGCTGGGAAAAAGAAAGGATATTTTCTTTTTCCCTCACTGCTACTGAAGAACAAGGAAGGCAGCTGAGATTATCTGTTCCTCTGAGGATTTCTGACTTTGTCTTTTAACTGCTGTGTTTATTAATTGATCAAATAGTCTTGGGATGTGTGGCTCTGATATCCCAGCTGGTGAGATGAGCAGACTCAAAGCAGAAAATTAGCTCTGCTCCTGCAAAGGACCCTCTTAAGACTGTCTAAAGCTGCATGGACCAACCATTTTGTGTTAACATGATTGGGCACAATCTGCTCTGTTGCCTCTTTTATGGAGAGGAGCAGCCTTCCTCCAGAATCTGGGCTGAAAACCACCAGCATTTTCTAGGAGTGGGCAATGAAAAGAAGAACATGGAAGTAGAAAACCAACCATTCTAAAGTGAGGGTTGTTTGTTTGTTTTTGTTTTTTAAATAGCAGATGAAAGATATATCACCCAACTTTTGGGGGAACCCTCATAAACCTTGACACGCTCCAGTCACCAGAGGTGAAAATGGAAATGAAGAAACTGTGGTGTGAATTGTAGGACCCTCTTGGTTCTGCAGCCCTCGCCTGGAAAGTGTCTCAGTGAGTATCTGAAGAGCTGATTTAGCACAGAATCCTGGGAGAGCACATTTCAGTTACTGCATTTCATTCATTTTTATGCCTTTCTAATGCAGATGCAGCTGAACTATACCATTGATTCATGCACACACCTCTTTTCCATATAGATGATGACTGCATCAAAGCAGCCAGCGCTCTGAAATAGCACACAGTGAAATACCACAGCAATTCTCATTTGAAGTCTATAGTGGGAGAGCAATTTCCAAAAATGAAGGGCAAGGTTCCTAATCCATAGCAGCTTTTTTGCCAGAGAGATGTGGGAGAGAAGAAACAGGATGCATCCTGCATGACTCATCACTGTAACCACCCTGGATTTATTAACTGAAATTATGAGAAACACCAAAAATGATTAAAACCTCAAATGTCTGGTGAAAGGCGTCGCCTCAAGGACTGGGTATTGTGAGATAGTGCCGTAGTCTTCCTGTTGATTTTAAAGAATTGAGGGCCAAAAGGTCAAGCTTTCAAGACCAAATAATTCATTTGTAAAAATTATGGGACAGCCACACCAGCACCCATCACAGACAGAGGTAAAGATATGCCCAGGTCCTGGGACAAAACAGGGTGACAACAACCACCCCCTTTTCCTTTACGCTCACCCACTGTGTATTTGCACAACTGCTGCCTCCTACTCCCACTTTGGAGACCCCAAATCCACCCCACGTTGCCATCACCTGTAGATTCACCCTCACCAAGGTGTTGAACCACATCCTCTGTATAACATGGAGAATGTTCAGGTTTTGGGACCACGTCTTGGCACAGCAGTGACAATATCTCCTTGGGGTTCTTCCTCCATGTGCTGCTTTCTGAACCCATCCCCAGCTGCCTGGCCAGAGGGAAAGGTGCACAAACCACCCCCATGCTGGAAGTGGCTCTGCTGTGTCCCACACCGACCGCAGTCCTGCATGTAGCCATCTGCTGAGCTGGTGCCTTTGACCTTCCCCCAGAAACAATCCCTGAGATCCCAGAATCTGGGAACTCTGCAGACTGGAAGGGTGTGAGGGACCCACATTTCTGGGGGTTGATCAGTGGAAGGAGCAGGACTTTTCTTGCCCTTCAAGGCACATCACTTCCAGTGTGCTCACTCCGTATTTTACAGACTTATTTGTGCATTCAGATTCTGCTCAGTTGTGTCGTGGCTCTCGTGGATTCCAAATCAAAATTCCTGCTCTAGCCAGTCCCAGTTCTGCAGGGCTGTCCTTGGCAGTGGGCTCTTGCAGCTCCTGGAGGGAAGCTTTCCTTGGCTGATGCTTTCCTTTGCTATTATCTGCTGCAGACCCCCTGCTCCTACAGTTCCCTGCTCAGGATCTCCCTTTTCCCTGTCCTTGGACATCTTCAGTGTCCATGGTTCAGCCCTACAGTCTCCCTTTGGGGAAAACAATGTGCAGGAGTTGTTTTGCCCTCCCTTTGCCATGTCCTGGCTTGAGTTTCTGCCCACTCTCAGCCTTGTCCAAATCTCCCAGGAGGGAGAAATTTGAGCTTTATGGTCCTCAACAGAGAAGGCATCACTGTGGTGCCCCTGGATGAGAAACCCTGGGGAATGGGAGTCCAGAGCATCTCTTGAGTACAGGAAACTGCCCTGGAGCAAGCTGGAAGAAAAGCTTCACGAGGTAACATCAAAGACACGCAGCAAGGACTCGCTGTGAAGCTGAGGTGTATGTTTGGGGTATACAGCCCTCATCTCTCTCTGTGTTCACTCAACAGCTGAGTCTTCCCACACCATTCTCTGCCCACTGTCCTTGCTGCTGAAGAAGTGAGGACAGAAGCAGAGATGAAAATATTCCTCCCAGAGGGGTCTGTTTTTCCTTGGGCAGCCGTCGGTATCTGGAGATAACAATATGTTTCCTCCACATTTTAGAGAGGCCAAGAGAGGCTCAGGCAGGGAAGCTCAAGACTAAATTACCAGCCAGGTCATTTCCACTTCACGCTGTCAGAGCTCAAGCAGAGGGAAGAGAAGGACTGTTTGTTGGTTTTTCCTTTCCCAGCTCAACAGGCACACTGACACCACGGCTTCCTGGAAAACAGGGCAGATGCACGTTGTTCTATCTGGGAGCAAAACAGACTAAATTGTAGGACTTATTCAACAACCACCCTCTCAACAGGGTGGTTTCTGCATAAACCAGCCAAGGAATGCAAAGTCTGGAAGTGATGGGCATGAATTTACCAGGGAGAAGAAAATAGACTGGTCCAGGAGGTCCTGGAAACCAGGACTGGAAAGGATGCTGAGAGACCAGGTGTCCTCTCCACCATCTGCGTGGTTCAGCTCTGGGCTCTGCTCCATTGCAGGCTCTCCCCACATTCAGGGGTGTTCGTCTGGGGAGGCTGGATACCCACTCCTTGCTATTTTTAAAGATGAATGTTAATATGTTTAATTGCCAGAACTCCAGGAAGGGAGCCAGGGCTAAAAAGTATCTACCAAGAAACTGCCAAGAAACACTGTTAAACAGGATCTAGGAAAAAAGCCAGGCACAAAAATTTATGATCTTTATCTCTGCAATAATAATTTCTCAGTGGTCAACCGAGGAGCAGAACAAAGGTCATCGGTTTCGTATCAGCTGGAGTTTGTGAAATCCTTTGTTTCCTCCACTGTGAGCTTGCCCTGCAGGTCTCATTGCAGCAGACCCTACGAAGGAGCACAAAAACCTGGCAGTCCAGACTGATACATTTGCCCCCATTCTTTGCTCAAGACCCAGGAACTGTGCAATTCCAGATCAGAGACCTCCCCAGCACTGGACGAAGCCAAGCCTGGATCCCCATCCAGGGAAGGAGCATGTTTCCCCTTGTTTATTAAATAAGTTATCCATAGGAATGAGCCAGTGAACTTCTGTGTTACTTGAAGGCACCTCACATCAGCAGTCCTGTTGATTCTATCTCAGAATTTTGCATTTGCACAGATGCAAGACCCAACCTCATCTTGGGTTTCCTTCCTTTCAGCATGATGGGGGACAAGCACGGGACCCATGAAGACCTCTGAAAGTAAATCAAAGGAGAAGAGTCTCCTTTTTTATTATTATTTCCTGGTTATATAGTAGAAACAATTCTAGGCAAAATATACACAGACTGCTTCTCAACATGGCTGCCAAGATTCCCAGCTTTACAACAGGGATCAGGTTTCAGAATATTTCCAAACCAGCCCCCGCAAAATTAATTGACTATCCAAGAAACCCTTGGCTTTGGGTGTTATTTATTTTTAAGGTAAAGTTCTGATCCCAGTGACTGCGAGAGAGAAACCTTGAAAACATGATCTCTGTGAGCCCTAATGACTCAGGGAGTGGGACTCAAGTGCCCACACACTCAATGCCTGGTGCCATCTGAGATGCCCTTGTGCATCTGAGACATCCCACGGTGTTGGCAAAGCGACACGGAGCCGAGGGAAGACAAGCAGCCCTCAGAAGCAAGAGCTGGAGCCTGGGGCTGGATGCCCTGGAGATTCCAACTTGGCTCTGGGAAAGCGATGTTTAGACAGCCAAATCCAGCCCTAACGCACACACAGAAAATATATATAATCAAATCAATCAGTCACTCAATCAATCACAGGAGATACTTCCAAATCTTCAGATTTCATGTCAGTTCTGGAGGCAATTTAAGCAGTATTTCAACACTCAGGGCTGTGTTAGAAACACACTATTCGCTTCACTGACACTTCCAAGCATACTAAAGCGTTCAGCTGGCCCAGGCTCTCTGCTCCCACCCTTGCTGCAAACGTCCTCTCCTCCATCCTCTGTTCCTTCTGCATCTACCATGGCAGATGTAACTCTCTGTCTGATCTCCAGATTGCAAGAGAAAGAGGAGAGGAATTTTTTTTTATTTTTTTTTCCCCAAAGGAGAGGTATGCAAAATGCAGGAGGCAAAGACTTCCCACAGGGCGAAAGGGAGAGAGCTGTGACAAGGTTTATGGAGCCCTGAGGGGTAAGAGAAGGGGTGGAACATGAACCACCAGCAGCTCTGGGGCAGCATTACCTCAGAAAGTCAGTGCCCTCACAGAAAAGCAGGATATTTTTAGTTAACCCACTGTATTTAAATCATCATGGAGCACATTAAAATTACAGTAATTATCCCACCTTCTCACGTGGGATTCTGAGAGGTGATGGATTGGTGGATTGTGTGCTTAGTGGAGTCATCTTCGGTGAAGTCCTTCTGCAAAACAGAATTGTTTTGTTTTCCCCACTTTCCAGCTGCAGCATTCCTGGCCCATTAATACTTGTCAGTTGAATACTGGGATCTGTTCACAAACCACCCTTCCCTCTCCGGCACCCCAGAGCTGAGACAACTCCTGTGACACCAACTCCTTCAGAACAAAAATGCATTTCCACACTCCTGGAGTTGTGAGCTTCCACATGCAGGCGAGACTGATGTTCTTTTCACGGCAAGATTTAACCTCTGAATCATTTCTGCTTTCCCCTGCTGTGGGAAATGCAGGGAAACCCAACATCTCCCAGCCTTTGCCCTTGTCTTGCTGCCCCACCAGTGCAGGCAGGGGAAGAGGATTTATTTCACTGCTGCATCAGCTTTGAAAAGGAGCTGTAAAAAATGCAACTTTTTGCACAGGAAAAAAAAGAAAAAAGAAAAAAAAAGACACATTATTTTCCAGCTTCATGTTTCTGATTGCAAAATAAAATCGGGGGGAGTCGAACAGAACAATCTTGACAACAAAACCATTTCCCTTACAAATTGTCATCACCAAATTCTGGGTTTTCTCCATTTTAAAGCTCCCTTTTGAAAGATAGTGCTGCTGATAACAAGATAAAGACTCTTTTCCTCTTTTTGTTTCTTTTCAGGAAAATAAGAATTCTATCAACATCTTGAAAAATGGTTCCTGATTCCTCTTGATGCATCAAAGGCAGGGGTAAGTCCCCAGCATCTCTCCTGGTGGAGTGACATTTCTGCCAAGCCTTCACAGCTGTTCCCCAGCCTGGAGTGGCCTTGGAGGTTCTCCCAGCTCAGCCTGACCTTGAAGGTCCCTCCAACCCTGTGTGACTTTGGGGGTCCCAAACAGCTCTGACAGCAGGTTCTTCGGAGCCCTGAGGGTTGTGATCCCTCCACAAGAAGCCAAATGCTTGTAAAAGGAGAAAGGAACAGGGATCCTTTGATGGAGGCAACCAACTCCCATCCTGGCTGTCTGTGCTTGGAGCATCACAGCAATCCCCTGGGAGGGGATCTGGGCTACCACCTTGTCCCAGGATGGGATCCACACTCAGGCTGCAAACACCACCCCCTCTTCTACAGCTTGAATATAGAAGTCCCCTTCACCCTCCTCTGCACGTGGGAAACCTTGCCAGAGCCTGGCCATTCCCCTGCCTCACACCCATGTTCTCTGGTCCCTTCCCAGCTCTTCAGCAGCGTGTTCCTGATTATTTACTCTCTCTAAATGCTGCAGAAAAATGCTGCTTCTCCTGAATACTAAGTAACGAAGGGAAAAAAAAAAAAAAGCCCATTCCCTTGCTGGTCTGTGTTTGTTCCCTGGTTTGAAGGTCGCTGTTACTGCTGAAAGCTTTTTTGACCCTTGTAGGTATTTGATCCAAGTGACCTCTGATGTTTGGGGCACTGATACAGTCCCACACTGAGCCTGTTCTGGCACAGATCTTAAATATCTCTCCATCCATCTATCCATACATATAACTATCCTCCTCTCTCTCTCTCTCTCTCTCTCTCTCATTCCAGTGCTATCTGATCAGATCTTGGCTTTCCTTACACTTCTTTCATCGAATTAATATCTTTCCCCCAAGGATGTTTTCTCCCTCTCCCGGATTTTCTCTTTTTGCACCCTGTCATTTCCCTCTCCCATCTTCCCTTCTCCCGACCCGCTCCCCTCCTCTCCGTGCTGCCAGTTTGCAGTTGCGTTATGGATTCGGCATAACATATATATTTAAATGGGACGATTTCCACTAACATAAACAGTCTGGCCCATTAATTTCAATAGTGGAGCTGACAGCCCGGGCCTGGAGTCTCACTGCCTGGTGACACATGAGTACAGCTGCCTGGACTTGACGGGTAACTGTTTCCAGCGCTCAGCTGCACATCTGCAGCAGGAAGGAAATTCTTTCTGTAGCGCTGGAAAAAAGTAAAGCCGCCTAGATTTCCCTCCCCACCACCCCCAGATGATGATATTCATCATTCAAGCGTTTCAGCTGAGTGGGTGTTTAATTCAGAGTTTGGAGGGGGGACGTTGATGGTGTGTGACGAGCTCTGCTGTTGATCCCTTTGTTCCAGCCGCTGTGGTGTTGCTTTACCAAGGGCTCCTCCTGAACCACTCAGAGCTCTGACATATATCCAGCCACACTGGGTCCCCTGATGTCTCCAGAAGCAGTTGCTGAATTAAAACAGAGAATGTGCCTCTCCTCAGAGAGGTTGTTATGTTGATAAATTAGAGCAGGGGGGATCAAGCAGCGGGATTTCTTTGGGGTGGCTCCAGCAGGACCTTGAACAGACAATGCCGAGTGTGGGTCAAGTCGTGGTCTGAGGCATCATTAAGGGCTTAAGGGCTTCAAAGATGGTGAAAGGCCTAGAGGGGAAGCTATACAAGGAGCAGCTGAGGTTACTTGGTTTGTTCAGCCTGGAGAAGACTGAGATCAGACCTCACTGTGATCTTCAACATCTTCATGAGGGGCAGTACCAATTTCTTCGCTCTAGTTACCGTTGACAGGTCCCAAGGCCATGGCATGAAGCTTAGTCAGGGGAGGTTTAGGCTGGATATCAGGAAAAGGTTCTTCTCCCAGAGGGTGGCTGGGCACTGGAACAGGCTCCCCAGAGCAGTGGTCACGGCACCAAACCTGCCAGAGCTCAAGGAGTGTTTGCACAATGCTCTCATGCACATGGTGTGGCTCTTGGGCTGTCCTGTGCAGGGCCAGGAGTTGGGCTCGATGATCCCTGTGGGTCCCATCCAGCTTAGGAGATTCTCTGATCCTACGGCTGTCTGACTCTATGACCAGCTTGCTGATGGGACCCAGAAGACCAACTTAGCAAAGCTTCAGGAATTGACTCAAACTTTTCAGGCTCTCCCTTCCAGCTGCACCAGAAAAACTTGTGATTTAACACCATGAACCTCTCCAGCTTTGCTTCCTCAGAGCAAGTCAAGTATTCTCAGCCACCACATCAGTAGCCAGCCAGAAGGACAGAGATCCTTGCAGGAAAGATTTTGTTCTGCAGTCTTCATGCAACTCCTCTGGATGACAAGGGCTGTTACTTTCAGTAGGACAGCAAGAGAAACCAAGTCTATTGGATGGACACTTCTGTCCCCCAGAGAAACCAATGTTTCCAACCTCTAATGTTGTTTTTTCCTCTTTCTGAGCAAAAATCAGGTGCTGAGAATATCGACCTGTCGCTATTTATGTGCTTCTTGCCGCAGCATGCACCAGCTTTGCCTGGAAATGGGGAATGAACACAGGTCTGAACATATCACAAAGTGTCAGAAAGTGCATTAACTCCGAGCAAGTTGAGGTGAATACTGAGAGCTCTGGGCTGGTTTTGGAGGGGAATCAGCTATTTTAACACCGCCATAAAGGAAATAGATGAAAAACCACTGAAGTCAGAGTTGTGGGGCTGGAATTCAGATGATACTTAGAGTACTAGTAAGGAAATATATAGGGAAAAGTCACCCAGTCTGCTCTACTGCCAAGATCTGCCTAGAAAAGGTCTTGGAAAGTAGGATTTTTACACAGCTCCTGCTAAAGGAGAGCAGACTCACTCACAGACCTTATTTCTGAACACAGGCTGAAGAAGTGTAAAGATATGAGCAACTGTTGAAGTTGGCCCTGCTTCGAGCAGGGAGATGGGTTGGATTATGTCCAGATGTCCCTTCCAACCAAGTTTTTTCTGTGATTCTGTGGTTCTATGATATAATCTTCTGTATCTAGGTGGAAGCTGGATTCTGGAGCTGATAAAAGACAGTGGGCTATAGAGTTCTGACCGTTGAGTCAGGGATCTTGTGAGATACCTCATCAATTCTCTGTCCTGCCAGGCTTTGGTCCCCTCTTCTCAATGAAGGAGGGAATTCATACAAAATAGATTTGGCAGTGCCATGTGCCATAGATACTGTGGGCTTTTTTTCCTAAAAAAAAAAAAGAGACCAATCTGGTCTAAATTAAAAGTCAAGATCTTCTTTCTGAAGTCTGTTGAAAAGGCAACAGCAGGCAATATTGCTCTGTAACTGAATAACCAAACTGAAAGAGCCAGTCAACTGATCCAGAGCACATATTTGCATTCAATAATATGGTCACTTATTGCACCTTGTGACCTACTGAAACATGAACAAGGCTTTTCCCTTCCCTGTATTTCACTGAGTCTCCTTTCAACACTGTAGTTGTCTCTTAGCCCAGAAGTTTGACATGATGAGCCTGGATTTTCCAGAGAAAACTCCCCCTATTTTGTGGCTTTCGTTCTGTATCCTTTCTAGAGCAACAAATATCCTAGTCCAGGTGATAAGTCAGGTGAAAGGAAAAGGGCATTGTTTTCCTTAATATAGTGAAGAAAAGCTTAGGTTTTGTGGTGTTGAGACACTCTGGGAAGGTGATGGGCAGTTTTTTATGAATATCAAGGCTGAGCCAAACTCTGCATTAACAGCTTTAAGGGTGTGTGCCCAAGAATCCCTTTTTATTGATTTGGTTCAGAGGAGGTAATTAGGTGTTTCTTGTATGTCATCATGTCTCATGATTGGTTTGGGGCTGAAATGATGTAACACCAGCTTGTAGCAGTGATGAACTGAACCCACGTTGGGGACTCTGTTGACTAATCTAAATGGGGATCACAGCATGCAGCTGATGGAATCCCAGTCTTATCCTGGGAGGAGGAGACCAAATGAGCCTACAAAAGTCTTCTCAGCCATGTTTTCAGGTTGCATCTCCATTCCCACAACCCTTAAAAGCATCTTTGAAGACCCTGCTTTCTCCAGTTGGCTTCTTGCACAAATCTAGCACTACCTGGATGTGCTGAAATATAATGCCCTTAAATTTGCTGTTCCCAGGAACCCACTCCTGTGATTTTGGAGCCATCTGACAAGAGCCAGAACCCTGTCCTCTCCTCTGAACCTCTTGTCTCAGCCCACAAGCACTGCCAGTCCATGTCCCTGTTGCAGCTTCTCCCAGAAGACAGAGGATGATGCTTATCTGACTGTCTCAGTTCAGACAAGATCAAATGACTCATGGTGTAGAAATGTCCCATCCTCTCCATAAAGGGAGCCTTTAATGATCAGTCCTTTAGGAGATATCCATGCTGTGGACATCTGAAGGCTGGTGAAATGAACCCTAGTCCAAGAAACACAGAGAGATTCCTCCAAGGACCTAGGAGAAGAGAATGGCCACATTCTTTCCCATCCTTGCTCTCAAATAATTTGAGCTTGTTTTCTTATTGCAGAGCAATAAAATAAATGCTCCCTTGCCTGTCTCTGACTTTGAATAGGGCTCTGAAAGACGCAGCAGGAATGGATTTGGGCTGCCTTAAAACATGGATCACATGGTAAATTATTTATTTGCCTGTTTATACCCTGTAATAAAAGAATACACAAACAAAACCTCCTTCTTCCCCTCTTAAATGTCTCAATTTATGTGTGTAGATAGTTTATACAACCTCCAGTTAAGTTTGTTTAGATCATACTCGGCATCTGAACAATTTCCAAGCACTTGGAGAGCTTCAGGGGCACAGAGAAGTGCTGGTGCCCCTGATCCTGCAGAGAGGGAGCTGAGGCATGTTTGGATCCAACTCCTTGCCGAGGTCACAGGCAGAAAAGGATTTCAGGTTCAGAGGAGCAAATGTGGGAAGATCTTCAGAGGATCTGAAGTTTGCAGGACCAAAGTCCAGGGGCCATGTCCTGCCTTGCATCTTGGTTTTTTTTTTTTTTACTCTGGCTTGTTTTTTACTCCTTTTCTCCAAACAGAAAGTTCCTTGAGTCAGGAGAAGTTTCTCTACAAATTTGCACCCAGCACAGGATAAGGGGATCTTTCTCTTGAGTAATAGTCCCTGATCTAAATGCTGAAGAAAATGTGGTCACAGGTTCCCTGATTTTGGCACTAATGAGAAATGTGAAATGAGACCTGCCAGGATGCAACCAGAGAGTGACAGATTTCACATTGATGTGTAGGGTGAGATAATCCCTCCAGGCCAGAGAGAGTGCTGAAAATGGGAATTGCCCATGAGTCTCACAGGGCAGAATTTGTCCCAGAATTAATAGACCTCATAGATACCACCTTGATATATAAAATCAGGCTGGAAGATTTACTGGCCACCCTTGGCCTGCTGTCCAGCTGGCAGATGGATCAGTGCATCCAATGTGTCCATGCCATGGAGAAATGTTGCAGAAGGACTCGTCTCTTAATCTCCTAAAATGAGTGCTCAGGACATCCAGCTGAGACTGGGAGCTGAGCTTCATGTGAGGAAGGACAGAATCAGCTTTCCAGGCTGAAAGGAAGATAAAACAGTGTTTTGGTGAGAGATCACATTTAAAAGCAGGTCAGAGAGAACAGTCAGCCTGTTGATAGTCAATCAGCTCATCCTGCTCTGAGTGCTTTCCAGAGCACCTGACAGTACGTGTTTGCCCTCACAACTCGCTGTGGGGTTGTCTCAGGCATTGAGAAAGGCACAGTGACTGTCTTCCTCAGGTCTGCCCTTACCTGTGTATCCCCAGCTCAAACCTGACCTTTTCTTCCCTTTATGTCAGTGATCTCTGTAGATCTCCTGAGTGATGGGGGGACAGGATGCTGATTTGGGCAGTGCTGATCCAGAATTACCAACTCCACCATTTTAAATGATGATTCCCGTCCCATGCACCCTCAAGAAAGCTGGGTGTTCACACTGGCAAAAGATGGTGCTTCTAAATCTTCGATGTTGACCCTTTTCTTCTTCATCCCAGGAGCCTGAAACATATTTTCCCACAAGAAATGAAAACTGGTAATTGCCTGACTCCAGGGAAATGGAAAAAGAGCAACAAACTACCAAGGACATCTGGGAGTTGTGTTTTCTTTTGTCTCTGGTCAATGGTACCTAAAATGCCACATCCACTAGAGACATGCAACTCTTGATGAAACCTGAAGGAGAACTGACCTGAGGGTTGAATGTGCTGACCTTTCCTTATTCTGTTTAACTGTACTTCTGTCTGAGTAAAAAGAACTCGCTGATGATTTTCAGCAATGCATTTCTTCTGCTTCCCATATACTGCTCCTGTAAAGGGTTTTTTTTTATGTTGACTTCAGTCACTACAAACACAAGAACATGATTATTGCCCTGATATTTGAGCTTCTGTGTCCTTTCTCTGCATTGATGTCCACAATGTTGGGATTCAGCTCTTAGACAGAGTCCTTTAAAAATTATGTTAACATTGGAAGTCATAGTAGTGTTAATGTCTGCTGTTTAAACTTTGTCAAAGCTCCAAAAACAAGCATAGCAATAAATTCAGATCTGATGTGACGCTCTGAAAGTTTCCCTGAGGCCACCACATCCCTGCCAGACATGGGCACTTGTGTGTTTTTTGTCTTGACTGCCTTTTGTTCAACAGGTCATTCCAGGAGGGAGGTGTTCATGGACACACTAACAGGAAGGCACAAGTACCCAGGAGCAGAGCTCACACCTTTGCCATGGGACAGCGCAGTTATTCCAAAACACCTTCCTGGGGCTGAGAGAAGCCACCAAAGAGCAAGGCAGTGGGTTCTTTCTGAGAGGCATCGTGGCTTTGCCTAAGTCCTCACCAGGGCTGAAATTCAGTCTGTGTACTCAGGGTCACAAGGGAGCGATTTGGTTGCCTAAACACAGATGGCTCGTGCCATTTGGGATGTCCCATTTGGGATGTCCCAGGGTACCCAATTCATGCCCATGAACCTGGAAGGGGAGAACTCATGGCCACCCTCAGCTTCCTTGTGAGGGGAATTGGAAGAGCAGGCACTGATCTCTTCTCTCTGGTTACCTGTGACAGGACCCAAGGAAATGGCCTGAGGTCACTTTTAACCCAAACCTTTCTGTGCTCTGTAATAACATCAACAATGCCATTAACTTTTATGTTAGGCAATTCAATCACACAGTTCATGGCTGGTCACCTGTGTCACACCCAACCTGCAAACTCTCAGCTTCATCTCCACTGACTGTCACAGCTGCAGAGGCCCCCTGCTCACATGGAGGAATCCACACACAAGCACCTAAATTCGGGTGTTTATTTCTGTCACTGCACTGCAGTCGTGGGGCTCCACGTGTAGTTATCTCTCGGTCTGCAGAGGGGGTGACTGTATCCAGGGAATTCTGGGGCTTGCTGTTAATATTATTCATGGGAATCTCTGCTGAGAAGAGTCAAGTCCTCTGGTCCAAAGCAGCCCTTGCCAATCTCCAGCTGCAGGAAGCATTTTCACATGCCTGCGCTAGAAAGCATCTCATTTGCTTTATCTCCCTTGCAGATGTTTACCTCTAAGCTTATCAACCTGAACCTTTTTTTTTTTTTTTTTTACAATTCAGATCTGTCTAACCAGTCTGGGCAATTGAGACTAGCACACAATTCATCCTGGAGCTGGCATCTAAACCAGAGCAGATGAATCATGTCTTAGAAGTGCCCGTTTCAGTCCACTGATTGAAGGAGGGACCTGTGGCAATGAGTTCAGAGACAAATATCGAAGCTGGAGCCAACTAAAGAGAGGTGAGCAGGATGCATTCTCTGATTTCTGAACCATCTCCACCCTTACCCATGCAAATGAATAAGGCAGACTGCAAGCACAGCCTGGGAGGGAATCCCTCCGTGGTCACCCCGGTGGGCACTGGAGCCCAGAGGACTGCTGCGGGTGGGAGCAAACCCATCCCAACAGCTTGCTGCCACCTGGAAGCCAGGCTGAGAATAAGAACCAGATGGTAAGATGTGAGACCTTGATTAATAATAATTTGAATGCCTGCTCTGTACAGAAGGCTTCTCATCAGCAGATCTCATGTGGCCGTCAGTGTCTGAGGAGTTACCTGTGATCACTTCGCAGCCAAACAAGTCTCTGGAGGCCCAAGTCCAAATTGGCACCACGTGTGCCTCCTGAGTAGATCAGACTCCAACCAGCCTTCAAATGCATAATTTTGGAGTCAGATCTGGAGGTTGTCTGGATGCAAATTCAAAGGCAGGTCTGGGATCAGACTGGGACATGGCTGTTCACATAGGGACGGCCCGAGGCACAAGAGACACGCCAGCGACAGCTTCATGTAGGATTTCTCTCCCATGCCAAGGTCCTGCCCTTTTCTGCCAGGCCTTTCTGCCTCCTGTGGCAGGAGTTTCCCTCTCTCTGCCTGTTCTCCACCCTCCTATCACTGAACTGCTTGTTGCATGACTGGGAACTCAGCTTGGAGAAAACACATTTCTCTTGGAGCACAGGCTCTCCTTGGGCTGGTCAGCAGTTTCTGAACTTCTTCACCTTCTCACAGTGAGAGGCATAAAATTTTAGCACATCAGATGAAAAGCCTCATTTAAAACCAGCACGACCTGCGGGCCTCCATGTATTCCAAACCGCCATCAGCATTGACACACGTGTGTTTCCCTGGTAGCCCAGCATTCCAGACACATTTCCAGCACGGAAGCAGCCGTGACTGCACCGGCAGATCCGAAGTGTGTTGCACAACTCCTGCAGCTGCAGGGGCTTCCATGGCCAAGTGCACGTGCCCAGGTCCTGTTGCACACCCAGAGTGCAGCTGTGGGAAGCACAGGCAGCCCAGTGAGGCAGCCCAGTGAACCATCCAAGCCTGTGGAAAACCTGGCAAGGTGGATGCACTACGGTAAAATGCCTTTCCTCATCTGCCCCTTCGTGCTTATCGATCGGAATAATAATAAAAACCTGTTCAAAGCTCTGAGATTAGTTGGGAATAGTCCAAGCTTCAGCCCCAGCTATGCTTGTAATGAGGGGGCTTGGGGATCAAAAGCATTTTAAAATGGCCTTGCTAATCAATCATCAGCAATTGGGTAAATTAAGCCCTGCAGTCTTTCCTTTGCGAGCGAGGGATCTGCCGGACGTGTCTTTAATGAGCAGATTCCTATCCCTTTAATATTCCTTAATACCTTTCTAGAGGAAATGAACCACAGGGAGACTTTGTTGGTGGAATGAGAGGAATGCAGATAACTGTGGGCCTCTGCTTTCTCACACGTAGGGGCTGAGAAACCCTGGCTGCACAAGGGATGTTAGGAATGGCAGGCCAGTTTACTTCCAAAGATCCTGATAACGCTCCTGATAACTCCTTTGGCCAGTGCCACTGCCAAAAGCAAGTGTTTGTTTTCCTCCTTATTGCCAAACTATAAGCCCTGTCCTTACTCATCTCCTCCAAGGCTCATGTCCATCTGTGGTGAAGGCTTATTTCCTAAACCCATCAGAAAGGTAATGGCCCTAGAAGCAGATTCCTGTTAATTATTAACATGCAAGAGGCAATGCAAGTATCACAGGAAGGCAGAGAAGCTTGACTCATCTTGGGGCTTTACTGGGACTGCTGGCATTTGTCACCTTTTTTCCATGGTATGAGGCCTTTAACGAGTCCCTTTGGGACCCAAACTGTGCCAAGGGAGGTTTGGATTAGACATAAGGAAAAATTTATTCACTGAAAGGGTGGTCAGGCACTGGAACAGGATGTCAGGGGAAGTTGGGGAGTCACCATCACCAGGAGTGTTCAAAAGGCACGTGCATGTGGCACTTGGGGACGTTGTTTAGTGATGAACACGGTGTTGCCAGACTAATGGTTGGACTCCATGACCTTGGAGGTCTTTTCCAACCTTAGTGATTCTGTGACTCTGTGACCTGGGGCACAGGACACGTCCCCTGTGTCTTCCTCTCCTTCCCTGGCACAGCTGTACTTGTGGCCTTTTATTGCTGGTCTTCACTGTGTTAAGAGGGGATTAGGAACAGTTTTGTGGCCCGCAGTAAGTCTTGGCTATGGGATAATGGCTTCTGTAAGCCTTCTGTGCTCACAGACATCTATCACAACGCTGAACCCCGCCCTAAAAATCAAAACACCAGCACTTCTTGTCAGGTTTCAGAAAATGGGGAACTTCAAAGCATGGAGGTTGTACAAATGGTACCTTGTCTGGGGCTCACGGGAAGGTGTGACTGCAGCTCGGAGAAATTCAGGTGGCTGCAGACATGAATAATTGGTATTATTTGGACACTCACCAAAGGATCACCAAATTAAGTGTAGGGAAACTGTGTTGTTCCGACACATTAGGATTACACTGGTCCAAACACAGGGAGAAAACTCGGACACGGGGGTACATTACAGAGACCTTTTCCAGCCGGCTGGTGCACGCAGTGTAGGCAGAGGATTTCAAGGGGATTTAATTTCTCCAAAGGGAGCCCAGCTTGACAGTGCTTTACCTCTTAAGTGCCACGGCACAGCAATTAGCACATCCAGCATTTAGCACCCTGCTTTCCCCCTGGGAGCGGGGGTGGGAAGGAGGAGCGAATCCGAGCTGAAATGCAGAGTCCGGGCACTGCCGGGATCCCAGCGGCGCCGGGGGGACCCTCTGCACTCGCCTTCCTTGGAGCATCCATGGCACACGCTCCTCCTGCACAGGCACTTTAAATAAAAGGGATTTATGAGATCTTGTCCACAGGCAGCGAAAGCCGCTATCGATTACTGCAAGGCTCTTAAACGAGAGTAATTCACAGCCCTCTTCAGTTTGGAAGGCAAGCTCTAATTTAATATCATTATGTCTTCATGCCCCCACACATTCCACTGTCTCATTCACTGAGCTTTTATTGGGCTCTGGATAAATTATGGCTAGATATGCTGCCTTTTATCTGACCTATTTTTAGCTATTCTTGCTTTTTACATATTTTTTCCCCCTGCCATCACAACTGGCAATTAAAGTAAAAAGATATTAAAAAAAAAAAATCCACCCAGTTTTAACCTTTATTTCTTCTCTTTTGTGTGCTGGAGGATGCCTTTGTTATGGCTACACTATTTAGAAGACAGGAGTTAACAATGAAAACTATTCCCCCAGATTTTATTCCTTTCCTTTCCATTTCAACAAAGTGCAAAGTGACTTTGACCCAGCTGCTGAGTACTCCCAGCTCATTCCATTTTCCCTCAGTAATTGAGGTCTAGAAACTTTTAGAGACTTTTCCTACAGGACTTCAAGCATCCTCAGTCCTCAAGAGCTTCAAAGGAGGTTATGATGGACACCCCTAAGGCTGGACTCCAAAGTTTTCAAAGCTCTTTGGTGCAGAAAGAAAAACATGGACAGCTTGCACAGGTTTTTGTTTTGTTTTGTTTTTTTTAATAAAGAATGTTTGTTTTCTGATAATATAAATAAAAAATATTTTGGTTTTAAACCTCAATTCTATGGTAATAGAATATATACTGTACATAGTTTTATTCATAATTGAAGTGTTGTTATTTAAATTTTGGATATTTTAATGTTTAAAACATTGGAATTATTTATCTGAAACAGCTGGAGAAATTAAAGAAAGATTTCAGACCTTGAAGGCTGAAGAAGTCCTTGTGCCCCTGAACCTTTGTTCACTTTTTCCAGTAATAACAGTTTGATCTGCCTTTAAAAAAAACCCCCAGACTACTCCAGATATCTATTTTTCATGCTGTTTGGATTAGAAGTAAGGCCACATGATGGTGTAAATCACTCCCACTGACTTCAAAGCTCTTATTTCCTAAACTTTTTCCACTAAAAATTTTGGTCCACGAAATCTCTCCCAAGGGGGCTTGGGCACTGCATGCCATGAGTTCTCCTCTGCTCTCCAGGAACAAACCAGGGCTTTCTTGGGCTGGGATGTCCAGCCAGCAGCTGGCAGGGTTGGTAAATGGAGAGGAGGGTGGTGGCTTTGCTGTGGCTTTGGGGGAACAGTCTCCACTGCTGCCCTGGGGAGCCCAAGGGGATCTCCCGAGGGTGGATACACAAAGATCAGTTTGGTATCAGCTCGGGGCACCATCTGACCATGGCAGTGAGAGACTTCCACACCACCCATCCGCTGGAGATGGATGTTGTCTGCAAACACAATATTTACCATGGGTCAGGGAGGTTTTGCCGGGATCCAAATCACCTTGGCAATTTTAGCAGAACTCATCCGCGAGAAACTTTCCAGCCTCTTGCCTCGATGCAGCTCTGGGCACTCAGAAACATTTCCTTTGGTTGAGGAATTCAAGACAGGCTCTTCACTGCTCCCTTCTTCAGCTTTTCTGTTCACTCCCCACCTCTGAAAACCGAGGCAAACCCCCAAATTCTGCAATGTCTCACTTCAGGCCTCCAACATTTACTTGCAAATAGTACTGATGTTTTTCTGCTATTTTTAAGAAAAATGTCATTATGTTGATATTTCCTCCATACAGCAATTCCAGTTCCTGGATGTATTTTTAGGCATATTTTCTTCATAACTATTAGATCACTGTCATGTTTGTTTTTTTCCCCTCTGCGTTTCTGGTAGATTAAGAATTACCTTGTTCTATTTATAAGAGCATACATAGCATAGTGTAACACTATAAATATTGCTTGTAATTAACTCTGATATTGATATAATTATCATAGATGAATAGAAGAGTGTTAATTAGACACACTGAACAGCTTCCCAAGTGCCAAAAATCCATCATTTAACTATCCCCAAACTTCTGGTTTGACTCTGCCAGAGGCGGCCGCCCCGTGCCATGGTTTGATCCCCCTGGGTGTGCCAAGTGTCCCGTGGGGATTCCTGGACCATCCCAGCCCTGTGGAGGAAGAGGATGGATGCTGGATTAGTGTCTTGTGTGAGAGCTGCACAGATTCCCCCCCCAGCAGCCGCATTCCCACACGTAACAATCGTGACAGTGCCACTAACGAGAACCAACGATCACGAGGCAGAGTTCCCTCTCTCCACAGCCAACACAACAAATCATGAGACTGGATTTGGGAAAAAAAAGCCACGGGGTTTTAAAAACCATGCCTGTTAGTTGTTTTCACAGATGAGCTTCTTTCAAGCAGTTTTCTCCGGTCACGAGGGAGACGAGTTTTTTTCCCTCCCCACCCCCCCCCCTACTTAATTTAAGAAGGAAAAAAGTTCTTAAACTGATAAATAATCACCAGGTTCCAGGAGCTGGGGATTTTGAGTGGACACTACATGAGGACATCGGTAGAAGGTAAGTTTTGAAGGATATATTATGTGATTGAGCCACGTTGCAGCTTTCTAATCACTGTACACAGAGAAGAAAATAACCAAAGACAAATCAAACATAAACACTCTAATCCCACAACACTGAAATCTGAAGAGGAAAATATGTGGCAAGGGTTTGCTCTTGTGTGTGTCTGCTTATTGTATTTGCCTGGTTGTGAGACACTGTGCAGAGTATTGTATTGACCCTCAGGCAAAATCTTTCCTAGCTGGAATACGCAACAAAAACACCATAAATAAATAATGTGAGGGTTTGTGTTTTTTTTAAAAAGTAAGACCTTAAACCATCTGATACCATCTGATTAGAACATCCAAGTGCTGTACTTAAAGAAAAGGGGAAAAAAAAAATTAAAAGTAATTTGTCACTGAATTAATGTGGAGTTAATTTGGAGATCTCTTTCGGAGAGAGAAGCTCCCCAACAGCAGCGGTCGCTGCAATCCGTGCTCTGCAGAAAACTCATAGACATAGAAAAGGGAGTGGAAAAGTGATGTGCACCTCAGGTCAGCAGAAGGGCTCTTCTAGGTTATGCTTTCCTGCTAGGTTATATGGGTTTTTTTTTTTTAGGATATATGGTGCTGTCCTGCTAGGCTGTACAGGCTCTTTTAGGATACAAGGTTCTTGGCCACTAGGTTATATGGGCTTTTTAAGGCTGTATGGTGCTTGCCTGATAGGTTGTCAGGAGGTGCAGGGGTGAGCAGAGCTCTTGCCCTCCAGCATCACCCAGATATGGTGGTACCCAGAGCAGTAACACTACAGCCACACCAGGTCCCTGCCTCCCAACTGCCCCAAAAGCAGACATTTGGGTGCTCCATTTGCAGGGCAGGCTGGTGGCGGGTGCTGGGGAGAGGAAAATGGAGTGTTTTGGGTTTGCAGAGTCATGGAATCATCAAGGCTGGAAAAGACCTCTGAGATCATCAAGTTCAACCATTAACTCAGCTCTACCAAATCCACCACTAAACCATGGCCCCAAAACACCACATCTATATGTTTTTTGAGCACTTCCAGGGATGGTGACTCCACCACTTCCCTGGGCAGCCTGTTCCAATGCCTGACCACCCTTTTGGTGAAGAAATTTTTCCTAATATCCAATTTAAACCTCTCCTGGCACAATTTGAGGCCGTTTCCTCTTGTCTTACCGTTTGTGACCTGGGAGAAGAGACCAAGCTCCACCCAGCTACAGATTCCTTTCAGGTACTTGTAGAGAGGGGTAAGGTCCTCCCCAGCCTCCTTTTCTCCAGGCTGAGCTTTCCCCCCCAGCTTGTTCCACATGCAAGATTCAGGCTCTCCTGCCACACACAGCCAGGCTGGGAGACACGTGAGCAGTTTTTCCTGGAAATCAGACCAGGTCAGACAACATCAGGGGCAGGAGGAGGGTTAGTCTGTGCTCATCACTGTGATAACTACACATGTGCTCTGCAGGCAGAGGAAATCTCCTCCTTGCACCCCGTGCCAGCCTCTCGCAGTGGGGTTCACCCATAAATTAGCTGGATCTTTTAACACTTTTTAATTAACAATGCACTTGTATACAATGTACTTGGATACCTCTGAAGCAGTATAAATAATACATGCAAACAGCAGCAGCTCCTCAGTGCAGGGGGGGTTGGCTGGATCGGTATCGATCCCTCTTTACAGCTACATTTTCTTACAGCAAAGGATAATATATTTCTTACTCACGGAGTGGTTAATTACTGCCTGCAATAAATCGATATTAACTGGCCGAGCAATCTAACCCATTAGTTGTCTTTAAAATGAATCAGTCGATGTGGTTTTCTCAGAAACTGATTTTGGGGGGTGGGGGTGAGGGGTTATTTACATTTCCAGGTGTTAGGAATTTGCGTCAAAGAAATCTCTGGCACTGATAACAAGCACTTCGTTAACTAATTAAGCTGATAAAGCAGCTCAGTGACTGGTATAGTTCACTGAGAGTTCAGATTTAAGCTGACCAGAAATGCAATTCTCTGAAAAATTTTAAAGAGACTCAATCAATTAATAAGGAAAAAAAAAAATTGCTGAAGAAAGCATTTGTTTTAGCTGGGAACTCAGGGAGTTTTTTTGACTTTGAGAGATTTTGAACACTTGTAACAGGTAACACCAAAACCAAGAAGCTAATTGTAACTGAAATATTTGTCTTGATTTTGAAATCTTGAAACAAAACCCTCAGATTTTATTGAACATAATTCCTAAGTGGTTTTATTATTATTATTGTTGTTGTTGTTGTTGTTATTATTATTATTATTTTGGGCAATTCAGCAAAAGGTGGCACAAACCTGTGCAGTGTTTGTTGATAGCTGGATGCCTTTTATTCCTAAAAAACGTTTGGTGCAAAAAACTAACACTGCAATTTAGATGTGTTTGAATAAGAGAGAGGAGAACCTCGTGTTCCTTCCTCCTAAAGTCTCCCTGTGCTTTATGCTGAGGATATTATTAGGACGTTGCTGTCCTACAGGAAAAATCCCAAAGTGAGCTCAGGGCCTTGCTGAGTGCCTTTGCATTGGAAAAAGCATCTTTAAAGCTCAGAGAAAGGATTGAATTGAGGGGGTGGAGAGGACAAAACCCACGTTGTGGCAGAGCCACGTGCTCCTGGCACAGAAAAGATGCACCTCACTCAACATCACGTACCCCCCAAGTTGCCGTGTGACTTTGCTCTGTTCTCCCCAGACTCCCTTTATGATTGGTGAAGGAAAATAGACACTTTCAGGATGAGGTTTTTCTGCCCTAAATTGGGTGATAGATTTAGAAGGAACTCATGCTGGGCTCGTGGTCTGTGGAGGCAGCCCAGGGTGACCAGTTTTGGTGGAGACACCAGCTCTTGAATGGATGACCCCCACTTAGTAGCACTAATCACAGAATCACAGAATATCCTGAGCTGGAAGGGACCCACAAGGATCACTGAAGTCCAACTCCTGGCCCTGCACAGGACACTCCAACAATCCCACCACGTACCTAAAAGTGTTGTCCAAACACTCCTTGAGCTCTGGCAGCCTTGGTGCTGTGACCACTGCCCTGGGGAGCCTGTTCAGTGCCCAACCACCCTCTGGGTGAGGAACCTTTTCCTGATATCCAACCTAAACCTCCCTTAAGGTTTAGTATCTTCAGCCCTGTCCAAGTTTGCTGCTGAATAGAAGCACCCACGCTTGGCTTTACCAGAGCAACTCCTCGTACTGAGCTCAGTGGGGATCACACCTGGGAATGACTTATACAACTTGGGATGTCCATGGGAGTGAGATATGGTGCTCAACGCCTTCAGTGCCACCACTTCTGCAGACCAGGCAGGCAGCACTCTGCTTAATCTTTTTGAGTTCCCCGGAAATTCCTGCTACTGCAGTGTAAGAGCCCATTTTTGCTATCCTTCGAGATGCAAGGGATGACTGCATAGAAAAACCACAAACCAGGCCTTGGTCTTCCAGAAATATTTGGTTATTTCACTCAGGTGACACACAGAACCCTGGGTAGGAGGAAAGGGATGGCCATTCATCATCTCCTGTCAGCACCAGGGAGGAATTTGGGGACGGTAAAGGAAGAACACAGCCAAACTGCAGGTGAGGTTATAAGGTCTGCTCTGCTCCATATTTGACACCAGGAGTAGCAGACAAAGCTGCTGCTTGAATCCCATCACCTCTGCCTGCTCAAGCCTTTTATCTGGGAATGCCTTCAAGAGGCTCATCCCCTCTGGATGAGTTACAGTCTATCAGCTAGAAAAACAGCCAGACATGATTTAAGGGCTTTGCGCGCCAGTTGTAAGGAAGCACTTTCAGCGGTTAATCCCTCGTGCTGGTAAAGATTGTGCCTTATTCCTGCTTTCAATTTTTATGTCCCTACCTCTCACCCTCTGGTCACTGCCTATCAAGGTTATAGGGCTACCTGTTCTCAAAAATCCGTTCCCCACACAGTTCCTGGCAGACATATAAATATTAAGATATTCAAGGCCTTTTAATTTTCTCTTGGATAAGCCAAGTGGACCAAACTACTTAATTCCTTACTCCTAATATGGAGCAGATGGCTGCTCCCAAACAACCTCAGAGCCTTGGGTTTGGTCCTCTCCCGTGGGCTAGAGGCACATTTAGCACTCTCACAGGCTGCCAAATGGCTGGAGTCCTTGGGTCCTTTGCATCAACAAAAATCTTGAACCTCAAGTAGGATGAGAGACATTTGCCTTTGTTTTCACAGCCAACCAGAAGCTTCAGGTTTTTCATTTGTAAGATCAGCAAATGAAGCAGAAAATCCCAGGTTAGGAGCCATTTTCCAGCTTGTCCATCTTAACTGGAAAATCTCAAATACAGCAGCCTTTGAGACCTGTTGTTCCTCTTCAGGTTTCACCGTGCAGCCTCAGGACTAGACCATCCAGAAACCTCTTCTGTGGCACCAAGACAACCTGCTGATCCAGAACTGCCTTGGTGATACATCCCAGGAAGGCCCAAAAATGTGAGACAGCCTTTTCCATGAAAAGGGAATGCAAGATGGGTGGTTTGAAACCACAGACAACGCTCATGATGTGATTTGAAGGCAAGAACTGACTTGTGAAAGCCAACATGGAGTGAAACATATTGAAAATCCTGGTTTATCCCAACCCACCACAGTTCTGTGCTGCACTGCCCTGAACTCTGTAGCAGATGGTTGGGAATGCACTGTCAGGCTGCCCCTGCTTTGAACAACCTCCCAAAGTGTTTTCCTCTGTCATTCCCTGAACGGCTGCACAATCAGTGCTGCCCTAGCAGGTGGTGGGCACATAAACAGAGCACTTGGACATTACCTAGAGATGCCCTGGCACACGCTCCAGAGTCCTGCTCTTTGTACAAATACCTTGTTTTTCTCTAGTTTTAAAGAGCAAAGAAATACGTCAGCCTCTGTTTTGCAACAGTGACCAAAGGGACACTCAGACCCTTCAGTCCATTGTTGCTTCTCTGGGTTTTGTGCCCCTGCACAGTCACTGGTAGTGTCAAGGCAACAAATTTCAGTGCTCTGGTAAATTAACTCTTGAAGGATGTGAGATAATGAGTGTCTTTGTTAGCAGGAATCCCAGACCTTCCTCAAACATTTGTTCTAGGACACAAAGGTTGATGTGGAGCCCAGGTGGGAGGGAATCCCCCCTCTGCACCAGAGAAGGGAAACCAAGGGAAGGAATAGAAGCAAAGCAGTGGTGAGGATCCACCTGAACATCCCTTCCTGCAGAGGTGGGACAAAGGGGCTGACCCCACATGCCTGGTGGTATTTGAGAAGCAGCATCTCTGACCTGGCCTAAAAGGGATCAAATGAATGAATAAGAGACTGGCCCCATCTGCGTAGTCCTGGGACAGGCTCCCATCCAAACTCATCCCTTCCCCAGCCCGGGGTGCGGACTGAGGTGCAGGATTCTGGTTTGAGCTGCTCTCAAGCAAAGACGTCAGGCACGCTGGCTAAAGGCTTTCATTTTTTACTGCAATGCCGCCGCCTGCCAAATCAGCTGAGCTGGGAAAACAATCTATAATTGACTACAGAGGCATGAGGTTATAATGATTTACTCCTTTTCTGAAGCATGCACGTAACCTCTGCCAATTTAGCCAAAAGTTAGAAAGATTTTTTTAATGACAAAACATCCAGAGGAGGAGGCACTTGGGTGGGGTGGGGGGAATCGTGACTGCGAATTACCAGAGTCTGAGTTGCAAGTCATGGGAGGTTGAGGACTAATGATGAAAAGAGAAGGTGCAGTGCATAGATTTGCTCACAGATAAGCATGAAGCAGACAGCTTCCCAGTTGGAAATGGGAGGCAGCCTGGCACAGACTGGAGCTGGCAAGTGGGGTTTTCCTGCTGGGTTGGAGGCATGGTGCTGCATCCCTCATTCCTGACCATCACTCAGCACCTACACAGCACACTTGTGGTTCGTGGCAGGCAGAAGCAGAGTTAGTGATGGGCATCTGCTTTCTCCCATGGGAAATCTGATGGCTGAGACTTGGGACAGTGTCAGGGCAAGCTCCACATTGGGACGAGACCAGCTGGCCCCAAGGAGCAGTGCCAGCATGGCAGCAGCCATATGGAGCTTCTCATTAATGGGACAAGAGAATAACTCTTCTCCACACAACCCGAAGAGGTGAAGTAGCCTGGAGTGAGTATTCCCATACTGAACTCAGGAAATTACTTTCAAGTGCTAATAACCCACATGCCATTACCTGGGATCCAGGGAAGACACAAAGGTCTTGCCTCTGCTTCCAATCCTCCTGTTCTCCTCTCCCTCACTCCCAGCTCTGCTGTCCTATCTCTTCCCTTGTGGCTGCTGAACCCCACTGTGAGCAGCTTCAGAGAGAAAACTAACTTTGCCAGGAAAAAGCACAAGATCAGGTTTTTTCCAATTTCATGAGTTGAACTGGCTCAGCCAAACCTCAAAGAGTGGCCAGGCCATGAAGAGAAGATCTGGGCTGTCCAATGAGAGCACTGGAAGGCGATCAAATGCCCACAATACCTCATAGAGATTTGCTGTTGGCATTGTTTCAGGGCAGGGAGGGAAGAATCTGGGTGCATGTCAGAGAGCCTTTGGGTCCGTCTTGTTGGAGTCTGGTTTATACTTCTTCATAGAATCACAGAGTTGTTTGGGTTAGAAGGGACCTCAAAGATCATCTAGTTCCAATCCCCTGCCATGCTCCCTTGGATGCTATTCCTAAAGAAGACTGGAAAAAAAGCACCTGGGGACCTTTGCTGTAAAGATCCAAACAGATCCCTGAGCCACTTCCTGCAGTGAGTGTGAGAGAGAACCTTCCAACTCCAACGCCGCTCAGATCCCACTCTGCTGAACAGCCCTGAAATCAATGGTCTTAGCTGGGTATTGATTGGGCCCAATGGGTGTAAATCTGACCTTGACCCTCTTTAATCTTCATGGATTATCCACAACTTCATCAGCACAGAGCACAGGCTCCGAGGGCGGACTTTGGGAGCCTGGCTTTGACAGCATGTGCCGCATTCTCAGCCTTTCGGATCCTCCTGCACTGAAAACATAAATCACAGCTCTGCACTTTTAATGTCCACGGGCTGCATCTGTATATATATGCGTAAAAAGCGAAATATATAATAAATATTGCCATATTTTCAGGCTGGGGTGCATAAAAAGAGAGTGATTCCAGGTTCTGGCACTTCCATATTAAAAAAGCCGCAGAAGAGGGATAGATTAAATACAGGTGCAGGATCCTGACAGCGTGCAAAGTTGTGAGGGGAGTCCTGTGTCTTTGTTGAATGCACCACACTCCCCACTTGGCCATGGCATCCATTGCTGCCTCTGGCAGAGCTGATGGAGACTTACAGAGCTGCAGCACCGTGC
>JAWWLV010000088.1:3588872-3643222 GCA_035041135.1 Platyrinchus mystaceus
GTCCACAATTCTTGCACATGCAGTCAGGGTGATCCCAGAAATTTATAAATTGAGTTGAATTGAGTGAATTTATTGCTGCACACCAGTGAAAATCAAAGAACTGCTGAACAGACACCTGTGTGAGAGCTCACCCCACTTTGTCAGAAGTTCACTCTGGTGCTGCTGCCCATCCTGCCATCACCATCAGCCCTTGCCTCACCCTCAGGGTGAGGGGTGATTCATGGTGTCCACCAGGATCCACCTCCTCCAGATCTTCAGAGAAAACCTCCTGATCTCTGTGGTTCTGGGGTGGTTCTTGTCTGCAGCTCGTCTCTGCCGCTGGTGTTCCCTGGCAGCCGCAGCTCACGCTGGAGCCTCAAGGAACGAGGCCACTGCACCTTTCAGAGCAACGTGGTAACTGCTGGGATGGTTTTATTCTCCTTGTAGCCAGGCAAGCAAGAGGCAATAAATAACATCTCCATCCAGGGAGAAGGCAGACGTTATGTGTGACGGGGGAATCCAGCCACGGCGGTGAGCAGGATGGGCTCCTGAGGAGAGACTGGAGAGATGAATAATGACACTTAGATCTTTGCTAAATGGCAGCCATGAGAGGCAGGACTTGAATCTATATGTTTTTCAAGAGCATATCCCAAGATGAATATTTAGTGACAGGCCAAGGGGACAGCAGTCAAGAAACTGATGGTTTTTCAATCTGTCTCAGCCTGAGGAGTAAAGTCTGTGTAGATATACTGGAAGTGATAAACGCCAAGTGAGGAAATGCCTGAAGAGTCTGAACACAGGCCAAGCTGCCAGGGTGGAAACAGCAAGTTTGCCTTTGTGGTGAGTGGCAGGGCATGGCTTATCACAGGGCTTTAATCAGTCATGTTAAAGAAATACCAAAGAAACAATCAAAGACCAGAGTACCAGGATGTAAACTTCCTAAAAAATCTGCCCTGCAAGAAAAACTGGTAGTTTAAGGTATTGAATGAAGATGAGTGATGGGGACAGGCAGACACCAGGGAAGGAGCAGGCAGTGGGCTTTGCAGTCAAAGTATCCCAATTTCCAGCTGTGCTGCCAACTTTTACATGCCCTTGGACTACTCACTCCAACTCTTCACCCTCTTTTCCACATATCTAATGAGAGTGAGGATGCCACCTTCCCAAAAGCTCTGCAGAAACAGGATCTCTGCTGTGTAGAACACAAACTGTGCAGGGCAGGGCAAGCAGAAATGTTGCTCTGTCCTCCATACACACTGAGGGCTCACTTGAAGAAGGCAAAACCATGAAGCAGCGAGCGTGGAAGAGAGAGAAATCTAATATAACACATTTTTATGACAAGTATTCGACTTGTAGAAGCCATCAAAGGATGTTTAATGACAGACTGAACATGTCCTCTGTCCCATGCTGATCAAAAAACGCAAAAAATCTCCAATCAACTGCTTGTGAGCGCTTTTTTCCTACTATAAAAATGAAATTTAATTAAAAATGGAGAGACAGAGGCTCAGCTGACTCAGTGGGACTTCAGCCCCTGCCTCGCAGAGCACTTGAGGACATGTTTTAAGTCCCCGCTGATGGCTCTGCAGAATCAGTTACTGGTTGGCTCCAGAATGGATTCCCCACTATGTTTAAAGGTTGTGCTGTTGGGGGATGGATTTATGCACATGTGTCAAGCATCTCGTTAATTGAGGTTTATTCTGAGAAGGTGCTGGTGTTATTGTTTCTCCTTGGAGCCTGTCCCTGTGCACATGTGAGCAGACACATCACAACAGTCTGGAAAAGCCAAGCATTTTGAAACGATTTTTCAGACAGTAAATTCAGGACAAACTTATTTGGTTGGAACATTTTGGCACTTGCGGATGTAAAACTCTCCAGTTTCCATTTTCCTCCGCTTTTCACTTGCAGCAATATCAGTATCAAGCTGCTTGTGGCCCAGCACATCTTCACACACCTGTAGCTGCATTGCTTCTGGAGCCAGGATGGGTACAAATTGTTCCCAAATGTCTCTAAACACCAGCCCTGGAATGACACTGACTGATGGTAGAGGGTCCTGTGTTAATTCTGCTGCTGGAAAACCCCTTGCTGGATGTTCAATGGCTCACGGCTGTCAGAGAGGACATCCAACTGCTAAGGAGGAGATAAATGGAATTAATAACTTGGACTCAACCTCATGAGCAAAAGACTCGTGAGGTTGTGCCAGAGAAAACCGCTGGGAACCTACAGCAGGAGAGACAACCTGTGGGAGACATGGCAAAGGCTGCCAACAGCCTGCAGGGGTTTCCCCCCAGCGTGGTGGTACTGATGCCCTGAAGGATGTTTTAGTCCACTCTCTTGTCCTTGGGATGATTTCAATGCAGCCCTTCCTTGTCTGTGTGCCAAAGATGTGTTTAAATCCTATTTATTCTGCAGGTAGCCAGTGGCTCTGGGACCCAGGGTGAGATACCAGCCTGCATTTAAGGGGTCTAACTAGAAAATCAGACCACTTATCCCATACTTTCTGCCTGCCCAGCCTGATACTGTTCCCCTCGGGACCTGAGGGGAGTGCTGCTGCTGAGCCCAGCACTCAGACCCAAACCCCATCACCACTGCCTGTTCATTGAGGGACACTGAAACAACCTGCTTGATGGGGAATGTTATAATTAACACTGTCTGTGCACTGCTGAAATGTTAATGCTTCTATTAACACACTTTTTGACTCGCTTTTAACACCACAGGTGGCTTTTCAAGAGCTCAGGCTTGATTTGAATCACATCCACTGCTTATTGCTTAAATTATGGAAATGGACAGAGCAAGGGAGCACGTTTCTGGGCACAGAATCCCAGGAAAAGCATGAGGGAAGCAAAGCGGCGTGATTTTATTTTCTGAGTGGATATATGGAGATCAGGAAGAGGACTGGGCATGGATGACTCTACACAGCCTGGCTCGGACTTTCCCTAAAGATTTACCATGGTCATAAAGGGAATCCACAACTCAGCATTTTCCAGCTGTGTTAAATTGTACCTGTGATAGACCTGGGAGGAGAAATACAGAAATAACCTCATCCTTCAGCTCAGAGCAGGGGGCTGTGACCCAGCTCTGGCCCCACTGTTGCTGACAAAACCTGGATCCCACCAGGTTGGAAAGCTGAAGAGGTGCAGGACCTCAGCTCCAGCCTCCAGACATGAGCAGGAGCCTCCTCTAGGTCTGCCTACAGGAAGATAACTGGTCCCAGGAGGAAATATGTCCTCTGCCATGTCACCAATCCCTCATCTTCCCTCTCACCTAAGTATAGTGCTGGAATTGCAGGGAAGGCAGTTCAGCGTGGAAGAATGGAGCAAGGCCTGCAGAGTTCCCAGTCCCTGCTACCCCCACCAAAGGATGAGGGAAAAGGGCATGTTTTCACTCTGCACCTTGGACCTGCTGCCATGAAGGAAGGTGTAGAGGTGCCTCCTTGCCCTCTCATGCACAGCATTCAGCTTTCCTGCAGGGTCTCTTTGCTTTCCATGGTCTGAGGCTGGAGCAGGTGAGGCCATGCAAGACCAGAGCAAACCCCTTGGTGCACAGGAGGGGAGCAGGAGCCCTGTGCACACCCACAGGCGTGCCTGGGCTCAGCCTGGGCATCCAGACACTGCACAGAGAGGCTGGAAGATGGGATACCCCTGTGTGGCCACCACCACCTCTGACCCCATCATTCCTGTGCCACAGGACGTGATTTTCCTACCCCTCAGTGTCCGGTTGCATCCAGCCCTTGGTTTCCACCCTTGACTTTGCCCTGCGTAGCTCCCACCGCCTGCTCCAGAGGCATTTCACAGCTTCTCCAGAGCCTCCCTCAGCACATTCCCCTCCATCCCCCCCTCCCCTTCACCCTTCCAGGAGCGCCAGCCTTTGAGGGAAAGCCTTTCCCCCCTGTTTTTATCTGCATACCATTCGTGGCACTCAGCCCTTGTGCTGTCATGCAAAACTGTGAGGAATGAGCCGGGTGATAAAGCAGTCGGAGCCAAAGCCTGGGGGCCAAAAACCCCCTGGTTATATTTCAGAGCCATAAATTACACCCTTCAGCCGTGGGTTAAGTAGGTCATTAAAAAGCAAAAAACACTGGAAAAAAAAAATGTTCTAAAAAGCATCACCCCTTCAGCTCCCTCCTCCCTCACTGTGAGGGACCTCAGTCACAGCCCCCTTACCTGCGTGCTGGGATGTGGCTGCTCATGCCAGGTATTTTTGGTGTTGCCTCCAGCTGTGGCTGTAAATCTTTATTACTCTCTGGCTGAGCTGACACCCTGCCAGAAAATTTTGTTATGGGATAAACTGAGTGACCCCGGTGTGGGAATGTGGGGTGGGAGGCTGGTGCGTGGCAGGGTGGGGATGGCAAGGGCTGCATGTGGCACATTGGCTGGAAAATATCTGTGTAGTCCCCGGGTCCATTTCCGTAGCTGCTTCCAAGGTAAAGCACTGCCAGACCCGGGAAAGTACCTTCCCCTGAGCACAGAGGCGGGAGGAAGAGGTGATGAGCAGGCCCTCAGAGTTAACACAGGTAAGGACCAGAAAAGGCTGGTCCGTGGGTACAGCCTGGTGCTTTCCAGTAAGTCAGAGCTTATAAATCATTTTGACAAAATAATTAAAGCATGTATATGCTGTGATTTATAATGCTGCCTCTTCCTGTAATACCCTAGACCATAGTGCGACTAGATACAGGGATGTACAAAACCAAGTGAAAACCACCTTGAGGCGCAGCTGAAAAGGCTGTTCTTGCCCTCCCTGTGGGAAGCACTGAATCCAGAAAGACTCCAGATCAAAGGTGCTACTCAGAATCAACACTGCTGCAGGCTGAGTGACTCCACTTCAGCTGAGGTCTGCTGACATCAGGGTCTCCCCCACGAGTCAAAAAGTGTGCCTTGGTTGCCTGACTGCATCCTCCATGCTCCTTGAGTGGGAATCATGAGGAAGACAGAATTAAAACTGAAGGCACAATAAGCCACCTTTCTAAAACCATATGGCATTAAACCAGAGAGAAATTCTGTGTCAGAGGCAATTATACAAATGCTCATATGGATTGAGAGCTGGGCCTGACCTACAGCTCTCAGTGATGGACAGACATTATTATTAGAGCTCATCAGCCCAGACTCTGTGCTGTGGAGGCCAGCTGAAAACAGCAGAAAGACATTTACTGTTTGATTTTGCTCCATACAATCTAAAAAAGGGAGAAATAAACTCAGCATCAGGCCAGTCCTTTGGGTGGAGGAAGAGCATTGGCACTGGAAGTCTAACAAGGAGGTGACCCAGAGAGCTTGGACAGAAGGGAGTGGCTCTTGCTCATGTGCAGTGATGAAGCACATGGTTTTCATAAGGTTTTATTTTTATTGTGGCTAGTCCAAAAATTAATAATCCAAAATTATTGTAGGGGACTATTTTACTGGGGAAGAAAGAGACACAGGGGGATTTAGACAAACTGTCAGGTCTTCTCTAAGATAAAAACATGGAATTGCTCAACAGCTTCATCTAGGCCTCCCTTTGAGGACACACCACGTGCACTTGGAGATTTTGGTCCTGTGAGCAGCCAAGGAAAGGATGGAAGTGATGCATTGGTGATCCCACCTGGGCTGTGCCCCAGCTTTCCTTTCCAAGGGAGGAAGAGGGGAGAAGGAGGAGAGGGAAAAGGGGACTCAGGACGTGGCCAGGAGATGACCACCACATGCCAAATCAGTCATGCAGGCAGAACAGCTCAGTGAATGAGGAACTATTTAAAGAGGAAAATGAGACAATTTGGCTTCAAATTATTTGACTGACCCAAATAATAGCAAAAGACTGGGTTGGGAGCTTGATTTTGAAAGTTTCTCTTTTTTCTTTTTTGTCTAGACTTGATCAGTTCTCTAACATACACATTCATTTCCCTCTCCCCTTCCAAATCATCTGCCAGTGAGTGACATTTCAGTGGAGTGCCATCTTACTGGTATATAAAAGAGGCTTTTCTACATTCTTGGAAGGGGTGGTCGTCTTCTGAGATTCTTGGAATTCAAGTCAAAGATGAAAAAAATTATTTTTTTTAAACCTGCAAAACTGGAGGGTGTTTTTTTTTTTTTTTTTTTTACTAACAGATGCTCTATGCAAATGTTGAAATAAGTGTATTAATATCAAGCTCAGCCATCTGCTTAAATAATTTCTCAGGAAAAAAAATTTCAGCAAGAGTAACGTGAAACATTAAAGCTGGGTATCAGATTCCAACAGGGAACATGGACATGGAGCAGCCCCATGTCCAGCAGAAATGATGATTTTCCAGCAGCAGCTCCATGTGCTGGACTTTGTAAGATCACCCTCTATCCCATTAGTTTGAATTCTTGCAAGGATGCTGCTCAGTTTTCCAGAGTATAGAGAGCTTGATCCAGCATCCAAAGACAGTCAGCTCTGCTCTGCATCCCAGACTCCTGTCAGAGCTGATGGGGAGATACAGGCACTGAGAGGATGTGAATCATCTGCCCTGCTTTGGGATGAGCTGAATCATGCCCTGGGCCCTTGGGGAAAGAGTTGGGGAGGATACAGGGCAAGAGAGGAGCCTCCCAAATATCCTAACCTTGGTGCTTGGTGTGAGGGAGGAAGGAGGTCAGAGCTGTGTGGGCACCTGGAGGTGCTGGCAGTGCCCTGAGAGCTGTGAGGCCAAACCTTCTCCAAGAGCAAGGCTGGAGGCGCTGCTGCCTCTCCCTGTTTCAGGGCCCTGCACTCCCATAAGGATCCTCCAGTCTCAGGTGAGACATGGCAGTGATCAATCCATAACCTCTCTATTTGCTCCCCAAACCTGTTGGGTCCCCCCCACCACCTCCCCACAGGTGCTGGGTGACCCCAAACCTCCAGCAAGGAAAAGGCTCACTAAAATCATTCATCCACCCTTCCCAGCTCCAGGAAGCGTGGCTGCTGATGGATCTGCTCGGGATGCTCCCAGGTGAGGGGAGCAGCTGCACGGAGCCAGGGAGCGTGGGAGCACCTCGGGGCTGCGTGTCCCCAGGGCTGGTGCCTGCACCCCACAGGGGACCTTCTTCCCCTCCCTGCCTCTCCCACCAGCTGTTCCTGGACCTCCACCTCCCTCTCTGTAAGGCAGAGGTGGACTCAGGCGTGTTGATGAATCCCAGTGGGAAGAGCTGTGGGAGAGGTGACTGTTAGTGTGACGTTGCACGCTCCAAGCACCATTTTCCTGTTCCCAGTGTGCCTCCCTCTTCATCCCAGGATTTAGCATCAGACCCAAGCATGTACCTGAACTCCTCCTTGATGGCATTGAAGTGAGGATGGGGAGAAATGTATCAGCCAAGGCCAGATGGTGAGTTGAAATCCTCTCTCTGCAAACAGAGATGGAAGGAGCAAACAAATCAGGGGAGTTTCTCCCCCACCCTGCCCTTCAGAAATTGTCTCTTACAGAAGACTTTCGGGGTTGGGTGGTGACTGCTGCTGCTGCACATGGGTTGGAGTGTCTCCTGAGAGCCAAGTTCTCAGCCATGGGAGGGGATGGTGGGATGCACCCCTTGCCCACAGTGCCCCAGCAGAGAGCTGCCCATTACTCCCACCTCGTTGCATCCACCCAACCTGGACCTAATCAGTTTGTTCCAGTTCTTGTTTGGGTTTTTACACCAAAAGGAAAAAGCTGATTTGTGAGGCGTGTGAGTGGAGCTCAGCACCACTGACTTAGGACAGGTCCCAGTGCAAAGCCAGCCTTGGTGGCCAGGACCTTGCCAGGAGTATTATGGATTGTGCTCAGTCCAGAGGAGACATTTTCTGCATGTTTCTGGGCAGGTTGGACAAGGCATTCAGGAGGCTAATGAGGCATTGAGGAACTCTGCTGGGCTTGGCTCCCAGGCTGTTTTTCCAGCTTATTTTTGCCTTGGCTCACAGTACCCAAAACATCCATCTCCCCTCAAAGCCCAGGCAAGTCTGCAGGGGAACGATGTCCTTGGCTCACTTTGGGAAGGGTGTTATTTTCCCACATGGAGGTGAGTCTGCATCCAACATCTTTACCTGACTCACCTTCTTGTTATCCCAAACAGGGCTTCAGTGTCCTGCCTGTGTGTTGATATGGAAATGGAGTGATGGGACAAGGGGGAATTTCTTCCCACTGCTGGGGGGCAGGTTTAGATTAGATTTTAAGAAGAAATTCTTCCCTGTGAGAGTGGTGAGGTACAGCAACAGGTTGCCCAGAGAAGTTGTGGCTGCCCCATCCCTGGAAGTGTTCAAGGCCAGGTTGGATGGGACTTGGAGCAACCTGGACTAGTGGGAGATGTCCCTTCCCATGGCAGAGGGGGATTGGAACAAGATGATCTTTAAGGTCCCTTCCAATACAAGCCATTCCATGATTCTGTGATAGCGCCATGTGATATCACAGCACCCCATGTGGGTGGAATTTTCAAAAGAGTCAGAGAACCTTCCCAGCTGAAGGAAGATCTCTCTGTCCCAGAGAACTGATCTGCCAAGGGAGAGCTTGGCCTAAGTTTTAGGGCTCAGAGGAGCCCCTCCTCTCCCTTCTCTCTGTCTTTCCAGAAAGAGCCAATAATTACCAAAATACCAGGGCATGGTCCTGCCCACGTCTGGATGACCATCACCCTGGGGGGCCCAGGTGAGGTCTCACCCTCCAGAGGAAAGTCCCAAAAAGAGAAGCAGCAAAGAGGGTTGAATAAGACCCCACACAGGGGTCCCAAAGTGAAGCCTCCAGCTGGAAAGTGAGTCCAGCCCTGCAATCCCACCCCAGCCACACACACTGTCTTCCCCTGTTGCATCTGCCCTGCAGAAAGCCCCTTCTCACCTTCTTTGCTCTTAGTTGCAGAACTCTGGTTGAGACCAGGGCTGAGGAACACCAGAGATCAGAGAGGTGAGAGGAGCAGCAGGGAGCAGTTTTTATTTACTGCAAGAACAGGCAAGGGGGAAAGATGAAGATTTCCTGCCCAGGGAAATATTTTTATTAATTTTTTTGAGATGTGAGGTGGGCAGTTAGAGAATTTCCCACACTGTCTGCGAAGGAGATGAACACTCATGTCACACCTTCTGGGCAAATATCAGTGCAGGCAATCACAGTTGCCATGCAGAACCATCCCCAGGGTCTCCCTTGCACCTGGAGCCCCTTCCCTCATCCCAGATGTTTTCTCATTTTCCCCAACATGAATAAGAGTGATTGCTCATGAGATAACAGCAGAACCCAAGAGACTCAGCCTCTGTCTGCAAAGCCATGTAAGAAATCTCTCCTGTGCACTGAGGCTAAACTCAACCACCCTGGGCTCACACAGAACTGCCTTTTATCAAATATCAAGCAAGTGAATATAATTTTTTTCCCCCTCATTTGGGGCTTTCTGCATCTCTGGCCATACAGGTCCATTTCTCTTCCATCAAGGTAGGGAAGAAGATGCCTAAAGTCAGTGCAGAAAGCACCTTCCAGGTGAGCAGCCCCGGGAAGGAGGGTTATTTCAGTGCCAAAGCTGCCACGTGGGCTGTCACACTCACCCCACATCCTCACTATGAAGCCACTGGTGTTGCTCAGTGGGTCACCAGGGCCTGTACCTCACCACTCCTGTGAGTCATCCTGACTCCCTTTTCATGGAGCACAGGCAAGGGCTGCCAGGCTGGAAGCAGGAACTAATGATCTCCTCTAACATCAACAGCAGAAGACAATTTTTCAGTTGCTGCCTGGTTTTCCCTTTCCCCATCACTCTTTTTTCCAGCATGGCTCCAGTGCCCTTTTCTTTGTGTTCCATTGCACGTGGCTTTTTTAAAAAACAAAACAAAACCAAACCAGCAAATTTTGCACCATCCACACGTGTAAAAATAGCAAAGGGAGCCTTGAACAGAAGCCACATTATGTTTGGAGGAGGTTCCTCCTGCCAGGTGTGATGTGATGCTCCTTTCCAAGTCTTGGCAGGTTTCAGAGAGGATTCATCCCTCCTGCAGGCACTCAGGACAGCCGGGGCCAGGAACCCGACAGCTCCGCTCGCACAGCCCTGCACAAACCTTGCAGGCAGCCAGGGCATGAATCACAGCCCAGGCTCAGCCTTCCACTGGGATTGAGGCTATTTTTGTCCCCTTTTGGCTAATCCAAAAGGTGTGTTGTCCTACAGCCTCTTGAGGAAAAATCCCTTTGTCCATGGCTTAGAATGGGTGGTTTTATTATCCTGGTAAAGGATGGGCTAAACCAGGCACGTTCCATTTCAGCCCATCACAGGGTGACCACGGAGACCAGAAGCAGCATAAGATAGTTGTAACCTTGGGCTCACAGTTCCTAAAGCCCACAAGTCCTGTGGGGTGTGACAAGCTCTCTGGGTCTGACTAGGGACACATATGGATGCCACCGGGGGTGTTCAGTGGACAGAACCAGGTGATTCATCCAGCATAGTTTGGACACACACCATTCACTACATCTCCATGGCCTGCAAAGGGAGCTGACATGATGAAATCCCACGCAGGGCATCCCTCCCTCTGTGTCTGGGAGAAGCAAATGGAGGTGACAAGGAGACACCCAGACACCATCTGGGGAGCTTGTTCCCATCCCCACGCAGGAGAACAGACTGACCCAGTGGCAACACCTAAGCAGAGTCAGGTGCAAAGGAGAAAAGGAAGGAAAGGAGACACGGGCAGCAAAATATCAGAGGAGAGCTCTGGACTTTTGAGTATATGAAGTACTAGGATATTTCCTAGCACTTGGGTGCATAAATATTAAATAAGCTGCAGCGAGAAGGAGAGAGATGTCTGCACTATTGGCATCCTGGGGCAGGGAGCAGGAACTGGGCTGTTCCATACATCCCAGCACAGCCTTGAGCCAGGCACAAAATGACCCACAGCAGCACCAACCACCCCTCGAGGGTTCTGCTGTCACAGGGCAGCTCTTTGACAGGGGCTGGCCCTGAGGTTCTTTTCCTGCTTGTTGTCCAGACTGAGACACTCAGCAAATCCCACGTAGCTAATTACGCTCCAGTTCAATGCCTTGTAGCCTCTGGTACTGTTTCTTATGTTAATTAGCAGTACCCAGCAGGGAGAACACTTCCCCACCACGTCTTGCCTCCCCCTCGCCAGCAGTGAGAGATGAAGACCGCCAAAGGGAGCTCTCTTCCAAGTCCCACAGAGATGGGAGAGGGAAACACGCTCCACCACACTGCCAGACTGGCTGCAGTCATTTTTTGTGGTACCAGAAGCCCCTGGCTTGTCAGGGCAGAAAATATCCCTTGTGAGGACCTCGAACCCAGCAGGAAAAGCCATGAGATGGGATATGTTGTGGGTGGTTGGTTGCAGAAGGAACAGACATCCCTTCTCCTTGGGCTGAGTCTTCTGGCCAGGTTCTCTATGGCATTACATGCAGCAGCGTTTCCTCGGGGCTGAGTTGCTCATAGCACCTTTAGGGACCTGTCTGTGCATTAATTTAGTCTAGATCAATCCTCTCCTGGTCCTGTGAGGGCTGGCTCAGCTGGAAGCAGCTGAAGCCCCTGGATGGCACGTGAAATCTAAGCAGCACTGACACAGGCACAGGTGGGGGACAAGCAGCCACAGGGTTTGCTGCAAAAGCATTAAACCTTGGCTTGGGAGGAAGGGACTGGAGGCAGATGATCTCCAGCTGGCATGATCCCAGCTGTGCCTTGGCACTGAGCAAACAGCTGGTGGTATGGGGAGGGCTTGCACACAAATGCAGCTGTGAAACAGAGGTGCCTGAAGGCCTGGTGGGCTGAAGAGCAGAGAGTGGGTCTCAGCTGCAGACTCACCTGCAGTGATGTCTCCTGAATGGTCAAAAGGAGTTGGATGCACCTCATGGGGCACCTGCAGCCAACATGACTCTTCTTGTGGCCAGGAGATGGTCAGGCACAAGGGCTCAGACCTGGCTCACTTGGCTGGTGGTCCCTCAGGATGGGTCTTTGGTTTCAGAGGAGAGGATGTGGGGGGAAGTGTGTGACAATGGCACCGAACCCCATAAAGGCACAATAGGCCTGGGGAGGCAGAGGGCACCTGTGCCAGACCTGGGAGCAGCATTGCAGTGAAAGCTGGAGAGCAGGAGCATTGATCTGGACTCCTCCTGTCCTCAACAGCAGGATAAGAGCAGCCCCAGAGTGTGACAACCAGTTCTCCAGAAACATGTCCCCTCTGTGACCCCCTGCAGCAGAGGGGAGGAGGGTCTTTCCCTCCAGACCTCTTCTCCCATGGGGGTCTGCAGGGACCTGACTATTTATACCTGCTAAAATGCAGTCAAAAAGCTCTTGGGGTCCAGCACGGTGAAAAATCCCCAAATTCCAGCCCACAGCTAGTTAAAACCTACTAATTACCCACAGGCACACGGAACAGAAAGGTGATGGGACACCCCCCCACCGCTGAAGGTGCTGGGTCCTGTGCTGGCTCCCTCTCCATCTGGCTCAAAAGCTGCAATTGTTGCCTCTCCCCACCCCACCCCAACAAATTTTTCCTTTTCTCCCTGGATTAAACAAACCCTGCGGTGTTTCCAGCGTGACTAATTCCATAATGACAGCAATATCCCTGCCTCCCGTGCAGCCCAGGAAGGTGCCAAGCGCCATTAACGTGCTGGTACACATTGCTATTGCATAATCAGCTGGATCTTCCTGGGGGAAAATGAGCTGAATTATTATATTCCTTTTGCTGGAATAGCAGGGACCAATGGGGATTTCCACGAGAGAGATGGTTATAAAAGGAAAATCCGTATGACACTGTCAGGAACAGCCTTGAAAAACTGCTGTTGTCTGACAAATGCCAAAAGAAGCCTACATCTCTATCTGACACACATTCTTGGGGCTGTGAAAGCAAAGGGGCTCCTTTTCTTCAGTCCTCCCGTGCTCCATACGCTGCTGCTCTCACACGCTGAGGGGATCCGTTCATTCCTTCGCTCTGGGACTGAACCAACTGCAAAGGCTGCAGAAGGGCTTTTTCAACAGCACTTGAGCTGAGCTGAGTTGACATGTGCCCCATGTATCTGTTCCTCAGCCTTGGATTCTAAAGGAAAGTCTGGGCAGCTTTGGGACCACACCTGGAGAGCCTGAGCACAGCCCCCTGACTCCTGGTGAGATCCCAGCACAGTGCTCTGCCCCTTGGATATCCCCAGTGGTGATGTGACGTGGTGTGTGGCATGTGGCTGTCACATACCAAAGGAAAGGACCGGCTGAAGTGTCTGTCCAATTATCTCAGAGCGATTTTGGACAAGCAGCTAGGTTAAGAACTGAATTAATTATTCTGTTTTGGCAAGGAAGACGTTACACATGAAGTCTCATTACTGATGCATTGCCACGGAAATGTGTGGCAGGAGGGAGGAAATCTCACCTGCAGTAATTCCAACGTAATTCCCTCCTTTGTGCCCGAAATTAAAAGCCAATGACTGGAAATGCAGCCGAGAAAGGCTTTAACTTCCAGCCGTTAAGTGTTGAAAACTGACACACCTGATGATGGATAGCGAAACATCTCTTTAATTTCATTACAGTTGCCAGCAATAACAGCCTTTTTTGGCTCTGATTTCTGGGCTGGCTCTCCTGAATCAGGGGCAGGCAATTCCTCATGCCCTCCTCCAGAGATTCATTCCTCTGGGTACAGCCCTACTCCAACATTCCCGTGTACCCCTGCAGTCCCTCTTTGCTCATCTGCAAGACTTCCCTGACTTGGAAGCACCAACCCCCACGCGGGACGTAGGAATGTTCCAGGCGACTTTGTTTATTATTAATAAGTTTCTATACGTGTGTAAAAGTCCCTGCAGCTCCCTGCAAAATGAACCTCCAGAGGCAGATTTTGTACTGCTTCCCTTGGCTGCCTTTCCCCTCTCTGCAGAGCACAACACAAACGGGTTTCCAGCAGCACGTAGAGCCTGAGGAGCCAAGAGAGGTCAGATCAGCACTTAGGACCATTCTTTGCTTGTGACCAGAGGTGTTTTCCAAGTGACAGCTGAGCAGTGCTCTGGAAGTGTTACATGGATTATTTCCTGCCCACCACAGCTCATTTATAGCCTGAAGAATAGTTCTCTCAACTCAGATTTGTTTGGGAGATGGATGTTGGTTAGGACATCATCCAAGTCAATCCAACACTCACATTTAGTAAGAGCATTCCGTGTTTGCCAAATGCTTGTTGAAGAACCCTGCAATGTTTTGTAAGTATGATTCACAGAGTCATAGAATCATGGAATGGTTTGGGTTGGAAGGGACCTTAAAGACCATCTTGTTCCAACCCCCCTGCCATGGGCTGGGACACATTTCACTGTCCCAGGTTGCTCCAAGCCCTGGCCAACCCGGCCTTGAACACTTCCAGGGATGGGGTGTCAACAACTTCTGCGGGCAACCTGTGCCAGGGCCTCACCACCCTCACAGGGAAGAATTTCTTCCTCATATCTAATTTAAATCTACCCTCTTTCAGCTTAAAACCATTAATGATTCTCCCCATCTTGCAGAGAGTAGACATTGAAACGCAGAGACGAGTGGACCAAGGGCAGAACTGGAACCAGCACTGAAATCACAGCTCCCAGCACAGTGCCTTTCCTGGGCATTCATGTAGGAAACAGGAGGACAAGAAGGATTTTTTTTGCTGAATCTTCTTTTTTTCCTGGGGAAACAACAGCCTTCCCAGGTTACCACCAAAGCTTTTATTTTTTATTATTTTTCAGCTCAGCCAGGCTGGATGAATTGTCCTCTGGTGTCGCTGCCTCTGACGCTGTGCTGTCAGGCAGCTTTGATCTACAGCACCGAGTTACCCAGGGCTCTTCCTTGAAGTAACTGAGTGAAGAGCTCTTAGTTTCCCCTCCCATAAAGAAATTTCCCCCAGGTTTTGGTGTGCACAGATCTGGATGGCCATCACGGTGTGGGGGACACAAGCTCTGCCCCATGTTCCTGACATCCATTTCCGCAGCTCCTGCACTTGGCTTGCACTGAGGATGTAAAATCCCAGTGGGGTGTGGAGAGGCAGGTTTTACACTCTCACCTGTTGAAAGAGGAGGAGATGGTTAATACAGTGGTTTGTTTGCCTGGACAATTCCAGGTGGTTCACACACAGACATACCCCTTCCTTCTCACAAATGGCCCATCAAAGGAAATCCTTTTGACTTCCTCATTATTTATCATTACCGTTACTTGCTTGCCCTTGTCGGAGACTGATGACTGTTCCCACTATTTGCCTTCCCTCAGACCTCAAGGAATACTATAAGGCCCTGCTGTCTCTTTGGAGAGATGCAGTCACAGAGCTGTGGGCAATTGGCCAGATTAAGTCCTGATTACAGTGTAGAATATATGGCCAGGGATTTCTCAAATCCCACAATCAGCTGTTTTAGGCAGCCATAAAATATAATACTGCTCATATAATGACTAAAATCCATCTACAACACCAGGAGGATTTAGTTCCTTCTCCTAAGTTTGACTCTCCATTCCTCTGACCTTCCTCAGAGATATTTTCTTTCACACTCCTTTGAGCTGAAATCCCCCTTTTTGTACCCAGAGGACCCACATGCAGCATTTAGGATGAAAACTTCCAAGCTCTACATAAACATGATGGAAACACTCTCCTGATTTGGAAAGCCAGGGTAAATCTCTCTTTTTTTTTTCTGGCTCATTTTTTCGCTGCCTCTTGCTGACTTTGTCACACTTCGTGGACTTGCTTGGATGAGGAATTAATTGGTCAAGGCAGGATTGCCTGGGAAAAGTCAAGTGAGAAATGCCTTCCACAGAACATCAAGCTGGACTCAGTATTCAAAATCACAGGAGAAGGGCTGTCACAGGACACATTTTCATAGTAAGCCAAAGGAAAAAAAGTGAGGAGGATGAACACTTGAGTGAACTGATCTATACTGGCGAGCTCTGATGGTGGGAAATCCCTGCCAGAACCAGAAAGGTCAATGCTACAGCCACCTCTGCAACCCACTCTGTGCTGCTGGTCCCCTCAGAGTCCTGAAGGAGTTAAAGACCTTAAATCTCCCTCGGTGCTGTCTCTGAGGGGCTGCCTCTAGCAGGCAGACCTGCTCCCTAAGGATTGTATCCCATATCTTTCCACCCCTGCCCCAAGCAGTGCCCTGACCCAGCAGCTCCACAGCACAGGAGCTGTTATTGCCCTGAGCAGCCCATGGTCCTCCTGCAGGAGGGACCATCTCCCCCTAACTGTGGCCACCTGAAGCTCCTCTCAGCACCCTGGCACTGCTTGCTCCTTGTCCCCACCCCATCCATCTGGCAGGGTGGCACCTTGCCCGCTCACAGCCACAGTGCCAGTGTCCCCAGACCCTGCTGCCAGCCCATTTTATATTAGGTTTATATCAGGAGTCCCTTTGCTGAGCCACCGAAAGCTGCTCCAGCCCAGCTCCAGGGGGTCTGCATTCCCACGTGAGAACAATGCCAGTGGCAAGAGAGGCTTTCCGAGGTCTCTCCTTCCCTCTCAGCCCTTGTCTCAGCACGAAGGATTCTCACTCAGAGGAGGAAACAAATGTGTGGTTTGCCAGGGAAGCAGAGCTGTGTGGCACTTTTGGACACCCCCCTCACCAGAGCCTTTCCCTATCCTGTTATTCCTGTCCGTGGTGGAGAGCAAAACCGCTCTGCAAGCCTGGGTTATTTTTAGAAGGCTGCACAGCCAGAGACACATTTCACTAGCCAAAGTAAGAGGACACCAAATGGTCCTGACCTTTCTCTCCAAGGCCCCATGTTGGGCCCATGCATTGAGCAGAGTGGAGGGTGGAAGGAGGGAAGGAAGGGATTTGTGTGTGTTTTCTTGGCCGACTGCCCTTGCCTGGAGCTTGAGTTTATATAAAGGAGATGAGGACACGACACAGGGATGAAGGTTTGTTGACCATCACAGGGTTTGGAAGCTCAACTGACAAGGTCATGAGCTTGAAAACGCTTTCAAAAACCTCGCTCTCTTGGGAATGCTTCTCCTCATCTCACCCAGGTGCCAACCTGCACATGCACAATGACTGTACCTCTGTGATTGTTTTCCTGTGTTCTTATGACACCCCAGTGCTGCAGCAGGAGCTCCAATGTGGCTCTGCATACATGTGAGCCAGTATTAAAAAAAAAAAAATAGCAAAATAGCAAGGGGTTGATCCCTGCTTGCAGATAGGAGCCCTGAAAGGCAGAGAAAAGGCATCACAGGTTTGCTTTGCCTTTCACAGATTTGCTTTGCCCTGTGCAGACCTTGGATGTCCTTCCCTTTATTTAAATCCATTCTCACCGTGTCAAGGGGCCAATGTTTGTTTCATCACTGTTTGAAGTCACCACTCCTGCAGTCTCACCCTCCAGCTCTGGCTGGAGAACATCCTGGCTGCTCTTTGTGGGGTGGTGGTTCAGCAACTGGGGTGGCTCTGCCCCATCAGCCCCATTCCCTCCCTCTTTCCTTCCCTCCCTCCTGTTTCTTCCTCTCTAAGGGCGACTTCACAAGGCTGGGAGCCACAGCCAGGGTGGTGGATCCAGACCTGAGCTACTCAGGTCATAGAATCACAGAATACCCTGAGCTGGAAGGGACCCACAAGGATCACCCAGTCCAACTCCCAGCCTTGCACAGGACCATGTCCAAGAATCCCACCATGTGCTTGTGAGTGTTGTACAAACACTTCTTGAGCTCTGTCAGTCTTGGTGCCCTGACTACTTCCCTGGGGATCCTGTTCAGTGCCCAACCACCCTGTGGGTGAAGACCCTTTTCCTAACATCCGACCTAAACCTCCCCTGGCACAGCTCCATGCTGTCCCTCAGGTCCTATTACTGGTCAGCAGAGAGAAGGAATCGGTGCCTACCCCTCCACTTCCCCTTGTAAGGAACCTGTAGCTGCTTTTCCAACGGATTTCGGAAGCAAACCGCCTGCCATTCCCTTTCCTTCAGATCCACAGCTGTACAGTGCAGTGTTCCAGTTAAAGTGATGCTCCCTGGGCATGGAGCAGGGTCCTGCAGTGCTACACAAACATAAGAAAGGGAAACTCTGGCTCCAACAAACTTGCAAGATCATTTGAAGACAGGAGCAAGCAACAGGGTAATGAGATACCTGCTGTGCCTTTTCCCCTGGCTTTGTAACCTCTTCACCCATCCACACCAGTGAACACACGGACCACGGGAGCAGCAAAGGACTCAGATACAATCTGCCTTTTGGATAATTAATATCAACATCCCTCTCTCGGCCCTGGCCCTGGCTTGGATGTGACAGCCACACCGAGGAAGCCTTTAAAGTGCCTGGAGCTGCTGCAGACAATGGGAAGGCGGGATCCCTGGGAGGGCAGCAGGAGGAGAGGAGGAGTTGCCGCTCCACAACCCATCAGTTCTTCAGAGCATAAGGACGCCTTTGTTTGCTTCTCCTTCAGCCTCCTGTTACCCAGAGGGGGAGAGGCAGGAGACAGCACAAACCTGGGATTTTCAAACATTTTCTGAGTCAGATGCAGTGGGAGGGGAGGAGGAAAGCGTTCCCACAGCCAGCCAGGCTGGAACAAACAGGCTGGAGAGTGCGCAGCACTTGGCTTGGCCCAGAGCAGACATCTCAACCTGATAAACACAAGTGCCCGTGCAAACCCTTAGGGATTTGGGGGTCTGCTTGGTTATCTCCCACAAGATCCATCTGGCAGCACCTTGCCTGGAGGCAGCATCACCCACAGCCTCGTGTTAGTGCAGAATCGTGAGGGGGGATGGAGGTTTTCCTCCTCACAGCCAGAGATGTGCAAAACAGTCGGATTCCCGCTGGCCCAGGCACAGCCTGCCCCAAACCACCCCAACCTCAGGGTGTCCCCTTGTTGTGCTGCCCCTTCCCCAGCTCCAGCCTGTGTCAAGGCTGGAGCACATGGAAAAGTTATCCCGGTCCTGGGTCTGCTCTGAAAAGTACCATCTCCAATAAGTTTACTCAGACATTTGTCAATTTGGGGATTTTTTTTTCTCCCCAAATTGTTTCAGACAGAAGTTTTAAATTACAGCAAGTGTCTCCCCCCACCCCCTCCCTTTTCCTCCTGTGCCATTGTGGTATGGGACTGGAATTACCTGAATGTTGGGATTTCATCCAAATGTCAGGAGGAAGAAGGCAAAAATGCCATTAATTATCTCCAATTGCTTTTATTTATCAGGAATAAAGGAGCAACTGGAAGCTAAACAGACCTGTGGGCAAGTGTGTTCAAAAGGGTTGCTATCATTTAGGGGGTGAAGTGATAAGGAGCTTTAGCATGAGGTTGAATTTAAGGTGAAGCTGGCAGAGAGCTCCAGGACTCTTTTCCCAGGTCAGAAAAGCTGAAGACAACTGAGCTACTTTGGCTAAACTCAGTCATATATTGCAACGACTGTTTTTAACTTGCAGGCAGCTTGAAGGCAGCAAAAGCAGCTCCAAACCTGAAGGAAATGATCTCGTGCCTGAAATCTTGCCTGATTTTTTCCAACTATATCATCTAGTCTAATAAAAGACAATAACTCCTCCTCCCAACCTTGCCTTGCTCAGAGCCTGAAAACACCAGAGCTTCAACAATGCTCCTGTAACAAAGGGAATGAGTCATTCATCAAAGCATGCATTTGGGAAAAAAAAAAGTCTGCATATTCATTTATTCTGGTATTTAGCTAAAAAGATCTGGTTTACCTGTACAAAATTATATTTAAAAAAAATAAACATAAAAAAAATAAAAATTAAAAAATGTACAAAAAACCAAACCGTGTCTTCTTGAAATTCAAAGTCTGGGTAAAAAGGGCTAAAAGACATATTTGGGCATGAATAACGTAATTTTCCAGCCATAGGCAGAATAGTGGAAACAAAGGACTTGCTGAGGGATTCCAGCTAGAGCAAGCTCTGGGGAAATCATTTCAACAGATAGATGGATGTAAGGACACCCAAATGTCAGGAAATGGCACCCAAAAACTGACAGTATCCAGATTTCCTGAGCATGCCGGGCAATGAGGAACCTGCTGCAATTTCATACCACAAATACGGATCGTCTGCATATAAAAAAAGAAAGCCACATGTGTTGAGACATTCTCTGGAGTGACAGAGACGTGCTGACCACAAGGTGGGCATGCTGTCAGCTGCAGAAGTTTAGCAACACTCCAAAACCCCTTTTAAAAATTGTTTTAATAGGTATGGCCTCTATCCTGCAAGGAAAGCAGAATCTGTGGCTTCAAAGACATTTCCCTGGATCTTCATAAAGCTTTTTTTTTTAAAGTGGGATCCGTGCTGATTTGCACCTCTAAACACCGGGGGGATGCTCCCAGGACCAGCACAGCCTGGAGTTGCAGCAGTGAAGAAAATCCCTTCTCCAGGCTGAGGCTGCTGCTGCCTGAACAAGGTGTCTTTGCCCCAGCACCTGCAGAATAGTGGGGGTTTGGAAGCTTCAGTGAATCTTAATTGCACCCGTCCAAAAGTAGTGACCTCAGCTCTGCTAACCATAAAACACCGCTCGCTGCTTGGGCTTAATGGTGTGTGGCCTGCCAAGGAATCCTTTCTCTCCCTTTCACAGACAATCTGTGGGAATTTATTGGCTTTTTAAAGCTGTCTGATCCTTCACTGAAGGAAACTAATGGAATATCAATGACACCAGGTATTTGTCACAAGTATCATTTATGGAGGAAATATGGGTCTGGCTCAGGAGGGCTCTCCTGCACACGGTTAACCGATTCCACACTCAGGTCCAGGCAGCAGCTGGGATCAAACCCAGGCTTCTCTGCAGCTGCAGGCTTATCAGCCACTACCAAACACAGAAAAGCAAAGAGCATTCCTAATTCAGTTAACTAATTCAATTTAAAACCCCAATGAGGACAAGGCAGCTTGAATTTTCATGGGAGGTTGAATTCAGGACAACACCTTCGCAGCAGGAAAGAGGAGTCTTTGGTTGATTTTGAGCACCTTCTCGAAATAACAGGTCAAAAAAGTAATTTAAAAAAGATGAAAACATTAATTTTCCCACTTTTTATTGGCATCTCCATTTTTTTTCAGCTCTGACTTTTTACTCAACTACACCCTGTTTGGTGAAAGGTCTGTTCTTTCTTCGTCTTTTTTTTTTTTCTGATGGGTTAAGAGTTATCTAAAAGAAAATGTCTCAGAAGTGCTGTGATAGACTTGAGGCTTCAGTTTTTAAGAGGAAAAAAAAGCTTTATACACACACCATATGTTTATGGGATCATCTAACCCCTGTGGAGCACTTGAGCCTGCTGTGCCAAGGTCTCACCCCACAAGGCAGCATCAGTGATCAGGTCCCCAACGCTGAGATGTGCAAACATCCAACACTCAAACTCTGGGCTTCGGGGCACAAATCTGCTTTCAGGTTTTCTCACCAGCCTTAAATCCAGCCTGGGTTCTCAAAAGCCTGCAAAGGACTGTGCCCAGTGAGGAGTCTTTCTGCAACATGGGGGGAAAACTGCTCTTAAAAACATTAAATGTGCCAGAAAGGAATAAGCAACATGGCTCAATCCTCAAATTTTTTGGAGCAGGGTTTGAATAACAGAGGGGATGGTGGCAAAGGAGGAAAAAAAAGGCCACTTTTGTACTCAAAGATTGCAGAAATGTTTAAGTACCCAAAGCTTCATGTTAAATTAGTGCAAAACATGGTGATTTGCTGCAGGGTTTGAATTTCAGCTACTGCAAACTTCTCTCAGGGGAGAAGTGAAAGGGAAAGCGCAGGTCCTGAGCCTGAAAACAGTGAATAAATTAAGCCCGGGATCCTTTAACCCCAGGAGTGTGGCAGGAGAAGCCTCCATAGGAAGGCAGCGGGAATTTCCCGCAGAGCTTTGACAGCACAATTAACAGCGGGGCTTGATCGGGCAGGGAACGGGAGCAGGAGCGAACGTAGCCGGGGGGGAATTATTTGTTGGCTCATGTGCCACTAAGCTGCAAAAGCCTCTGGCGCTTATATTTTCTTAGACCTCACTTAAACCATGGTGCTCTGTCCCCCGAATTCAAGCCCCGGGCTGGTGCATCGCTGCCACCGCTCACATCCATCCCCAGCCCACGGGAACTGCTCCCGCCTTGCCTGCTGAGCTCCCGGGGCTTGTCCGGGGCTGTAATGGGAGCAGGGATGGCCCGACATCTCCGACTCCTTCAATTCCTCTGCTCCTTCAAAAGTTCTCAGAAATGAGCCACAAAAATGGCAAAAAGAGGGTTCAAAATGTAATTTTTTTTTTTTCCTGGGGTCAAATGCTGTAGCTGTGGATTTTATGGAGCGATCCCTAAATCCAAGCCCAGCAGTGCTGCAGATTCACATCTGAGCTGTCACTAGGTCTGTCTGCAGTACGTGCTGGCAGCTCCTGGAACAGAGAGCAAGAGAGAAGGAGGGAGAGAGCGAGCAGGAGGGAGACGTGCTGCAGATACTTGCACACTAGAACATCACATGAACATGTTTAGTATTTTTCCAGAGGAAAATATCATCCAAGAGGCATAATTGTATCTTAGGTTCCCTTTTTTTTTTTTTTTTTTTTTTTTTTTTTTTTTTTTACAGGGCTTTTTAAACAGTTGTTTTGCTTCATTCTTCTCCTTTTTCTATTTTCGAATTACAGCGTTTGCAGAAACAGGAGGAGGAGGACAGTTAACACAAGAGAGAAGCCACGGGTGCTTGAGAGGGAGAGAGATTGCTGCTGTTTCTTGTCATTCCTGGAAGTGTTCAAGGCAAGTTTGGATGGGGATCTGAGCAACCCGGTCTAGTGGAAAGTGTCGCTGCCCATGGCAGTGGGTTGGAACTGGGTGATCTTTAAGGTCCCTTCCAACCTGAACTGTTTTAGGATTCTATTATTCAAAAGCAGATAAATTTAGGCCTTATTCTGCAAATGTCTCCACCATGGTAACTCACAAAGGGATTCTGGCTTGACGATCTGTCAAAAGACGACCTTGGGAAGAGAGAACCTCTCCGCATTCCCACCATCCCAACGTGTCCACAGCACAAAATTTCCCCAGGAACATCCACAAGAAGTTGATTGAAGCGGCTCAGATAAGTCCACCCTGACTGGCGAGATGTTCACCCACGATCACCATCGGTGATGTTCACCCTCTTCCCAACCACCACTCAGAACCGTTTTGTGCTGCTCCACTGGCTCAGGGCCACAGCTGGATGGCAGCAGCCCATCCATCTGATGCCAGAGGAGCTGGGAAGATGTTTTCACAAATAGAAGTGCCCAAAGGCATCTAAGATACCACACTCAATCCTTCTAGGCTGTCACCACAGTAACAGGGGGCTTCCCAAAAATAATCAACAATAGGATTATGAGCCACACACTTGTCACACTGTAATTAGCAGCTACTCAACATTTTGGCTGATAAAATAAATACCCAGCAGGCACTGGTAGTGGGTGTTTCAGAGGGGAGTTTTGCATGATGCACCTTGTCCTTGGTCACCTGTGGGGATCTGTGGCATGTGGAGGAGAGATTCCCTTCCCAATGTCAGGATGCTTTCTGTCCTGAAGCATAAGATCTGATTATAGCAGAGAACCATTAAAGCTATTATAGGTCATAAAGTCACTGAGGTATAAAAACCTCTATTTACTGTTTGAGATCCCATCTCTAGTCCTTGCCTCCTGTGGCACAGACACCTTCCAAGTAGGAATTTCTCACTGTTTATTCTCCAGGCATGGAGGGGGTGATGTTTTCAGTGACGGTTTTATTGCTCATCTGACAGTGTTAACCTCTTCAGTGAGGACATGCACCCATCTACCAGTCCTAGAGGGATGTCATTGACTGAAATTAGCTTTGCACTTCAGGATTTGTCAAACTGCAATTTTGCTAAATGCTCTAGTGGTGGCAAAGTGACAGTCCTGACACAGCTAATGCCATGACCCACTGGCTTCAAAGCAGTGTGAGCAGAGCCCTTGGTCCCCTCATCTCCTCAGGATTTGCATCTACTGAGGTAAATGTCATAATCATTTTTTATTTTTTTAGCAGGATACTTCTTTTTTACACTTGCTGAGAATTTTAAGCTGAGCCTGGATCACGTTTTCAAATTTTCTTCCATATTTACAAGGCTTGGAAGCCCTTTTTTATGTCTGCACTTGCTTCACCAGGCATCAGAGTCAGCACCGAGTTTGGGGATGGGGAACACAAGGACCAGGTATTTCATGTCTCACAATAAAATCAGGTGAGGCAGCAGCACAAATAAGCTGCAGGGCTGCAGCAAGGACAGGGAGAAAGGTCTTCTCATGTTGTAGAGGAGAAGGAGCCCAGTGAGTGCAGTGGTTTGGGGCCCAACCTAGCCAGACTGAGGGCTGAAAGGGCACGATGCCAGTTGGTCCAGAAAATATTTAGTAGAATCAGATCTCCTGGTCCTTCCAGTACAGACACCTTGTGCCATCACATAGGATGGTGCTCAGAGCTTGCAGAAGCCACCAGAAGAAAATCCCACTGATCTTAGCTCATAAGGTGTTTAGTCCTGTTCCTAAATCCACACGTCAGTGTCAGGCACTGTAAATTGCTGGAAGATCCCAGCCCGGATGCCCAGCAAAGAGATGTTCCTTCCTTGTAGAACGACAGCCACTCTCAGAGTGGCACCACTGGGATGTGACACCACTGAAGCACACCTGGCTGATGAGCATTTGTGGTGAATTAAACCCCCACTGCCCTCCCGTTTTCTCTACAAATGTCCCATTAGGATCCAACAGTCACAGCCAAGATCGCAAAGATAATTACGCACTGGAATTTAAACAAACCATTAATTACCAAGATACTTTTGGCAGATGATGGCTCCAACAATGCTTATTACAAGAACCTTCATCAAGTTATCTGCTCTTTCATGTAAGCAGAGGTAATGATCTCCACTGAGATGAGAAAAATAATTAAAAACCATATAATAAGATGTTTTATTAATGACACGCACGGCTCCATCGCTCTAAGGAAATTGGGCAATCCGTTCCTACACCACAGCTCTCCATCAAGGGTTTATATTTACCATCACTTTAACAGTGACTTGCCAAAGTGCTCTCTCATTCCTTTGGGTTGGCTCGAAGGAGGAGGGGACAAAGGAAGGATTTATTTATTAATGGCACCCATTGAGGACCAGTCCTGTGGCACAAAGCGGGGTAAAAGAGGAATAGAAAAAAGCCTTGCAAAGAGAGTCCCTGCTTAGCTCATAGGTCTGTCTTAAAAGAAGGGCTTCAGCAATGTAATGACGAATGCAAAACACTTGAAAAAATTATCTCTAGGAAAAATACTTCCTCCATAAAATAACAACCCAACTTGATTTCCCTCTACAAATCTAGGTCTGGCCTCAGCTGAGCTGGTCTCAGAGGTTTCCAGCAGGAGCAGGAGCAGATCCATCAGGGAATTCGCAAGGTTTGGTGAACCTGAGTTCAGTTCCAGGCCTGCAGAGCACAGCCCTGGGACATGAAACTTATTTTCACTGCCCTTCATAGAAAGCATGAGGTTGACGTGTCTGAAAACTGAGGTCCTGTCTCGATCTCTGACCAAACCCTCCACAAGACAAGCTTTTCTGGCCTGCTCTGCCAGCTCTCCTCGGCGCTGCCTCGAGGACAGGAGCACACGGGAGCATCCGCTCCTCCCGCCCTCAGGCTGGCACCGATGGTGGAGCCACCGAGGACATGACTCACCAAGGTGCTGAGCACCTTCCCTCTTCCCACTGAGCTCTAATTTACTTAATCACCACAGATTAAAGCCTGTCTAATTAAGGACAGGCGTTAGATCTGATGGGGACTCGGTTCCTGTGCTGTTCACACACTCTCTGGCTGGGCAAGCCAAACGTCCCTCACCTCGTTTCAGGCTTTCAAACGGAAATGTTTTCTTCCTCTCCCAACAGAAGTTCGAAGTGTGCATTTCACCTGAAGGAAGAGGGTATAAATGAACCTATAAAAAGTACTTTAGGTCCCAGAAATATTTTAGAGGAAGCTTTTTCTCTGTCACAGGTGTTTACATCCACGGGCTGGGTTCCAGCTGGGATTCAGAAGCTTATGAGTGGGCTGAAGAAAGAACACAATATTGCTGTGAGGGGTACAGAAGGAAGCTCACTGGTCACAGGCTCCAGCATGACCATAGCTCTGCATGGAGACCAGAGGGGACCAGGAGCCTTCTCTGTAAGGACTTCATTGCTCTGCTAAGCTGAGCTTTACTGCAGGCACAGCCCCAAGTAATGTGGCACTGAAATCAGTCCTGCCTCTCCCACATATGGCTGTGCAGCCTTGAGTAAGTCACTTAACCTTCCTCAGATGCACACTGTACAGCTAGGGAGGCATGGATACTCCCTTTCTGCCATCTTTTGGATGATGGGATTGTCAGGTATGGACACATTTCTGACATTTGAATAAATAATAGTAGCAATATTTAGCTTCTCTAAGGCACTTAGCACAAGCAGATCTTGAAGTGTTTTCTAAAAGATTTAACATTTTATTATTCTTGATTGGAAAACAGGGCCTTAACCCTGGCAGGAGTGTCTAGAGATGAACACAGCACCTTTCATTCATGTTGTCTTTGAAATTCAGTCAGTAACTGAAGTGCCTCACAGGATCACCCACCTCTGGTTCCTGACTCTCATTTATCAGTGCACATTCACATCTCCCTGACCTCCAGGAGAGCTGTGTGCCTGCTTAGTTTACAAACAGGCTTCAGTAGGCATTTGCTGGGCTGGCTCACTGGAGAAGCTCAAATTTCACTTCCCAAAATGATGAAGCACTTGTTTAACAGTTGTTCAGTTGGATGATGCCATGAAGTTATTTAACCTCGCCAAGGTTTCACTATGAGAAAAGACAAAGTAGTTGAGGAGTAGTGTGATCGAGGCCTTTTTTTTAATTATTATTATTATTGGAAAGTGAATAATTCCAACAGAAGAAGCCTAACACTGGGATAAACCAGGAGGTGTGCAGCACATTGAGCATCACAACTGCCCACCCTGGCACTGTCATTGTGTGGCCAACACAGAATTGAAGATCTGCAAAGGGTCTCCTGTTGTAATAGGTCACAACACGATGTGCCAAGGGCTTCCCACGGGTCTCACAGCTCCCTTCCAGCACAGGTTGGGTTTGTAGGAGGCAGAGCAACCAGCAATGTCAGCTTTCTAGTGAGAGAAGAGACTGCTGCAAGGTCAGGCTGGGAAACAGGGTGCTGAGAGCACCGTCTGTGCTGCCAACGCAGCGACGCCGAGGGAGGGAGAGAGAAGTGGTCTGTCAGCTGGGAAGAACACGAGCCTGAGGCCAAAAGCAGGGATATCTGCCCAAGAAGATGCAGGAAGTCTCTCTTTGGCAGACCCTGCAGGATCCCAGCCCCCAGCAGCTGGAGATCTGGGTGCTGCAGACACCCAGTGCCAGCAGTGCCCTGAGCCCTGTGCAGGGAGCTGCACACAGAGGTGGCCACGGTGGCAGCAGGGACGTTTGTTCCTCCCCAAAGCCCATCATCCCACGTGTGCTACAGAGAGGCCCCAGATCTGTGGGTGCCTCATTGGGGTGCCAGGCCATGCCAAACCCACACCCTTTCAAAGCAGGGAAAGGAACAGCAGGGAGTACATGTCTGCACGTGACCTGGGTGACACGAGTCTGCAGGCACAAATTACACACTTTACAAGTCACATTTGCTGTCATGGGGGAAGGTTGGAGTGAGGCTGTTTAAAATTCAACTGAACTCTGCCCAGAAAGAGGATAGCATGTGGTCTTCTGTTCTTTTTCACTCCCCAGGGTAGCACTACGGTGTTTCTAGGAAGGAAGTCCCTCTCCTGCTCCCAGATTTGGCAGTGGGTTTTGCCCCAGGGGTGGGATTCAGTGAGTAGTGGTGCCTTAGCACTCTTTTCTGTGGTGTAGTTCAAGTCTTTCTCTTGTTTCCAGCATGAGGAGACCTCTCTATCACTCATCCTCAAATCCCACTGACCTCAGGTATCCTATATGCCTACCTTTTTAGCATCTCTCTGGTGGGATATGAGGTCAAGATCATGACCAGTGAGGTTAGTCATGGTGTCTGGAGATGAGACCACCTCCTAGCCACACAATTACCTCTAGATCTCCCTCTTCTGAAGTCTTCCATTGCCTATTCTAAGCCATTGAGCAGTTTCAAAGGAGCAGACAGAGAAGTCTCATTGTCCTACTCCAAAATCTGGGACAGAAGAACATATTCTGAAGAAAGTAGTCAGAATGCTCCAAGAAAGGCATCTATTCAAGCAGTTGTCAAAATTCAGCGTTGCTTCTACCAGGAGACCTTATTGTAGGATCAAGATCTCTGCAGTGCAATCCTGTCCACTGAGAAAATCCTTTTCTACTTTTCTCTGGAAATGATGAAAAAGAACTGAACTTTTTTTGCTGAATTCACAGCTCCAATCCATTTTCCAGATAATTCAAGACATGAAAGCCAAAAGAATTATTGCTCTCCTTCTCTCTCTTTCCTCAGGAAATGCTAACAGCGGTCCTGTGACTACATCCATTGGATATTCTCTCTCCAGTTTTCTGGTCTTTCTGACTCTCTTTGTACACACACACACTTTGATACACAGTTAAACAGTTCAGGAGTGGCTTGCACATCACTTTGCTGTGATTTGTTGTAAGATGGCTGTGCCACGATCATGTTATTAAGTCTGTTATCTCATAACACAAAATTACTTAATAATTTGCTCCATTTGTCCTCATTGACGGAAACAATGTGCTCAACCTTGTGTTATCTCAGTTCTTAAGGATTTGAAGCAATCTGTCAAGGCCTTGAGCAGCTCCAGCTCTTTATTTTATCAATGGGAAGATCAGAATATGTGACTCATTGCAGTGCTGAAGGATCCTTCAATTTACTGAAGAGAAGCAGGACATAAACTGAGCCAGGCAAATTCAGATGAGACAATTACCACTCACAGGGAAAATCTATCAGAGGAATTGTGGGACTGCCTATCTCCTGAAGATGTAATTCTTCTGATTAATGTCTGTATCTACAGGGAAAAGCCAACACTGACTCCTATCTTGCTGTGCTCCTTTTAGGCCCTGTAGAGATCTAGTCTGTGTGGCCAGGAGAACCAAAGGGCAATTCTTGTCTTCCCAGAGGACACATCTAAAATTGGGCAGACAAATCATGTCCTTGGAGTTCACCTTTCCTACCACCTATGGTAAAGGGAGCTGGGAGTGGCCATGTTAGATATAACTATATTATAAATGTCTGGTTAGGAGAGATGAACTCCAACTTTGGTGGTCAGCTCAGTTTCCAGACTCAGTGCCTAGTGCTCTTTGGATGTGTAGGGGATCTGCCAATATATCCACTGGCAGACATGATAAAAGTCCCATGAAGACCTTCATCTCTTCGGAATCTGATGTTATCCAGACAGATGCCACAGGTGTCCATGGTATATATGCTGGCCTGGGATAGGCTGGATCACCTCACAAATTAGAAGATGCCAATGCTTAGAAAACTGAGTCTCTCCTAATGCAGCCAACAGAGTTGTTCTTCTGGCCAAATGAATCACTCCCTGGGGTCCCTTGACTGGATTGACAGGCACTCTTTGCTCATGTGGACACCACTCTGCAGACACTGGAATTTAACTGCCTCCATCTCTGAGCTGAACTCTACCCTTCATATCATGCAGGGAGCTCAACTCTCTTGTCAACACATCTCTATCCCACACTTCTTGAGGGTCTTGGGGGTATCTTGGCCAGCTTTCAGCAGCTGGTCCAGAGGCAGGGAGCCTGTAGGCCTGCATCATTTCCTGCCAGATTTGTGTGGATGCCTCAGATTCTCACACCATCTCAAAAAAACCCACCCCCTACACCTCCATTTAGGCAATGGAACAGTGCCCTGTATGTTTCCCAGGAACAGATGCCTTGCTCAAGAATGCATTGCTGGACACATTGCAGGAATATGGGGGTGGATTTTTGTGGCCTGTGTATAAGACTGCTCAGACTCAAAGAGTTTGTTTCTGGCCGTAAGGTTTCTAAACGCTCCTTACCTATCGTCCAGGATGTTTGCTTTGCTCGGTTTATTGGTGTAGGCAAGACACTTTTCCCGTGCTTTATCACAGGATCTAAAAGGGTGAATGATTTATATGAATTATCAGTGTTTATTCTATCAATGGGAACACTCTGTGAAGTTAAAACAGTCAAACAAGATGCACTAGGACAGAAAACTGCAAGCTGCATTTCATGCATGGCTGTAAACAAGCTCAGCTTATCAGAAAAACAGATCCAAATGTGTCAGGGGCCAGAGCAAGCTCTTGATTACACAGCACTGAGCCCACAGCCAATGTGACTGTTGGCCTCTTTTCCGAGGAGCAAGTTATAATCCATGTTGGCATGTGTGAAATAAGGAATTGGCGGCACTCATTAAGAAAGAAAAGAAATGGAAAACCATGAAAAGGAAAGTAGCTTTACTGGTATTTCCAGTGGTGAATCATTGGCATTCAGGGCTGTGGCCAGGTTAGGGAGGGATGACATCTAATTTGGGTGCCCAACACTGACAAATCCAACTAGTTAAAAATGCTAATCCTCTTCCCGTGGAAGCAAAGGGAGAGGAGGGTTAGAGCTCTGCTGCTGCAAGGGATTCCTTTTCTCCACCCTCCCCAGGAAATCCATCCCCCTTTCAAGCTCCCCACTTCATCCTGGTCAGATCCCAGCACTCTGCTCCCATCCCCACAGACCATCTTCAGCCCTACCCATAAAGGCTTCTCTTAAGATGTTCAACCCCTCCTTTTCCAGCAGAGAGAGAAAATTCTGGTTGTTTGGAAAGCGATGACAGCATTCTAAGAGAGTGCAGGAAAAGTAGAAGAGGGATTCAGCATCTTCACCATCTTCCTGTGTCCGAGCCCTTACTGGTGCAGACTGAGAGCAAACTCTGGCCTCTCCCACCAGCAGTGCTTTCCCTATAAAAATAGGAGTTTCCAACAGAACAAGTTTTCCCTAAATGTTCCTGGCAGGCGTTTCACCATCAGCCTCTCTGTGGGCAAACCTGCTACTGGTCCCTCCACTAAAACCACAGCAAAGGAGGTCTGGAGAACAAAACTCAAGATGACAGGGAGAGTCTCAAATAAAAAGGAAGGAAGGAACAACAAAACCCACAGCAGATGCATAATCAAGTGAACCAAAAAGCTTGTCCATGCTACGAACATCCGGGTGACAAATCTGCCCGTCTGGGATGCGAGAGCAGAGAAAGTGGCTCAACAAACCATGTAGGGGCTGGAATTCAGCACACTACGATGAGTCACTGGGGCCAGGACTTGGATTTGGGGTGTCTGGGAGTGAAGAGGACAATCCAGTGCTGCCTGAAGTGCTGTGTTCTCCGGGGAGATTCCTGTCACCTGGCTGGTCCAGCACTAGAGGGTAACAGTGAGTCAGTCAGGCTGCTGGGCCACATGGCTGGGACAGGTCTTGCTGGTGGAGATGGAGGGTTGCAAGTGGTGATCCCAGGGAGATCAGAGCAGGCAAGAGCAAATGAAGGGGCAGGTTGCACTCCTCTTACTGGCCTTGCTATAGGGCTCTTGTGGGGCTGGGCTGCACCAAGGACAGAGCAGTGGGTGTGCTGGGAGGGTGTCCCTGTGCACTGGTGGAAGAAGAAATGAGGTGGCATCAGAAATGGGTCGCTGAGCATTGATGGAGTGCAGGGCTGTGGAGTGGGAGGGGATAAGGAGGAAGGTGGAAGGTGCTGTCTGCCCCACACAGGATGATTTTGAGCAAAGAGCCAACCCCTTGCTGTGTTTCTGGGTGCAGAGCAGGAGGTGCACCCACAGAACTCCACATGTTTCTCTCAAAGCCAGGGTTGCTTGTCTTTAGCAGCCAAACTACACACTTTTGAACACATAATGTAACAGAAATCCAGAGTAAGGTGTAAACCCACAGCTTGCTGCTGCTTCAGTTCAGGACCTCATTTTCTGGACATGGACAAACATAGCCCTGGCAGCCACCTGAGCTGCCTGTGATGGCAGGAGCCAGACCCGTGCCCGTGTCAGTTGGCATCGAGCCTGAGACCTCATGTGCATGCAGAGCACAGAGCAGAGCAGCTCTTCTTAAACAGTGCTTGTACTCCCAGAGGGGCTGTGCCCAGTCACACATCACCCGGTAAAGCTGTAGTGAATTATTTTTCCCTTAAAGCTCCAGTATTGTTTGAATCTTTAATCAAAATTGTAAAGCCTAGGAGAAGGTTCTCTAGCAACTGAAGTTGGGTATCTAGTGGTTAGAAAGGAAGAGCAGTCAGGACCCCTGGGTCCCATTTTCAAATCTCCCACTGACTCTTTGAGTGACCTTGAAGAAGTCAATTAATTTTTGTGTCATTTTCCAGACAGGTAAAAATGAGGAAATAATTCTTCCCTAGTTCACTGGGGGATTGTGAGTGTTAATTGTTTGCAGGGCACTTTTCTCTCCCCAGATGAGAAGCAAAGGAGTTTTTCTATAGCACAGCTGGAGGAAGGCTGAAGCTTGGCATGGAAAGCCATGAACACTTCAGGACTGAAGCTGCAGTGCTCAGAGGGCACATCTGTCTTTGCTGCAAGGAGCCAGAATCACTTGATCCTGCATCCCATGCCCTGTCCACATGGATAGAAACCTTTCAGCAGCACTCTCCACCTGGAGGTCCAGCTCTCCCCACAGCTGCCCCAAGGCCAACCTGCCCCAGCCTTTCATCAGCTCTGGGGGCTGATGTCTCCTTGCAGTTGTGTTGTGGAGACAGAGGCAAGGAGCAGAACCAGCTGCCTCCATCCAGAGCCACTCACACACGTCCATCTCACATCCCCCCAGGCTCCCAGCTTTGGCACATTTCTGATCCTCACCAGTAACGTGCTGATACCTCACGAACAGGGATGCATCACCAGCTGGCAGCCTCTCAGAATCCAGCCACAGCTCTGAAGTCCCATCTGGGCTTATCAGCTGCTTCATGGAGCCTACCAAAAAATCCTTTAGTGACTTAGCTTTGTTCTGAAAGTGGATATTGTCATGAGTAGAATGAGGTGATCCTTGTCCTGGGGTGCTCTGTTGAGGTCAGCCGTGTCAGGCCACGCCAGCCTGCCCTGGTGTGCAAACGATTCCTGTAGGGAGGCACCTCTGAGTTTACAAAAGTGTAAGTTTATTTTTGCCTTGAAGGGAAGCTTGCCACTGCCCTGCCTGCAGAGCTGATTACTGCACAGGTTTCCCTGGGCAGAGGAGAGGACGAGGAGCTGCCACCCGGGAACCCCAACCAAATTAACCTACTTACCAGGCTGCTCTCCTCTCTGCTCTAGGAGAGTGGCTGTTTGTTTGCTTTAGGCCATTTCTGGGCAAGCAGTAACCAGAGATGAGCAAAACTCAGAGAATTTTTGCTCCCATGGGAAATTTCAGCCTTTCAGAGGTCGGTCTGCATCCCAAATCAGGCCACTTCAGCAAAATGAAATTCGAGTTGAACTCACTTGAAGCAGTCGGTTTCTCCCTGGTGAAAAACTAGAATCTGGAGAAAGAAGGGGAGGTGGGGAAATGAGGGAGATTTTCTTTTACTTACAGGAAACTTCCTTTTATGAGAAATTGTATTTTTCACTTGTTCCAGTCCCAAACTGCTCCAGAACTAATGCCAGGAATTCCCTCATCTATTTATATTCAGTTTTGCTTTCTGGGTCTTATTGTACCTGGCATTTGCTGTGACATATGACTGTGTTGCAAATAATACCAGGAACATTTACCTTGTGGAAGTATCATGGAGGGAAGGTTTCCAAGGACCCTTTGTCAACCTGCTGCCACCACCCTGCAGGGACTCCCAGACCCTGTCAGCAAAGCTCCAAAGCCCTGTAGCTTTTTGAACGTTGCAGCTGCCACAGCATGGAAGTATTTGGGGGGGGATAAATGCTCTTTCTGGTGAAAAAAAAAGCAGCAACACTGTGAATTTCTGTCAGTTTTGTCAAGTAAATTCATTTAGAATTAAAAAACATAAGTTGCTTGAGATGGATTTCACTATGAAATCTCTCTTTGTTCAGAGATTTCCTTTCACTGTGGTTTTCTTCTTAACGTGAAAAATGCTTAAAAGTGAACTGAAATGTTTTCTCTGGGATGGAGTGAAACTTTTTCATTAGATCAGGAACAATACAGACATGTGTAATTATCTTTCAGCATCTCCAGCAAAACAAAACATCTCTTACTCACCTCCTTGTAATCGAAAGCATAGTGGGACACCCTGCTAAAACTGAAGCTGTTTGCAACTGGCTTGAATCCAAACAAATAACTCTTAACTGAAACTCTTATTTTTACACAAGGAGCCATGAAAACATTACCATAATGAAGATCTGTCAGAGCTTACTTTGGGGGACAATAGCCAAGTGGTGGCTCTGTATCCAATCTCATCAACACCACTGTAATTGCAAGGAAAATCAGGCCTGTGGATTGCTGTTTTCTTGGTATTAAGTTAATGTCAGTGTGAGACAGACCAGATCCAGGATAAAGTTCAGCTGATTGCATGTAAATGTCTAAATTTGAGTTCCCTTTGCAGTCACAGGAATCTAGTTATGACAGTCCGTGGTGTCTGGGGAAAAACTCACTGAAAGAGGTGTCAAAAACAGTTTGGCTAAACCACACCTCGAAAAGACTTATGTCACTGCTGCAAAAACAGCCCAGCTCTGATGGAGACACTGAGGGTGTAGATGTGCAGGAAGGAATGCAGGTACCTAAATACAGTCATCTCAAGCCCTCTGAGGTGCCCTGCTGTATCTCACCTGGCTTCTAATTGCCTCTCTAGAAGGACTCAGGTCTTGAACAGGTTCCATCTCTTACCTGCCAGCCTCGTGTCTCTGTTAACATGGGGCGTCTAAAGCAGCACCTGATCACTGATTCGTTCCCCTGAAGTCACACGAGATGAAAGTCATTCCCGGAGTCCTCAGGTTGGCAGGACTTGGAAATACATGGTTTGGAAGCACTCCTGATGGGCCTGTATTTCTGAAGATTGATCATGTAGCAGCAACCTGCAGCATGACAGCCCTGCCCAGAATTTCGGGAGGTTGCCCAGATGAGTAAGTCAGTCTCTTGTTACCTTACACAAGACACATGGCAGAGGAGGAATTGCTGTGGAGACTGCATGGTGCTTTCCTGGAAAGTCCCTGCTTTAACCTCCAACCTCGTGTTACCTTCTGTATAATCACTTCCATGATTTTCCTGCTGACAAGTCACACCTTTTGCTTTGGGGTGGGCAGGGCTATGCCAGACAGCTCCCCCTCTTTGCAGAGGCAGAGCTTCTTGCATGACTCTAGGAAGCAGGAGATTTACACCAGTGGGATTGCACAATCACCCCAGATAAGAGGAATATAACACGTCAGCAGAGTCTGTGACTTTATCGCTGTAGGAAAGACATATAGGAACACTCAGATCTCTGTGGTGTTGAGAGAAAAAAACATCCTTCCCACAGTTTGTCTGAACATGAGCAGTGCAGAGTGGGCAGCACCGTTTGACCAACAGCCCCAGTGCTGCTTATCTGTGATTAGACCAGAGCTGGCACTGCTTTAAATCACACATTTCCCTTTCCCTGTCATTTATAATCAATGAAGATATTTTAGGTTTATGTAGCATCACGGTGTGTTATAAGGCATGATCTGGATGCAGCCCTCCTGTTCTGCAAGTAGATTGACTTATGAGGACATCATAGAATCAGGGTGGTTTGGGTTGGAAGGGACCTCAAATATTATCTAGTTCCAGTCCCTTGCCATGAGCAGGGACACCTTCCACTAGCCCAGGTTACTCCAAGCCCTGTCCAACCTGGCCTTGGACACTTCAGGGTTGGGGCATCCACAGCTTCACTGGGCAACCTGTGTCAGGGCCTCCCCCCCCTCACAGGGAGGAATTTCTTCCTAATATCTAATCTAAATCTGCCCTCTTTCACTTTAAAGCCATTCCCCCTTGTCCATGTCCATGTCAAAACTCCCTCTCCAGCTCTCTTGTACCTCTTTAGGTACTGGAGAAGCCCATCTGGGTTTTCTGCCCTGGCAGCTTCTGTGTTCACGGGCATTCTGCTCAGTGGTGTCCCAAGCAGTAATGGCAAGAAGATCAACCATCCTATTCATATTCCCCTGTTACAAAACACTTCCTAGGGGATGGTTGGAAAGGCAGGTATGCCCCAGGGCAAGAAAATTTTGAAAGCATGACTTCTGCAAAGGGCCATGTGTGCAGATCTTTTAGGGACCAAATTCACACTCTATCTCAGAAAGAAGGCAAATCCATCTCCATAGATCACTGACTGAAGGGAAAATAGACTGAACAGAGGCTTGATTTTAAAATTCTGAGGCCCAGTGAAAACTAGACTGTGAATGTGACTCTCTCTAATCAAATCTGGATGTCTCAGATGTAGATGTATATCTCTGAGCTGATTTGCTAGACCCCAGTAGAGTCCATGAAAGCAACTACTGTCTTTAAGGACATAATGCAATAGGGCATGTCTTGAAAATGTCTGCTTTAGGATGAAGTACATTGCTGGACAGTAAAGGGGGTCCAGGATGACAACACAGAAATAAACGTCCACATTGCAGATGTCTGAGGTTAAGAGAGATGGATCTTACCTTGTGGCAGCACCTGTGAGCCCAAAACAGAGCAAGGGATCTAAACAGACGACAAGAGTCCTTCTTTGATCTTGGCCAACACCTTTGTACTCTCTGTCCTGTGCCTTTCAGAGCAATGGAGGAGAGGTGGCAAACAGCATTGGGCTCTTTGTTGCTTTGGATCCAGGTGACAAGGCAGTGAAACAGGACTTGCCAGAAAATCCTCTAAAAGTAGCCAAAAGGTTGCTTAGTTTAATTACCAAGGCCAGAAGGGGGGGATGGAAATCAGCAAGGGCAGAACCAGGGATTCACACCCAAAAATAACAACCTTGATATTTAGCCCACTGAAATAAACAGAGTGGGCTGGATATGGGATGAGAAATAGTAACCTTTAAAACCTATTTTAATGTTTCTCTGGGGATTATAATGAGAATTGTGGAATTACAGGATGAGATGAAAGTTCCCTATTTAGCAAATTAAAGAGGGGTTTTAAGGCTCTCCTGGAACTTCATCCAGCTTCAAAACACAGTAGTGCAAAACTGAGCATCACCCAGGCTAACCATAATCCTGGCCAGAAGAACAGATCTAAGAGTAATATCTCTGAGCACCAAGTCACAACTGATGGGAATCTTTCCATTGACTTCTCTGGCTTTTGGACGCATGTGGAGCTTTTTCCCCTTAGATGCAGATGATCTTAGACCCCTGCCTACAGCTGCTAACAGAGGCAGTGTTTGCCTGTCTGCATTCCAGAGCTAATGCACATTCCAGCCCATGTGGAGGACTTTGCCTCACCTCCAGTGCACAAGGTCACTTCACCTTTGATCCCGTGCGTTGGTGTAAGGCTACCCGAGGAGGAGGAGGGCTGTGGAATGACTCAGCAGCTCCTGCCTGCTCTGTTTCTCCCTTTAAGCGGATTTTTTGCTCCAGTGGAGCTGTTCTCAGAGTGGCTGAAGCTCACACGGCCGATCTTGAAGGCAGTGAGAGCGCAATTATCCAGCAGGTGTAAAGCCAACCAATGCCAGCGCGGCACAGCCCGGGTGTGACTCGGGCAGGGGGATGTGTGGAATCACTGATGGCATTGCCACAAGACAGGAGCATCATGTAACAACAAACTGTCACACGTCAGCAGGGCATCCATGTCCACCTGCTTCACCTCAGTGGGAGAAGGGGACCGTGATTTGGGAGCACTTGGGGATGTTTGGTAGAAGTTTGACTTCTTTTGACTTTTGACTGTTTTTGTTGATAAACACCAGCAGTGACTGATGCTCCTGAGCTCCTGAGGCATATACCAGAAATTTAAGATGGTCAAAAGTCACCAGATAAGTGACCAGTGGAACGACAAATTCAGGGGAGGACTTAGAGGTACCACATAGACCAGGTATGTCAACTGCTTCTTAGCTTCCCAGTGCTCCCTGTGGGAAGGGGTCTCTCCACCTGTTTTAGAATCATGGAATGGTTTGGGTTGGGAGGGACCTTAAAGATCATCTAATTCCAACCCCACTGCCATGGGCAGGGACACCTTCTACCAGACCAAGTTGCTCCAAGCCCCATCCAACCTGGCCTTGGACACTTCTGGTGATGAGGCATCCTCAGCTTCCCTGGGCAACCTGTGCCAGGGCCTCACCACCCTCATACTGAGGAATTTCTTCCTAACATGTTATGTATATCTTTCTTGTTTCAGTTTAAAGCATCCCAAGGTCAACATGCAGCTCGACAGCCCTAGGTGGGCCACAACAAAGACTTTCAGTAGTCTTGCCCAGAGTCCTGCCTAGTTTTCCTTCACTCCATATCACTGGCACTCCCACAATCACTACCACTAGTAAAGTCCCACCGATCGCTGGCCAACATACCACCACATCACACAGCTCAATTCAAACCCATTTAGGAAGACACGGCTCTGGAGACACCACAAGTACCCCCAACACACCTGCTGCATTAGATCTCCCTGAATTTCAGCCATCATTAATGTACACTAATTAGTACTGTTGGGAACCCCTGAGAAAAGCACGGACAAACACTAAGAAACTACTTAATGCCCAAAAGCATAAAACATCTTGGCTTCAGCTGGTTTACGCTGTATCTCAATATCCAACTTACAGCACAGGGCACAAAAATAGCTTCCAAAAACATTATCACTTTGTTCTAATGGGCTAAATTCAGCCCTGAGGGGCTGTAGAAATTAATGGAGTTTGGCCCAACATGTGGTTAATGAGGATGGTCTATTTCAAGCCCATAAGGTACCACATTTCTGCCACTACAGATTGGCTGGGAATAATTCACCTCTTCAGAGACACTGTATTCACTTCCAGTCCTGGTTATGTTTGCTCTAAATAGAGGCAGCAAAAATAGACATCAAAAACAAAAACATTTCTTTCAGACTCTAAATGCCTCTGGCTCTGATTTTGATCTTGCATGCAGTAGAAGCTCAAGTGAGTGGAGAGGTTCATTTCTCATTTGTGCCAGTAAAAATGAACTGGGCCCATTATGTTTAACACTGCTTTAGGATGCAGAACATTCAAGACAGTATCTAAATACTTAAAAAAAATCATTACCCTTGATTAAACAAGGCTAACCTGTACTTCTGATCTCTTCCTATAGATAATCTCTTTTCATCTTCTGATGAAGTTTCTAACTTTCCTGCTCATACAGCCAAATCCACCTCCCCAGAAAGTCCTTCTCAAAAACTTCAGAATCAAACCCATCGTGCATCATATTTCTAGTTCTGCATGACCTTGTCCTCATCTCTACAAAGCCTGTACACCCATGCTCACCTATCCAGACCAATATGTGTTTACCTGTAAGAAGAGGTGCATAAGGATGTTTTCTTGAAGTCTGCACTGCTGCTCCTCCCTTTTGCATATTAGTCTTTGCCCCCACTTTGAACTTGACCTTTACATCTCTGCTGCTGTTTGTTTTGAAACAGGGCACAACCACAGAGGCTCAAAATATACCCTCAGTTTTTGTATCCAAACTCTCCATCGTGCCTTGTTATTTTCCACAAACACTAAAAAAAGCAGAATGCTCCAGAAAGTACTAAACTGCAGTTCAAGTGGTGTCAGATCTTCCAAACAGTCCTGTCATTTCTAATGTGGATGATTTGTGTAAGAGATCTCCCATCTTCCCTCTCCCTCTTACAACTTATCCAGGCTATTCGTAGCTGAAGAAGTAACTGAGGAAGGATCTCCCCAGAATGCCTGAATTCAGCTTCAAAAGTTTCAGCTACACCTCTTTGGGTGGACTAAATGGTGCCGGGGAGCATTTTACGGTCCTCAAGCCAGCATCTGGCTGTGCCCATACTATCAAAGTCCTTCAGGCACCAGAAAAGAGTGACTTTGTCCAAACTGCTTGTGGGAAAAGATCCCTCATCCATGTGAACTTCCCAACAGTGACTGGAGACTGTTTGGGACAGCACTGTGTGGCCTGGGCCAAAAATGGTGTCACAGATCATTCCAAAAACAGAAGGCAAATTTGAGAGGCTCAACACTTTAAAAAAAACACTTTAAAACCTTCCCATCATCACCAGAAAAAAAAAGGACTGGATTAATTTTTTTTTTTCTGGACTACTTGCTTTCAGCTTATGAGTTGTTCTCCTTCTCCTGGAAAGAAACCATAATGTTCCCTGCTGATAAAAGCTGTGCTGAGGTAGAGCACGTCCACCTCTTTCGTTTGGGATAGGCTCGTGATTTCATTCCTGTGGCTCATAAACTTAACTCCTCAAACTCGTTGACTTCCAGCAAGACAGACAAAGGTGGGATTTGGGATTGTATGTATGGGCTCCTCTAGACTGCAGCTATGTGGAGGAGGACTTTCCAAGGAGGCTGAGGAACTCAGTGCCCAGCACCCTGGTCTTCACTGGTACAGACAATACCTCCCATCAGCACCACTCCACGTTCCAGCAGAGATGAAGGGGAGGATAACCAAGTTATTACGTTTGGTCTTTTCCAAACACAGTCCATTAATTACGTGGATCACAAGAAATAAAGAGTGAATTTGAGATTCTCAGCTACTTAGTCACCTGTTAACTTCTGATAAAACTGAGCTTTGTCTTCTTATCTCTCCTTGCCAAACAAAGAGGCCAAGGCCAGCAAGTGAACCTCATCTTTCACACTACCCGCCTGATCCAATCAGTCACGTATTGTAGTTGATCATTACATTCTCTAGATAACTACTTGCCCTTTATTCTACGATGTAAAAAATGTTTGGTGCACTAACCAGCTAATGGGAAAGAGGAGAAAAGACAAAGTTCCACTGATATCACATCTTTGTTATCAGTTTCATTGGTGTAAAACTGGCAGTAATTTAGCAATTTATTTGGTCCATAATCAGATGGAATAACTTGTCTCTCTGGGATGAAAACAATCCTTATCCTCAATATACACACATTATACATCATTATACACATATTCTCCAGGGTTCATTGTAATACAAAAGTTTCCCAGTGAACAAACTTTACCATCTTGTTTTTTATCATTATGATTTGTGAATCCTCAAGATATGAACCTAATCTTCCTTCAGGGGGTTCTGACCCCACTTACTCCATTGCACAATTCCCATTAAAGGCCCAGCCCTTACTCCTGGATGCTCTGTGTTTCTTGGGAACAGTCTCTCAAATACAAATGTTATCAGCTCAGTTTTTCTGGCCAGTGTATCTGTTTGTTATCTATCAGGTCTCTCATCTGGAAGCTATTGGGACTTTCTTGGGAACAGGCTGACATCTCTAGCCTATACTTTTTGGAGCCACAATTCCTAACTGGTCACCAGACCTAAGAGAAAATGGAAATTTTGAAAATTTTGACAATTGCCTTCAGTAATGTCACCATTGATTCTGAAAATCTCAACTTTGGACTGATGCCCCCCTGGGGGAAAGGCCTGAGTTCATTTTGTAGTAGTACTAAAATTTTGCTCTCATTTCTAAGAGTGCAAGTCTGGAAGCAGAGTTAGTTATTCCCTACAACCATTTCCTTTGGCTAAGGGTAGATTTACACACGGATAAAAGATTACAACCTTTCTCCCACCTGCCCCAAAGCTTTGGCACCACGTGTATTTACAGCAAGCAGTCACCCTGTAAGACAGGAAGGCAACTCCAGAGACTGAATGGTTGGCAAAGAACTGGTTAGTTAAAAGGGTGGTTGATGTTCTGAAATACTGACTGGTTAACAACATGTCAAGTGGCTGTTGAGAGAATGCTCATATTTACTCAGGGGTCAATTATTCACTCATATATTTATTGGTTTAATTTCCTTGTAGTCTATTTCCTCTATTACATATTCATTATCATCTTCTCATAAGTTTTTCTCCTACAGCTACTAATTATTCTCTATGTTCACCACACACCTTTTGTGCCATATAGATGGGAATATTAATTTCCGTAGAGCAGAGACTTTTTTTTTAATTAAAGCAATGTTCTTTAGAAATAAATGCAACAACCATCAATTAAATTCAGCATATAAGGAAAAGTCATTAAATAAGAATGCCAATCAAGATGCTGAAGCTGAAATTCAAATGACATCAGTCATATTTCTGTTGTTCCAAAACGCTGACTTAATCAATGCAAAGTCCACAGGGCTTCAGTGAGGGAACCATTCAAACACATCACTTTTTATTTCTCTGGAAATGCAGCTCTGTACCTGGGGCAATCAAACAGCACCTCAGCCACTCTGGAAAAAGGTGTGCAAAAGGTGTGTTCCATGCCACTGGCATCTGAGAAATCAACAGAGGAGACATCTCAGACTCTGCATGGTGTCTTCACTCCTTCACGTGAGCAAGAACAGGCACAACAAACTGAAGCATTTTAAATATTTCACTGAAAATAAGGGCTCAAATTCTCTGGGTACTCAAAACTTTTTGTTTCTGAGGGAGACAGTCAAGTGTCATTCCTTTTTCAATGAGAATCTTCTAAGATGCACGAGCCTTTAAGGTCTGCAAGGGAGTGTTTCTGCATCAACACTTCCCTGTTTTGTTTAATCAAAGTAGCAGAGAAGGAAGGACATGGTCACCAAGAAATGAGAACTAGATTAAGAAAAATCCTCTAGTGGATCTTACAAAACTCAGTAATTTGGGTCTTGGCTTCAAGGGAATGGGGTAAGAAACTTGTGACTCTGGAACTGGATATCATCAAGTATTTATTTCATACAGCTACGTGTTGCAGTTCATGCTGTAGTTACACATAACAACAAAAAACCCCCCATACAATGAGCTCCTTGCCAATTGTGTTTGGCCCCGAGCAAGAAAAACTTCTGCAGTAGAGCAGCCTCTTGGTCCAGAGGTTGGACTGTGTCCTAGAGCTATCTCATAGATCTGTTTTCCAGAAGCGTGGCCAGACGCACACAACTCCCATTAAAGTAATTGATTGCCCTGTGAGCTTAATACTTCAATATCCCAGGATCTATAGATCACAGCACAATGCACTATATTGTAATATATAGCAAATTGCATTGAAGTCAGTTGGCACTGGGTAAGTAAGGACCAAAGAGAAGATGGATATTAGAGTCCAGGAAGAGGCACGAGGGATGTGTTAGAAGTCAGTAGCCAGCTGTGCAGAGTTTAACCTGCCTATGATATTTCTGTGAGGGCCGCGAGCATAAAATCCCATCCCATTATCTCCAGAGGAGAAAGAAGGATCATGAGGAGAGAAGGGTGAATTATTAAAGGATAGGCTGAGTATGACTGAGAGCTTATTAAAAAGGGAGGAGGATGGGTAAGCAGAGAAACAGCTTGCTAGGCTGGTTCTATTAAAATCTAAGGCCAGATCCTCTGTGTAAATTAGCATAGCTCCATTGGCTCGGGTTGACTGGTTGACTTCTCTGCCTTTATGGCAGTTTACCAGCTGACATTTTAGCCCATTAACTTGAAGCATTGCATGTTTTCCTGGGAGCATGGTCTTTGTTCTGTCCCCCAATCTTTTTTTTTTTTTTTTTTCTGCCAGAACTGACAAAATTCTTCAGCTGAAACATCCGAGGAACAACATCTCATCAAAGATGGACGTTTCCATGGAAATATCTGTTTCGGATGAAATTTTTTTGAGTCTTTCGCAGATAAAATATAAATAACTGGTTGGACAAGTTTTCAATAAATCAAAATAGAAACTTCGCTGGAGAAGCTGAAATGTTGTTTGGGTTGCATTTTCCCTCTGTTTTCTGTAATAAAGAACATACAACGCCTGAAGAAAAGAAATGGCCAAAATGAAAATTTGCTGAAAACTTCCAAGTGGAGACGAAACTTTGTGTCGGGTTATTCCCCCACAGATGCCCACATTTACACCCCTGGGGACAGAAGGAGATGATGAAGAGCTGATGGCAGTCAATGCAAGGCAGAGGAGGGAGAGGGAGAGATAAGCACTCCTGGTTTCTCTCTGGTTGAGGGCCTTTTCTTTTTTCTCCCTCTTTTCCCTGCTCCTCCCTTCCCACTCCTTGCAGTTAGTGCCTCAGACCGTAATCTGGTGGGAAAAAATCCCAGAGCAAGCTGTGCCTCCCCTGCACCAGCCGTTGCTGATACAGAGATCCTCTGACATGGATCTAGAGGGTTTTTTCTTCCTGATTTTCAGCCCTGATTTACCTATACAAAGGGACCGACACATGGGGAAATACATTCCAGGGGTGAAACTGCTGTGGCTGTTTCCCAAAATATGATCCCAAGGAAGAAGAACTGGTTATGGAAGATTATGCCCTGAAAAAAATTATTTAAAAAAATGAATATGTAAAATAAAATGCAGAGTTCTGTTCAAAGACACAGAGGAGTCTGACCGCAATGGCAGCTGGTAACTACATCCCTGAGAGTCTCACTGGGAGTCTCATCCCAAGGATATTAGAGGAGCAGGAAGGCATTGAGGATCCTGGACATATCCTAACACCTCGACACCTGCTGCTAGTCCCATACCCCAAAATAGCACTGGGCAGCTACTCCTGAGGGTCTCACCTGCTGTGTGCAATGACAGCCAAGGCTGTGCTTTACAACTCCAAGATATTATCAAAGATAAAAGACTCAGCTGAGTATTTCCAGAGTTTTACCTTCCATTAACTACACAGAAAGCTCTCTGTTAATGAAATCATAGAGTCACAGATTCATATAATGGTTTGGGTTGGAAAGGATCTTAAAGATCAACTAATTCCAACCCCCTGCCATTGGCAGGGACACCTTCCACTAGCCCAGGTTGCTCCAAGCCCCGTCCAACCTGGCTTTGGACACTTCCAGGGTTGGGGCAGCCACAGCGTCTCTGGGCAACCTGTGCTAGTGCTTCACTACCCTCACAAGGATGCATTTCTTCCTAATATCTAATCTAAACCATTAAAACCATTTTCCCTTGCTCCACCACTATCTGCCCATGTAAAAAGCGTTCCAAAAACCAATCCCTTCTTCTGGGGATGTGGGACCACCTTCCTTGGCGCAGTTCAGAATAGCAAAAAAATTAGGAAGCCTCCTACGAATGGGGAAGGGAGTTTGAGCTACCAGATGCTTTGAACATTTGTAGAGGAATACTTGGGGACTTGGTTGCAAATACACCACTATATTCCACTTTCCAGGAGCCTGAAGTATGTTTGGGAACATTCAGGAGATACCAGAGCAGGGCCTATTCTAACACATGGATGAATAATGTCATGTCATTTTATTGCTGTGCATGAGGTCCCATAAAGAATATGTCACTTGACTTAATTTTCCCACATAAAGAATAAAAGATATGTTTAAATCATTGCTTGGCTTTAGGCAGCTCTTAGCTGCTGACCAGTGTGGAAATCCCATCTGGAAAAGACATGCAGACTCATCATCACTGCCAAAGTGGTTTTCTACAGCAAGTGCTAACGCAAAATGAGACAAGAACTACTTATTTTGGTGCAGGCAAACTACAGGTTTTTTCCATGAGCCTGTTAGTTGAGGTCAGCCAGATTAAAAAAAAAAAAAAAAAGTTTGTTAAATTATAAATGCAATTAAAACCAAAGAGGGTGCACCGGGAGTAGGTGTTATTCAGTGTGTATGAGGGGGTGCCAGAATCTGGCTCTGAATAGTTTTGATTAACAAACCTGGGCCTGAATTGCTGGAGAACTGTTCATTTCGTTAAGCCATTATTCATGGCCTGTGACTGGTCATAAGTAATGTTCTGCATCCTGATGAGAGGATTGAAGCTTACGCCGGCATGATGAATGCCTGACAGCAGATAATGAATAGTGTACTTCCCTCACAATTCACAAATGCTCCGGGGTTTCTGAATTGTAAACTACCAGGCCAACTCACTGAACAAGTACATTGAAATAACATTCCCAAGAGCAGCAGGATTTCAGCTCTTTCTCTATCGGTTAGAGTTTAATTTCCTTAAATCAAAGCAGTACAGGTCAAGCAGGTGTCCTAGAGCTGCTTGTTGGTTTTGTCTCAGGCCCAGGCACTCTGCAAATACAACCCCAACCCCTCAGCCACAAATCCCTCCTTAGGGACAGAGCTGGAAGTTCCCCACCAGGTCAAAACCCAACTGTCCCAAAAAGTACTATTCCTCCATGACTCCACCATTTCCACTTGTAGCTGGAGCTGTATAAATACCTACAAGTATAAATACTTGCAAATAACAACACACACAATCACATAAATAGCAGCCAGTGGAAGCCCAAGTCATTCATTTATTAGTATATTGGCCAACGGACTGTTTTAATTATTTAATTATTCTGGTAAAAGCTAATGCAGAAAGGACTTAAATGGTGCGTGGATCTTGCAGAGGGCCCTCAGCCAAGGGAAAACTCAGGCAGTTCAAAATCTCCCCTGCATGCAAATGGGATGGAGTAGGCTCCTGCTGCTCAGAACTGCAGGATGACTGGCCAGGGGCAAAGCATTGCAAATGATGCTTGGACCAAGACACTGCTGCACTGTTTTCCAGCTTTATCACAGCCTCTAAATACCAGTTTGGCTTGTACCCAGTCATATATACGTCCCTTAGTGAACACAATGCCAGTATGCAAGGCAAATGTTTCACTTACTGACCCAAGGGAAAGCGAAATGTATAACAGCTCCAAGGTCTGGTGAACCTCGGAGAAAACCACCTGAGAACATCGAGGTGCAGGTGCTGCAGCTGAGCATCTGACAGACAAGAACACGCTCAAGAACACTTCCCCCGTGGCAGACAAGGAAAAAAATCACTGGGCTTGAGATATTTGTGCTTCAGAGTTTCATCTCTCAGCCGAGCTGAAGAAGCAATTAATTGAATTAACACGGCATCCCAGCCTCCGGAGCACTCCCCACTCTGCGGCTGTGGGAAGTCTGTTGCTGTGGCAGGCCTGCCCACACGTCTCCAGATAACGGTGCTGCAGCTATTTCTTCCTCTTACAGCCAGGTCCTTGTGGCTTGGGACAGGCTGCAAGCTGGGAATGGCTCAAGTGAGGGCCTCAGTTCAGCACTATCCTGCTGGGATGGCGTCGCCAAAAATGAACAAGTGGAGGTTTTCCACAGACCAGGCACCGGGTACGTTTTCACACTTGGCACCTTCTTAACAAACTACTGCGCTGTGGTTCCATGAGGGGAATGCACATGATCTGTGAGTCCTTTGAGTCTGAGCTCCTGCATCCCACTGATCCACCCAGGGCTTCTGCTTTTGATGGGTGGGGGATAGGACCGGGAATTATGGACTTCACCTGTCTTCTAGGAGTAGTACTCAACTTATCACCCCATATTCTTTCCTGTGTCTTTAGTGGGTTGATTTTCAAGATCTTAAAGGATAGCTTCAAACTCAGACTGGGGAGGCAGCAGACTGGGTAGTCCCAACCCTGCCAGAAATTGCCTGTGTAATTGCAGTTGAATTACTCTTTCTATGCTTTGGTTTTCCACAGGAAATTATATTTCCTTTTACACTTAGAACTGTAGATCTTTATGCTGTGGGTCACTTCCCAATACTATTTGTACAGAATCCAGTGCAATGGGACTAATTTTGACAAGGTTATCAAATTATCTCGATCTCACTGTCAAATATTTTTATTAAGCTAAATTTCATCCTGGTTGCCCTATATAAGGGCTCTTCCTGATGCTCAGACCCTTCTGTTACTTGTAGATCTTTATCAGAGAACATTTTTCATGGCCCTTTTACTGGAATATAAATTCTACAGTGAAAATTGTAGGATATTACTCCAAACTATTTGTGGGTGGCCAGAGTTGGGGAACCAACAGTTGGGGCACCAACAAGAACCACTCAAGTGTCCATTGGACTCCCTCTCATTACACAGGCAGCAGAAGGAAGAACTGGAGAAGAGAACAATACTATTCCCAAGCATAGCCACATAACTCCTTTAAATCATCCCTGCTTTTCCAACATCTAAGGCTCCTTTTCCCAGCAAACATCATCAAGTTTCTTCGCAGCTCTCTGGCAACCCCGTGCTGAAGATCTCCCCACATTTGAAATTCTCGGGGGAAAGCCACTAGGATTGAAATGCAGAGAGTTGTTAGGAGCTTTCCTTTAAGGATTTCCTAATCCCTACCCTTTCTTTGGTCCATTTGCCTTCCCTCTGCTTTACCACTTCTTCCATCTACCCTTCCCCCTCACAGTTTGTGCACAGAATTCATACATGCCTAAGGCTTCCTTTTGTAAATCTGTCCTCTTTTCCTCACTCAAACCTCTCCACTTTGAGTCTGATTTCTTTACTTATAGCCCCACGGACCATCCCACCACATGAGAAATGCTCTTTCACATTCCTGACACTCTCCTGTTCCACCAGCAGCCGTGTGAACAAAATTTCAGTCTCATGGTCCAAGTGGAAGCTCCGTAGCTCCAAAGGCTTCAAAGGGAGCCTGTGGCTTCCATGCCAGCTTTTTTTGTGGTAGTCACTCACTGCTACTTAGGTCTAGTATCAGCCTTAACCAACCATGCCACTTCACTTTCCAAAGCCAGCCCATAATTAGAAGGCAGCCAATGGACTCTCGATGATGATGCAATGATGTGTTCTCAGGTGCTCTCCTAGGCACGAAGCCAAAAGCTAAGTTACCATTTAGGCAATTTGAAATGAAAGGCATAAAATTAGGCACTGACTAGAATTTCTCATTGCAATTCTTAATCGTTTTGACTTTGCTTTTCCAACAGTCAGCAGGTTTTTCTTCTGAGAAGCCCTTTCAAAAAATAAATTAGATGGCTACTTACCATGACTATCAGTTGACTCAGATGACAGGACACTGCACTTACAAGACCTTTCGTGTTCCTCACTCCTCATTTTCTATTTCCCAATTAGGCCAGATTCTACTGCCTTTATTCATACTATTGCATTATTTCATAGTTCACACCAGTGATTTCAGTAGTGACTCCCAGGATAAATTACCGTTTCCGTGTGCCAAGATGACCTGAAGTCCTTGCCGAGGGCTGTTTCAGGCCTTTGTCATGACTTTCTTATCCCATTTCATCCTCCACAAAGCCAGGACTTTCTCACAGCTCATCAGCTGTTTCCCCCAGAGCTGGTAGACAAATACCTTCCCGTGTTTACTGTGCTTAATGGGAGACCATTAACTGCGTCACTAACGCGGCGTGTATCGACCATCGCTCTTATTAACTCAGCAACCCCACCACACACCTATCAGTAAGAAGGTTTTTGTTGTCCTGCTTCATATGTGACAGTGGTTGTGTTGGTCAATGCCTGACTGAATCAGGTTTGGGTTAACATTTCCCATATTTGGGGGATAAAACACCTTTAAGAATGGGTAGCAACAATTGAAATGAGAATTCTGAACATTTAGAAGCATTTAAAAGTATGAACCTCTAAGAGTCATGAGAACATCATGTACTTATCCTATTTCCCTCCAATGAAAAGCCAGCCAATCACCACTGAGTGCTGTGAAATCCTCACTGGAGCTGGTGCACAGGGTAGAGCTTAGTTATGGAGCCTCCTGTAAATCAGTGGGAATCTTTGTAAGTATAAATCACAGAGAAAAATCAATTGCTTACTAATCATTGCTCAGGAAGAATATCAAGAGCACAAAGTTGAAGTCCCAAAAAATAGGGAATGCTGGAGTTAAGATGATCATGACCTAGTCTGGAAAGGACAAGCTGCTACACTCCATGCTACATAGCCTCAGGGGAATGTGCAGTAACTGGTTACCCCAGTGCCCTATAAAATCTACTCCCAGGCTTTCCACATTTGATATTAATAGGAGTTATAAACAGGCACAGAACCATAACACGAGATTAGCTGTTGTTATATCTGTTTCAGAGATAAACTATCTGACAACCAGTGAAACTGAAATGGAAACCAAGCCTCTAGAGCTGCATTGGCAGGAACACCGCAGCAGGATACTGGAGAACAGAGTGCTCACAATGGGTAACCAGATAAGGGCAGAGCCAAGTTCTGTCCTATTCCACTGCAGAACAATCAAAAGTGAAGTCCTGCTACTGTTGTCATGTCTCTGCTGTGGTCCCTTGAGGACACAAAATTCCCACCTCTCACATCTTACCAACAGCAAAAAGTTGTGGAATCATAGGATCATTTGGGTTGGAAGGGACCTTTAAAGGTCACCTAATCCAACTGCCCGGCAGTGGGCAGGGAGATCGTTAACGAGATAAGGTTGCTCAGAGCCACACCCTGCCTGTCCTTGAATGTTTCCAAAGATGGGGCATCCACCACCTTTCCATAGAACAGATATGGTCTAAGGCTGCAGATAAACAAGTAATTGCACTTATTGAAGTTGCTTTTGCCTCCTAAATGGTTGTTTCTTGCCCTGTGGCATTGCCTTTGGAGTTTGAAAGATTCAGAGTAGGACCTGATCAGGTTTAGGACAAATTATTTAGGCTAAAGAATTTAACTGGTTGTCCTCAGTCACCTGGTCTTGACTGAGTGGGAGTTTTGTTGCAAATGTCTCTGCTGGCTGAATTCTGGTGGCAGCTCCTCCCCAGCTACAGATGTTGATGAGCATCTTGTGGCACCAGGAGACTGTTTAAACTTGATCAGATGAAACAGAAGATGCAATGAGAACATGAATGGGAGACTCTGTCAGCCTTTGAGAAGGCTGCAACAAGATTTGGTTAGCAGGCTGTCTTGCAAAGGTGGAGCAATGGTCTGATGAGCTCTCAGAGCCTTCTCTACCTGTGGGTCACCAGCTGAATTCAGCCCAGCACCAGAATGAAGGCCAGGAATTTTAATTATATGTTTGCTTCACGTTGAGTTGAATGCTTTTCAGGCATTATTGCTCACTTGTGTGTCTGATATCTGGCACAATCAGGCCTTATCTTAGTTGGCTTCCTTAATCAAAGTTTCTGGATTAGTATTCTACCGGAATTTGAGGTTATACATAAATTGTTAACGTTAATAAAAAACCCATTCACTTTTTCTTCAGAACTAATTTAACCCAAGCTAAGGATCCACATTTTCTATGATATGCATGGTAAAAAGTCAAGGAGAATAAACCCCTCATATTTACCCATAATTTACAATATTATTTTTTCCCCAAAAGCCTTTACTGGGGAGCAAGAAGGAAGAGAATTTCTGTTACAGCATTGGAAAGCAGGTTTCACGAATGTTTCTCAGTTTGACAGTAATACTGGTTCCTCCAAAACAACTCAGCCTGAAACAGACAACTCATAATGTTAAAGTTCAGGACAGTTACAGTTGACTGGAAAAGGGACTCAGAATGGAAATTGTTGTGCAACTGCTACGTTATGACTTGCTGCCGGATCTGAAGACAATATTAAAAGCAGCCATTTTCTTCTGATTGATTTTGTACTCTCTTCTCCTTCTGCAGAATGACAATGGTAACCTCTAAATGATAGCATTGCTTGGAGTTTTCTCATTTCTTTTTGCACAGAAATAAACACCTAGTATTCAAGGGCACAAAATTCTTGGACTTCACAGCGCTTGGTGAAACCGAAGGTGATCCAACAAGCACTGGTTTAATAAATTCTGATATGCACAGATATTCCAACAGGGAATTACTCTGTGTTTTACTTGGGTGAAAGCAGAGTCCTGGCACACTTAGTGCTCTACTGTTTTCTCATCAAAATCTCCTCTGCCATATCAAATAGGTCACTGTGTGGAAATCACAGCCACGTTTTAAGGAGATTGCGTTAACTTTATGAATGCGTCATAAAACGGGAACTCCATAACTCTGTATTGACACTGTTTTACTGTTGCAATTTACCATTCTAATGGCACTATTTAGGAAACAATGACTGAACTGCAATGAGATAATTAAGGAATAATCTCCATTACTTCAAAGTATACAAAGCAGTAAACAGCTGCCAAAAGTGATTAATAGCTGAGGTGAAGTTAAGACATTTAATCAATCTAATAAACCATTTATTGCAAGAATATAGCGGCTTACACTAAATGTGAGACATTTGTCTTATTGATACAAACTGCAGTATTTGCCTTTCTTTAGGATGTAATATCATGAGACCTTGATTGTTCTTCCATTAAAGTCAAGGATAAAACTCCCATTGTGGTCCCAGGGTCAAGCCTTCACTGAGCTGATACCAATGAAAATAAATGCTTCCTTTTAATGTAGAACAGTTCTGCTAAAAACATTTTTCCCCCATTATAAAACATCCTGTGGCATTGAAAGGGGGACATGTTTTACTGGCAAGGACAAATGTCAGGAGTCATGATGAAAACCTGGATCTTCTTCCAGCTGGTGTTCTAATTCCCTGCAAAGTATTGTTTTGTTTGTGCCTCCACCTCGTATCTGTGACAGGGAGATGAAACCATTCCCTTGTTCCACTGGATTATTTGGGATTTAGTTCATGTGGCATACAAAGAAACACAGATAGAAGATACTATACACACTTCACGGTGTTCCTAAAGAAAAAACAGAAAGGATACATGGATTGTAACAGCTATCTCATAACTGGCAGAGGAATGGGAGTAGTGGGGGTGGAGAGGCTGAACCCATGCTCAGGGAAAGGGACCTGTTTCCGATGTTACAGCAGTGCTGCCAATACAAGCACAGCTGAGCTTCCTCCACTTCCACTTGGCTTCCCAATGCCCTGCAAGAGCGTGGACTTTTTACAGCTCCAAGTGTGTTATCAGTATCCTGCTTTTCTGCTCTCCACTTTAGTCTGGAGGGGTGAGGGAGCTGCATTGCAGCAGCAGAGGGACAAGCACAGGCAGAAACAGCCCCTCCTGGCACATTCACCCACCCTACTTCCCCCCACAAACAGCAGATCCCCCTCTAAACTGAAGTAAGGACCCAATTCCTTCATCAGCTGAACACACACAGCAAGCTGTTTGACTGGAATTTTATAAGATGAGTTGCAGAAACAATCTCACCAACATTAAAATCATACATACCACATTGGCTCAAGGTGAAGTCAAGCCTTGCAAAACGTGCTTTTCATCAAACAAGACGTTTCTGTCTCCTCATCCCTGCATAGAAAAGAGGCACTGGAGCACATGTTCTCCCACCACGTGTTATCATTGCTCTTCCCCTGTGAAGAACTGGAAGATGTTCTTAGTGCTGGATGACTCTTGAACTTGCTCTGAAGCAATTCCTTTGTCTTAGTGCTAGCAGGAAGCTTCTTTGGTTTTCCCCAAATATAAATATTGATACAGAAACTCATACCAAATAATAACAGAGGTATGAATTTATTGTTTCAGCAAAAGCTCCCATGCAAATTAACCCTAGGATAATTAAAGATGCCTGCAGTGCCTGGGCAGGTAAAAGATCAAGCACTTGCTGGATTACAACATAAGCAGTGCTGTGATAAAGCTGCATAATAACTCAGGAGCAGGAGCTCCCAGCCTTCACAGGTTGCAGGGCTAATTCCACCAGCCAACATGTACCAACTCCTGTTCATCTGTGCCCGATCCAACCTGCAAGGGACGGTTTGGAACAGCAAGACTCTTGTCTGGAGGAGCCAAAGCCAAACAGCAGGTTGAAACTTGCACAACTGGATGCAGCGCAAGCAGTGGCATCGCACTCGCTCCCTGTGCAAGTGTTTGTCATAGGAGTAGAATGGGCAAACCTAAAATACAAGTCCCAGAAACCTGCAATACTGGTATCTCTGCCTGTACTGCTGCTTAGGGAGTGTTAGTTTTGGAGAGAGAAAGCGCAGGTAGATTTTGAATCACTTTTTCTGCACTGTAAAAACCACAGCAGTTCGAAGGCTCCCAGCAAAATGTTTAAATGTGTTAACTGTGGGAATGGAACAAGGCCCCAGAGATTTAAGTCATTTTCCCCAGGACCTGGATGTGGCACTGCTGCTGAGCAGAAATTCCTCAAGGCTGCGCCTGTAGTCTTCCTTCACGGTAAAGCACTGCAACAAGAACAGCTGCTTAAATTGCTGGAATTAAACACAGTGGTCATTTCTGCAACCCAGCTTGGCAGCTGAAATGAATCACAGAATCCCAGAATGGCCTGGGTTTCAAGGGACCTTAAAGACCAACTACTTCCAACTTCCCTGCTATCGGCAGGGACACCTTTCACTAGACAAGGCTCCTCCAAGCCCCATCCATCCTGGCCTTGAACACTTCCAGGGATGGGGAGTCAATGCCATGGCTTTGCTACTGTTAAGTCAGACTGTTCAGAGATACATCTATGAGTCTTTTTAAAATGCTCGTGGGCAGTAGCTTTGCCTCTTTTGTGGCAAAAAGAAGATAGTCGTAACTAACATTACTAAAATTCATGTTGCTTGGGTCTATGCCAGCAACGGAAGGATTTTCCCCATTTAGGTAATTAAATTTAAAATTACATTTGTCCTTTTTGTAGCAGGGTTGCAATAGAGGCTTGTATATACATTAGAGTTCATTTTTTCTAGGAGTGAAAGGAGGTTGCAATTCCTTATTTATGTTATATACGCCACCATGCTTTCTCAAAGGTTTTCTCTTGATATTACACTATGACAGGCCCACAAAAGAGCCATTATTTGGGGTGGGCTCTGGGTTATGGCAGGTATACTGAGGAGGGCGGGAGCAGGGCACGCACACCACAGTTTATCTCCTCATGCACCAGCAAAACAGCAGCGCTGGGAATTCCTGGAGAGCCAGACATGCCTTTTAGGAAAAAAGACAGTACTTGCTCTGGGAGAAGCAGCCAAGCCTGTCCTCGGTACCTTCTCAGTATCAGAGAGACGCGGAGTTCCTGGAGCAAGTCCAGTGGAGGCTACAAAGTTTATTAAGGGACTGGAGTATCTCTTGTACGAGGAAAGGCTGAGGGAGCTGGGCTGGTTCAGCCTCAAAGAGATGACTGAGAGGAGACATCA
>JAWWLV010000088.1:3644593-3654783 GCA_035041135.1 Platyrinchus mystaceus
GGGGGGTGATGTAGGGGCGGCTCAGGTGGATGCGGGGGGCGGCGTGAGGGCCGCGGGGGGAGGCGCGGAGCGCAGCGCAGGGACGGGGGCTCTTCCCCCGCCTCGGGAGGCGGCGGCGGCGGCGGAGGGGGCTCGGAGGGGAGGGAGGGAGGGAGGGGGGGGGGTGTGGGAAGCGCTCGGAGGGGCTTTCCCGGAAGGGTGAATCGGGATTAATCCCGGTATTGGGATTTTTTTTTTTTTTTAATTTTTGTTTTTAAGGGGGGGGTTGCGCTGCTTCCCCCCCCCCCCACTCGCCGCCGCGGAGAATTGGCGCCGGGAGGAGGAGGAGGCGGCGGTGGCAGCGCGGTGCTCCCCCCTTCCCCTCCACCCCCTTGGCTTCGCTCCTGGAGGAGTTAGTTGGGGGCGCTTTTTTTCTGGTTTTTTCCCCCCTCCCCTCCCCTTTTTTTTTAATTTTTATTTTTTAAATACAAACCTGCGTATTGATTTTTTTTTTTTTTTGAGCAAACAAACAAACCAACAAACCCGCTCCCCCCTCCCGCCCCGTTTTCCCCCCCGCTCCCGCCCCGCACACACGCCTGCCTCTGGGAGGGAAATAGCCAGGTGGAATCTCACTCTGTTTCCATGGACAACCCGTCCATTATCACCCAGGTGACTAACCCCAAAGAGGAGGAGATCCTGTCCTGCACTCAGGATAAAGGTGAGCTGCCTTTTCTCTTTTCTCCATGATTTTTTTTTTTTTTCCTCCCTCCGCTTAAAATCGCATTCTTCAGTGACCGTATAATCCTCTCTAGGCTGCTGGGAATAGAGGAGGGCTTGTTGGGTTTGAGGTTGGGTTGGTTTTTTTGTTGTTGTTTTTTTGGTGGGGTGAAGGTATTTGCATGAAGGTCTCTGAATCTGCTTGCTGGATACAGCTGAGAACTTGTTTGAGTGTTTAAATGCCGAGTTTAATCGGTCATTTAAATAAAATACTCCTGTTCCTCGAGGATCAGGGAGGTAACTTTGTACGGTGGTCACTGTGCAGTTAGTGCCCCGCTTCAGGAAAGGGATATCTGTGCTGGGTGTGTTGGAACGTTTTTAAATCTCAGCTGTTAAGATCTTAAATTTTTTTTCCTCCTTTTTTTTTAAAAAAAAGTAAAATAAAGCATTCCAGGTTTCTTTCTTTCTTTCTGTGTTCCTTCCTGCCTCACGTTTCAGAATGTGTAGCTTTCAGGTTTGTTGGAGGATATTTGTGCTCCTAAGAAAGAGATATATGCTACTTTTAAAAGCGGCTCTGTTTACTCAGTTGGTAAATAGTTGTTGCCTGTGTAAGGCATCGTGCTTGGATTTTGTTTTACTCCTAAATAAGATGAATCCAGCATGGCCACAGGAGCTGCTTCCCTCAAAAGTCTGGGTGTTGATGAGTGCCCTTAACCTTGTTTCCTTTTGAAAGCCCGGAGCGCTCTCGGGGCTGTAAGTGGTTGTGTCCTTGTGTCTGGTGGTGAGCAAGGTACGGGGTGACCAGCAGGGTTTAAGTTCTGGGGAGTTGTGTGTGGATTTGGGAAGTTAACTTGGATGTCAAGTTTATGCTTTGTTGCAGGCAGTCCTGGTAAATAGGGGAGAAAGGACAGAAATTAGAAACAGGGTTCATGTTCCCTGGTAGGTACAGTAAAACCTCTTGAGTGGTCTTCTAAAAATGGTAGATTGATATACCTCCTCCTAAAATGGATGAGTTTAGTGTCCAAAAAGCTTCCATTTTTGTGTGGCTCGTCTTGTAAATAGGGAGGGGTCCCATCTTGTTGAAGTTTCTCTCTGTTACTTTTGACTGAGAGGCCATACCAGAAATCTCTCTCTTCTCACCAGTGCTGCCTGCAGAAGTATGAAGGTATATTTATTTAAAAAAAAAAAAGCCATGAGGTTTGGGGTTGTTTGAAAAAAAAATTTATATTTTATTTGTTCAGCATAGGAGTGTTCATGGAAGTCTCTTTAGTTGCTATCACTTGTGAGGTGATACTTCCACCACGAGGCCTGGTTTGTCTCAAGAGATTTGTCATGTTTTCCTCTGCTTTGGCATTGTGGAGTGTGGGGTATCTGCAGTAAATAAGGTGCTCTGCTCTGCCTAGGACTTGGTTTGGGGTGGATGTACGTGATACTGTGCTCAGATGTTGTCGTGGTCTTAATGGCCTGTGTTATTGTAAGTTATGGAAGGGCTTCATTAGTATCCGTAGCAGCTGGTTGAAGTTTGAGTGTAAAAAAAAAAAGCCAGTTGAGACAAGTAGGGGAAGATTTGACAGCTCAAAATCAGAGTAAGCATCCACATCAAACAAGTGGCTTCAGAGTCCTTGGTAGAGCGAGCAAAAATATGCATATAACTTGCATAACTCTGCAGTAACTTGCATAATGTGCATTGTGTTCTTGCTATTGGTTTGTCTTTGGCAGAAAATGGTCTTCATTGCAGAGCAGGGGCTTTTCAGGCTGCCTGTTAGCAAGGCTGGGCGGGGGGAGAGGGGAAGGAGGGGAGCTGGAGTTGGGAGACAGGGAACTCCAGCATCATCTTCATGCAGGAGGTGAATTACCTTTTTTCTGGTTTTGGGGTGGTTTTTTTTGTTGTGGTTAAAGTGCATGCATTGGATTGACGATGTGCTCTGTGGTGAGACTGTCAGATCACTCCAGAGCAACTTTTGCAGGAAGAGAACTGCAGGTCTCTGGAAGGGAGAGCGCTGCTTGCTCCAGCCCCTTCCACTACAGGTTTTCCCAGTGCTCGAGGTACGGAGCTGGTGAAAACCCGTTGCTCTACCTGCCTTCCTGGCGTGGTTCTGTATCACGTCACCCAATTTTCTGTCGGATTTCTTCACACTTCTAGCAAAGCCTTTAGGTCCGGACAGCTGCGAGAGCGCCCGGAGCAGAGATGGGAATACTTGATAAGGTTCTTAGCAGGAGACCGGTGTTGAGCGAGTCCTCCCTGCTAATTCAGAGTGAACTGAATGTACTGGTACAAAATGGCTAACAAATGTGTTGAGGCATCATGAATTAACTCTTTGTTTAACGAAGTCAAGAATCACCTGAGCCTGAAGTCTGAAATACAGCAGCTCTGTGCTGTGTGAGTCAGGGCTGTCCAGTTTAATGAAAACCTGTTTTTTCCTCCGAGTTTTGCGTTTGGCTGCAGAAATAAATTCCAGGGTACTAAGTGGCATGTGGTGGCTTTGGGGAATCGGTGTTTTCTTAGGGTTTTTGAGCCCTTCTGTCGCTGTTTCTTGAGGGGGGGAAAAATGAATTTATTTCCCTGTTGTTGAGCTGGAGAGAAGCAGTTCTCCAGTAACTGAGCAGCTGCTAAATAATGCATGTGTATACCTTCAAGGTTTTGATTTTTCTCCCAAGATTTTTTTGAAGCTTTTAATCAGATGTGAGTCCAGCATTTAGCCTGTTTTTTTTTTTTAAATGTGTTTATGTTTTAAAAGGAGGTCGATGTTGCAGTACAGGCTTATGCCAAATTTCTGCTGTGCAAGGGAGCGCCGTTGGCAAGAAACAGAGCTGGTTCTCTGGTCCTGGGGCAGTTCTGGTTTTAGGTAAACAACGTGCTTCACAAATAAAAATGCCCAAGTGTTTTCTTGCTAGCCCAGATGTATTAAAAAAAACAGCTCTTGAGATAAAAGTGAAGCTGTGACACCTTGTTAAAGGGGAGCTTATGGATGCTAAGGTGGATTTGTTAACGTTTATTTTTTTAACGAATGGCAAGAAATTTTCGAAGGTGGAAAAAAACAGATCTTGGTATGTGAACCATTCCCTAATATGTTGCCACATGGTGGTGCACTGGATTTAGTTGTCTGTCAAAATGAAAGCTGAGCATGGAAGGTTTGCTACAATCATATTTTTTTATTATTATTATAATGTTCTCAAATGCCTTTGGTGTTTGTGCTGCTGGAGGATTTTGGTCCCTTTCTATGTTGTTAAATTAGTTCTGGGAAACAGAAACTTAGGCTTTCCTGATTAGAAGGGATGTGTAGGTGCTTGAAAATACCTCTAACACTGAATCCACAGAGAATTTAATTCCCTGTTAGTTTTTTAAGTAATGAAAATAGTAGTTCTTTGCAGAAATATTTTATGTTGCGGTCATCTGGCACTTCTGGGAATTGGAAACATTACAAAGAATTGTAATTTGAAATTAAAATGGAGACATAAATACGTGAAAGGGGGTTTGTTATAACAGGGGTAAGCGTGAGCAACTAAGAAAAAATATAAGTAAAAGCTACAAATTAAAATTGAAATTCTGATTTTTTTGGGTATAATTAATTTTACAGATAAAATCAGGTGTTTATTTTCTAAAGGAAAGTATTAATTCTTATTACTTAGTTGAACAGAGACCTCTAATGCAAGGTCTGCATGGTTAAATGTATAGAAAGCAGAGCAGTGCTGACAGGCCCTTGCATTGAGTGTAACATGGAGAGCGTGAACACGGATGGGCAACAGACATTCAGCCCAAAGAAGTGAATTTCCCTTTTTTTTTACCTAAATGCTTTAATTTGATCCTCATAAACGATGCAGATTCTTGGCTGTTTCCGTGTGCCAAGTTAAATAATGGCGTAACACCAGTCCAGTCCTTCAGGTGCCTCCTTCAGGCTGGGGTGGTTTGTTTTCTTTCTTCAGATAAATCTTTCCTGACTTCCGTAAAAATTGTCAGCTGGGCATCTATTTTCAGTTGTTTAGAGTTAACTGAATGCTTTAGTGTTCCTACAGGTGTGTGTTTTCTTATGCAATAAATTATATGAGAAAGGTTCACAGTGAAACTTAAACCATTGTAATTTTTTTTAATCACAGTGAGTCCCTGAAGATGTTTCCACAAACAAACTTTTTTGCCTTTTCTTTCAAGTAAAGTTGGAATAACCACCAGTGAGAGCAATATTCATTATAATTTTAAAGAAGTTCTGAAGATCTCAATTTAGAAGCCAAAATAAGTGTCTTTTAATTGCGTCTTCAATTAAAAAAAGCATTTTGAAAAATGCTGAAAATATTTTAAATGTCCCTTTTTTTGCCATTACATCACCAGGACTCAGAGCACTCAAACATTTGAACATATATTAGTGATCCTGAGACATTGTCTCAACAGATTTTTATAATATTAACTTCAGAATTTTAGTGTTAAAGTAGCAATTTAAGGGGGGGGGGGAAGATGTGGAAACCACTGGGGCACTGCAGTGGAATGTGAATTGCTCGCAGAGGGTAAAATTTTAAATCATTAACTAATGACATAGCTGTTATGTGAAACCAGAGTAGCCATACAGTAGGTTTTATGTTCCAAGGAGACTGTTGTAACCTGTAGTAACCCAAGGTTTGATTTAGGGTCGCAGTCAACAGGCTGAAATGCCCTGGCAGTAGCAGGAATGATAATTTTCGTGAATGTCGAATTTTCAGTCGGTGTCTTTAAGCTGCAGCGCGATCGTTTCTTCGTAGTGTCACCTCGATTCATGCTGGTTTCAGTGCAGTGATTTAACTGAAGTGTGTTCAGAAGTTTAACGTGCCTTTAAAAAAAACAAAAAAAAAAACCAACCACAACCCCAAAGTTGGCCTACATTTTGTTAATTCAGTGTTCAGAAATGCAAATAGCGTTTTCTGACATAATCAGTAAAACGCGGCGTGATCGATGCTGCGCTCCAACTTTCGGGGTTTAAGCTGAACGTTAGAAATAAGCCTCGGGATAACAGGTCTGTGTTTGTTTCTTTAAAGGGATATTAAACCAAAATGCTGAGAAAGCAAAAGCCAAGAGAAATGAAACTCACCCACTTCTCAGTGTCTGTGAAGGACGTTCCCATTGGCCTGACAGAAAGGTTTAACTGTGGGAAGCTTATTTTTCCATCGTGGAACATTGAATTTATGAGTTTTGCTGTCTTTTAAATTGATCATTCCAACATGAATATGATGCAAATTAGATGTAGCCTGCAATTTTTATGTATGTTGAATCTTAAATATTCCCTCTGTAAGCGAGTGCACTTTGATTTTCTGCTACATTTTGAGTTGGAAGAGTTGTTGGCAACAATCACCATGGCTGAGGCTCAGTGTTACGTTTTCAATGAAATTCCCAGTTTCAGGCAATCCTGGATATGGAGATGGGAACCTGGGGAGTGAATTTGCCCAGTACTCAACCCCAGCCAACGCAGAAATCTTGGATGGATTACATTGAATTGTATTTGAAGTGTTTCTGTCCACAAGAGTTAACACTTTCTTAAAAAAAAAAAATAGGAAAAGCAAAGACAGGTCTAATTACCTACATTCTTCCTTAGGTTTTGCCCGCTGTGTGAATCAGTAAGGGATAATGTGGCTCATCCCTCTTTCCCCTCCCTGCCTGGGGGATACATCGTGCTGGGAGAGCAGCTAGGAATGTGGATCTGTGTGGGACCAGGGAGGAGGAGAGAGCTCCCAAAGTGCTCCAGCCTGGCTGGGGGACAGAGCACAGAGCATGAAGTCCTGGCTCTTGGGGGCTGTGGAGCCCAGACAGAGGCTGGTAGTGGAAATGGGAATAGTTTTATTGCCCACAGTAGGCTCCTAACCTGCCCTGACCCCCTCCACCCTCCTGGGCAGTGGGTGCTCCCATGATGAAGTCAGAGGGTCTCTGCCCACCCAGCTGGGTTGTGTGTGTTCCCTTATCCCATTTCAAAAGTATATCCAGAAAGGGGAAGGAATCTTCCAAGCTGAAATGAAACAGCAGCTGATCATTCTTCTATCAGCCAAACCTATTCAGATGTTTAAAGGCCACATCTGGATTGCTGGTAAGGATTGTAAACCACCTGATTCCTCCCAGCAATGGAAACGTGGCTGGAAAACCTCACAGAAACATTCCAGCAGCATCTCTGAAGTTTTCATGTGTCAGTTCTAATGAAAGATACTGATATAAGCTGTATTTTCGGTGCTCATCTCAAACAGGATGACATCTTCTCACTGGATTTAAATTCTTTGCTGAACTTGCAGAGCTGCAGGAAGGCACAGAAGGAAATTTGCCTCTTATGCTTTTAATGTCATTGGAGACGCTTTTAAGAGTTTCATGTTGGAAATGTTAATCTTCTGTAAATTCTGCTTTTGCTTTATTTTTACTTGGGGAGGTTAAGGCATAAAATGGGCATGGATGTGACAAATATGGAAGCCATAAGTAGCGTCTAAATAGATCAGGGTAAAAATACGTCCCACGTGGTCTGCTGTGGGATAATTTTGGCCCTCTTTTTGTATTTCTAGAATGTTTGCTGTAAGACAAAAAAATATCCAAGTGAGTCCTATACAGTCCAGTCCTTTCAGTACCAGCTGCTACTGTGAAAAATAGATATTAGCAGTAAAAATATCAATTTTAGCCAGAGGAGCTGAGAAAGTTGTGTGAGTGGTGTTGGGCCTACATAAAGATTGTAGGCTTTATTCAGTCTGTTATCAAAATGATCACTTTCATCAAAGTGCCACTTCTTGTTTTCTTTGTACAAGATAATAAAGTATGATTTGTAAAAAGAAGAACCCAATTACTAGAAGTGATTGGCTGCACTAGAAACTAGAATTCTGTTATCTAGAAAATTTATTGCGAGTTAAATGTGAATAAATGTACGGTAGACTGGGATTCTGAGGATGTCAGGGGGGGTTTTAAATGAGATTTCTTTTCCTTATTTATTTTTGCAAGAAACTATTACTCTCCTCTGAATGCTTATTAATATATTTAAAGCCTGACAAATGGGCAAATAAGATAACTGCAGAACCTGTTTTGAACAGAAGAGCAGCCCCAAATGATGGATGCCTGATCTGTCAAAATCTACTCTGTGTGTAACTCCTGAAAATGTTTCTAAAATTCCAGGATGGGTTTGTACAAAACAAGTATTTTATAAACCCCAACCTGCAGTTACAGTTTGTATAACGATGATATTGTTTAAAGTCATCTTGTAACTGGTCAGCTGTTTCCTGCCACTGTTGCAAACCTTTTTTTCTTGGTAGCAAGTGAAGTATTGATTTTTATTCACCACCATGCTCTCCCCCACCCCCGCAGCTCATTCCAGGATTCCCAGCGGGATTGGCAGTAAAACTAATCTTGCTGTTTCCCAGTCTGCTGTAATCAGCAGTAAAATTTGAAACTCTCTTGTTTATGTGATGATTTGCAAAGCTTGGTCATCCCCTTGGTCATCACCTCCTCTCTCGGCCTCTGGGAGTCAGAGGGAGGAAGAGAGGGAGAGGTGTTTCTCCAGCTCTTGGGGATGAACTCCTCATCTCAGAGAACACTTTGGGGTAGGTGGATGAGTTTCCATCTTCATAGCTGTCAGATGTTCTGCCACAACGTTGCTGTTACGATGGGCACATGGAGAAGAGTCCAGGTGTTTCTTTGAAGTAACGGTGGTAAAAGAATTTATTTTAAAGGCAGGAATATTGTACAGAGTCCTTCCAAGCATGTGTTTAACAATTTGCAGACAGTGCTGCCTCGTTTCTGTCCACAAAAGCTGTTCTGTATTTTCGTGCCTGAGTGTTTACATACTTGCACTGGTTACCCATGAGTGCACGTACATGTGGTAACCAGGGACCTAATTACAGGAAAGCTTTCGTGGAACCGTGGAACAGTTTGGGTTGGAAGGGACCTTAAAGATCATCTGGTTCCAACCCCCTGCCATGGGCTGGGACACCTTCCACTAGATCAGGTTGCTCAGAGTTCCATCCAGCCTGGCCTTGAGCATTTCCAGGGATGGGGCAGCCACAGCTTCAGTGCCTGATCACCCTCACCGGGAAGAATTTCTTCCTAATATCACTAAACTCACTCGCAGTTTGAAGCCATTCCCTCTTGTCCCATCACTTCCTGCCTTTGTCCAAAGTCCCTCTGCAGCTCTCTTGGAGCCCCTTTAGGCCCTGAAGGGGCTCTCAGGTCTCCCTGGAGCCTTCTCTTCTCCAAGTGAACACCCCCAGCTCTCCCAGCCTGGCTCCACAGCAGAGGGGCTCCTGCCCCCCTGAGCATCTTCGTTGCCCCTTCTGGACTCACTCCAGTAGGTCCACTTTGGAAAAGTTCAAAATGCTGGGCGTGGATTTTGAAGTTTTGCAGCCTGAATTTGCTTGAACTGTGAGGTTGGCAGTTTTTCCTAGTGATGATTAGGTGGATAGAAGCACTCTGCAGAGGATTGGGCAATAGTGGCACGTTCCTGGGAGATATTTAATCATTTATACTTGCTTCAGCCAGGCACAAAGGTCTAATATTTACCACCTGCAGAGAAAGGAGCAATTATAAAGTCTCTCACTTATCTTTCACAAAAGCTTAGAAATTTAACAAAATAGATGCGTGGGACTTGTCAACTAAAATTGGTTAAAGATCTACATTAACAATTTGAGGAATGCAAAGCATTTCAGGAAAAACAGTTCAAGCATGTATTTTACAGGGATTTTTGGAGTGAAGCTTTGACCTCTTGGGGTCTTTTTTAATTCTCTCCCTTGCTGTGTTTTGCTTTTCTTGCCTTTTTATGCTCTGATGAGAAGTTCTGGGCTGCAGCAGCTGCTCTTTGGGCTGTGTTGCTGTTGAAGTTCAGGGGGCTCAGAGGTGTTTGGCACTGGTGGCTGTGTCCAGGGAGAATTCTGGTGTGTCAGTGCTGGGTTAATGGTTGGATTCGATCTTAGAGGTCTTTTCCAACCGTTGTGGTTCTGTGAGAAGCTGTAGTAGATGTTTGGGGGGTGAGGTGGTGCAGTGGTGAGGAACCCTCAGGACTGTAACTGCATGGACAGATGGTCTCCTGGCAGGTTGGTCAAGAGGGTGTAGGAGCTGTCTTACAAAGAAAGATGTTCTCTGTGTTTCTTAACTCCCTGCTGAAATTTAGGAAGATAAAGGTCTTTATCACTTCCAGTGATTGTTGTGCTGTATTTAAAGGGAGGAGATGCACAAAAAAATAACCAATAAAATAGAGTAAGTTTGCCAGGGCTGTTCCCACAGTACAGCGTGGCTTCAGAGGGAAAGGCAAAATATCCCATTTGGGATAAAGGAAGTGTTTTGTTTGTGCATCATACAGGTGACCTGCATAATCCTTGAAGAAATGGTTTCCAAAACAGTTTATCTGGGAATGCCTAAACAGGATTGACTGGCAGCAATTTGCATTTGTTATAACTAAAGTAATTTTATGAAGGTACTGAGAAATAATATTATGAAGGTATTGATTGTGTTTCAGCATATGAATTGTGTGTCATCAGTCACAGAATCACAGGATGGTTTGGGTTGGAAGGGACCTTAA
>JAWWLV010000088.1:3654883-3728551 GCA_035041135.1 Platyrinchus mystaceus
TGATTGTGTTTCAGCATATGAATTGTGTGTCATCAGTCACAGAATCACAGGATGGTTTGGGTTGGAAGGGACCTTAAAGATCATGCATTTCACCCCCCGTGCCATGGGCAGGGACACCTTCCACTACACCAGGTCATTCAAAACCTCATCCAGGATGGTCTTGAGCACTTCCAGGGATGGGGCAGTAGAAGAAGGAAGGGGAAAATTCCTTTATGTAGTGACCAACTGAACATATCAAGTGTCTGTGCTTAAATTGATCCTGAACTCTCACCCACAGTTTTCCTGTGGCAGGTTATGGGTGCTGGAAGCTGCTTCCCTTTGCCAAGTCATTTGTTGGCCAGCTGCCAGTTCTCATTACTGTTTATGACACGAAGCTGATTTTGTGGAGAATCAGTAAAGTTGCAAATGATTTGGGAGTTTCAAAAGTGGAGAGGGGGGAAGGTTATGTTAGCTGAGGAATTAAAAAAAAAAAAAGAAAAGGAAAAGAATACTGAATGCAATCTGGGGTGCAATTCATTTGCTAATTACACATTGACATAAATTGGAAGGTCCCAGAAGGAGGGGGTTTGCAGCATAACTGGAAAACAATTTGCATCTGTGTAGAGGTCTGTGCTTATCCACAGAGGAATGAGATTTTAACTGGATTTGTTTAATCGGGTTTATCGGGAGTACATAGTTGTGGGATTCCTTTTTCCTCACATTTCAAAGTCTCCTGTCTTTCTGGAAGATTCCCTCTTGTGTTGAGATTAAATATGTCAAGGAAGGATGTATGGTTAAGTTTAATGGAGACTGAAAGTGAAACCTGAAAAAAAAACCCAGGAAATGTCCTTCTGAATTTTAGAGTGGATTGGATACTTGAATGTTTCTGGTTCCAGATTATCATGATAAAACTGACAGCTTAATGCAAACTGTGCCCTGAAATTCAAATACCTTTTTTTCCTGCTCTATAAGAAGTCTGAAACAGTCCAGCAAATTCATTCTATCTCCATTGGAAAGGTTACTAAAGACTAAGTGTTCAGACTAATTACATTCTAACTAGTATTACTACAGAGAGCATTTACTGTTAGTATTAGGGCAGTTTGGTGTGGGTTTTTTCCTTACAAGTCCTTCAGATTTGTTGGTGCCCATCACGTTACCCTACAGTTGCCTCTGCTTCTCCTTGGGTAAACATGTCATGATGGGAAAAAGGACAAAAACCTGAACAAAACTAGAAATCAAACCTGACAGTTTTGAAATAGGAATCTGTTCAGGTCTCATTCCTGTATTTACTTGTGCTGTTGCTGCTGCACATCATTATAAATTACCTGTTTAGCATCATTCTGGCAGGCAGGTGAGCTCTGAGAGCAGGATGGCGTTAAAAATGCCACCACCTCAGTTGTTGGTGGCAGTGATGGATTCTTTTCAATACCTTTCAGTCAATCAGTTGTTTATCTTAAACATAAGAACTACTATCTTATGTTATAAAACTGTAATAATGTTAAAAGGAGAAAAATGAGCTTTCAAACTCTGCCCCAGTTGCAAGAAACAACCTCAGTAGATTCCTCAGGAGCAGGTGTGTCCCTGGATCCATCAGGTGCCCTTCCCACTGGATGCAGAGTCACATCAGTAACTACAAAGGTGGGATCAGAAGGAGGTTTGGCTTTGTAATTTCTGTTCAAAGTGTCCTTTCAAGAATAGTCCTAAATGGGAAGGACAAAAATATGCCTTTCATTTTTCACCATGTAATATGTTGGATTAATCCCTGAAGTGCAAAACTTAACAGCGACCTCGTGGTGTTGTGGTTCTGTTCAAATGCAGTTTCCACAGAGGGTTCTGATCCTTCCCCTCATGACCCAAAAGTATTTGTTTCTCCAAACACTGTTCAAATAACACCTGCAACCTCCTTAAATTGTAAATCTAAAAAATATCGATCGGAGCTTTGCGACATAAAAAATAATTCCCTGTGCTCCTAAATCCAAGAAAAACCAAAACCCAACACACTCAAAAATAAAACCAAGCAAAGCAAACAAAAAAAAAATTCCCAGTAATATTAGCAGGGATATAAGCTGTGAATGTGCAGCTGATAATGGAAATCTCAGAGGTGACCTTGTGGTGATGACCAGGAGGACACGGCACTGCAGTTTCTAGCAAGGTAACCTGGCACTCAGACTGTACAAACCACACTGGTGGACAAGGGTGTGTGTTTGTGTGAGTTGTGTTTGTACTGAAACACTGAAGTAACCCTGCTTTTGTTTTGGAAATGTCTTCCATGGGCACTAAAGACACATAAGAGTAAAATAAGTCTGCTCTGACTCATGGCAGAATATTCTGAGACAGTCCTAAATTCAGCATGTTCAGGTTAATATCTGTTTAGTTTAGGCTTTGTTTATCCTTGTGCTGTGCATGGAGGGGATGTTGGAATTCACTTGATATCATTTTAGAAGTCCATAGGTAAAAATTCATTACTTTTCAACAAGCAGTAATGCAGACAGTACTTACCTAACCAAAAAACACTTGATTTTTTTTTTCCTTTGCTAATGGTGCAAGGTGAAATAAAATGTTTCTATTGGCCACCTTAAATACTAGTTAAGAGTCAGGTGGGAAAACAAAAATTTATGGTAGTGCTTTTAAAGTGTTTTCCAGTGATTGTCAGCCCAATTTTTATTGTGAGGATGATTTCTTAAGTACCACTGTAGGTGGTCTTTGTATTAAAGCCTTCAAGTAACAAATGGCTTTATCTTCTCTTCTGCTGATAAGGTCAGTAAAGGTTTCTCTCTTGGATAATAATAACAATACAGTTTTGAAGTCATAAGAATCCCGAGTGGAAAGTGGGTTCACAGCTTTCAGCTTTTTAATATCTGTTCAGGTGATGGGCAGCTGGTTCTGCTGCAGAGCATTTTACAGGAGTAACCAGACATTCTTGCTTTAATTAAGACTGTACATGTACAGGAACTGTGATTGTTTGGGAAGTTGTACCATGTATTTTCAGTTAAATAGCTGATAAAATGCTGCAGTTGTGGAAATGACTACCAAGTCCAGTAGGCAGATGCCTTTGAAAACAGTTTTGGTTTTATTCAGTCATCAAAAGCAATCAAACATTTAATGAAGTTTGATGGTCTTGTGCTGTAATGAAATAAACATGGAATTTTCCCTAAGGTGGTAAAGTAGCTGTTTGGACCCAGTATCCAGAAATACATTTGAAAAAAAAAATATAATTCAAGTTTACTGAGCAACAAAACATGTGTAAATTGTTTTCTTTGTGAAGTCTGGGTAGATTACCTTCTCTGGAATCAGTTGTCTTGCATGTTGAATAATAGCAAAAATGTACTGAGAATTGAGTATGAACATGTTAAATTCTTGATTTGTGTTCTAGTGAAAGGGAGCAGCAAGTATTTACTAGAGAACTAACTTCTTAATTTTTCTAGAAAAAATTAAAACATACCAACTGGAGGGAGGGCTCGAATGTTTAACCTGAAGATACTTCCTTGGCAGTGTTTGGGTAAAACTGACCACTAACACCGTTCCCTCTGGAAAACATCCCATCTATTTATATCACTTCCCAGAGGTTAAATGCAGCCCTTGGAACAGTCACAGGAAATAATACCAGTGTGCTTCTAAACCGTGACCTGCCTTTTGGTCCAAGTGGCCAAATAAGCCACTTTTCTTGATTACTGGGAGGACCACATGTCATTATTCCTGCCCTGTGCGGAGCCTGGAGGTGCCAGATGTCCCACTGTCCGTCACTAACTCCCCTCTCCACTGGCTGGTTGGTTTGTTTTGGGTTTTTTTTTTCCCCTGTGTTTATTCACAAACACCACTGTGTATCCATTTCAGCCTTTCTGTCCTTTTTTGTGGGAAAGCTGAGCCAGATGTTCTGTTGTGCCTCAGCTGTGGATGCGGGGCTGGAAGAGACAGTGTCCTGCTCATCTCTGATCCTCTCAGTGTGACAGCACTGCCTCCTAAACAAAGCTTCCTGCCACCAGTAGTGTTTTCAGTTCAGTCATCTGCCCTTCTTGGAGGAGCCCTAAGTACTTAAATACCTGCTAGGACTCTTTCAGTCAAGGAGTTGACTTGACTGATAAAGTCAAGTGCTGTTGCCAACAGTGCTGGAAACGCTTTCATGTGAGAGAAGAGGAAATGTTGCTGTGTCTTACCAGGTGGTCAGCATGGGAGAGTTTTCCACGTGGCTTTGCCGTGTGTGCAGGTAAATAAAGTGGGTTTGTTTTAATGAGTGGGGCAGGAAACAAGCGCTTGTAGGATGCAGTTGATCCCACTGCTGTAGGTGTCTGCTTTAGGATGGCAGGAGTTGTGTTGTGGAGGCTCTATTAACAGCAAAGGAAGCCTGCACAGTTTTTCACTTGACTTCTGTGGTTGCCTCTGTGCAAAGACGAGTGAAATGGAGTTCAGGCTCCTAATTTGACAGCTTTGTCATCAGCTCCTCGCGCTGTATGTGCCGCACTGGTGTTTGGCAGCGTTGCAGTTTAACCAGGGATATGGACTTGCAGAGTCCCACCGTTTATCTTTAGCTCCTCTTCAGAGGAGGGGAAGGGGAAGAAGAGGGGAAACTTGGCAAGAGAAATTCGGTGGTTGGTGGTGGTGTTCTGCTGCTCTAAGTTTAGCAGCGTTTGGGGGTGGTTGTTAAAACGGGCTTTTGGAGTTTGAAACGCTCTGTTGGGAGCGGCGTTAGGTAATGCTGGGAGCCCATCAGCGCTGCCAAAGCCCAAACACCTGGCTGGATTTAATCAGTAATTCAGTAAAAATGGAGGAGGTTTGAAAGCTCCCCCCTGTTGCAGACAAGAGTGGCGTGGTTTGCTCACGGGCAGACTCGAGGCAGCGCGTTTCAGTTGCCATCTGGGGAAGTTCCGTGTCACAGCAAAGTCCTGCCACTCTGCTCCACAGAAGCAAACCTGATCTCAGCATCAGCAGGGGATTGTTGTTTTGCCACTGCAGAGAAACTTCTTGTGTCTGCTACGCAGCCAGGAGAACAATATAGAGGGTTATGGAAAGGCTGCGTTATCCCAGGGGCCTCTCGGACGGTGTTTACAGTTTCTATAGGATGGTAGCAAATCCCCCACTGCAAAAAGCTGCAGCTGAATTCGATAAAATATCACCTCTCCTAATTCCTTCTCTGATGGATTTCGTCAGATGCCTTCCTGAGTGAGTACCACCAACGTTTTTGTATGTTTATCCTTCAGCATGGCCACGAAATCTGTTTCAATTGACCTGTTTCTGAATTAAATATTTGCAAGATCAAGATCCTTTATGTAATTATTTATGAAAAGTGTAAGAAACTTTTCAGTTCCCACTCTTCTGAATTCTGCTGCATCAGAGGGAAATCTGTACTCATTTTTGAAAGGGGAGGGGGATTCATTTGGGATGATCACTAGCACTGGCTGTAGAAGGAAATGAGGTGCTGTTGTAGAATGAGGGATAGAGATCACATGTCCATGAGTGATTTTAATGGATTCTAACTGGATTCATCTCCTGTACTTGTTGATATTCCTAGGAAAGGCTCAGGGAAAAAAAGAAGTCCAAAGTCTGCATCCCATTAGAAGAATTGCTGTACTTCTAACATATTCAGGAAGAATTAATTTACTGCACTTGCAGCAAAATGAAGTTTTCAGGGCTGTTTAGAACAAAGACTTTCTTTTTTTAATTTTATGAATTTCATTTGACTTACACTTGCAGTGATTTGGTCTTGACTTCAGAGTGCTCTTGTCAGTGGAGGGAAAGAGGTTGAGAGGGTGGAAAAGCCTTGGCTGTTCCAGGGCTTGTCTTCCTCGTACCCATCTTTCTCCTTTTGGGAACTCAAAGCTGTGATATTTTGGAACCTCCTCTCATCCCACAGGTTTGCCTGGCTTGGCACCTGTACAGGGCTGTGTTTGTGTGAGCTTAAGCTCTGGTTGAAGGGGAGGCACTAACACAGGTACTTGCTTCGTGTTTTGTGTTGGGAGGGGGTTGAATTTACAGCCAACTTTAAACTCCTGTCCTGAAATTCTCCCTTAGGACCAGATTTCAATCATTCCGCAAGCTCAGCTCTCTGCTCAGTGGTGTGATTTTTAATGGGGCTGGTCTGTGACACAAAGGATAAAATTTAGCTCACTGCTGGAGCTTGACAGGGTAAGATTCATGGTGCAAGTTTGCAATTTAGGAAATATTCACAGGGCATTTAGCAGTTGGTGAAATGCTAACACTGTTCACTGTTGCTGTGACCAATGATTAGCAAGGTGGTATTTTATTTCCACTGGCAGACTGTGGTGTTGCCTGCTCTACCTCTGCTGTTAATGTCCCAGGAAGTCATTTAAGGGAATGAGGATGCCTAAAGAGTAAGGATCTGGAAAAAGAAGAGAGGTCAATATTTCTGCACTAAATAGAAAACTGAGAAAAAGGTAGTTAAGAGAAAACTGGATGAAAGCTTTTAAAGAATTTAGTGTGATGTGAATGTCAGGGTTTTTTTTAAAAAACACCTTTCAGGTGTCACACAAGCCCCTTTTAGGGTTTTTTATTTGGCAGTATAGGTTTTCAAGATAAAAATACTAAGGTTTAATTTTCTACTGCAAAAAAAGAAATTTTTTTAAAAGGCTTATTGTTCATACAAAACTGGCGCACTAATGGTAGGAAGGGATTTTTTTTGTTTATTTGTTTTTAAAGTAGTATTTTCTTTTAACTCATTAGTGGTATTTCAGCTCTTGTGTATAATTCTTTAACTGAGAGTTTGTGCTCCTGTATACATGTATAACAACTGTAGGTAAATACCTGCTGCTCACCTTTGGGTTTGTTATTGTGAGAGGAGGTTCCAGGCTCGTGGCAACGCATAGAAAGTGAGGTTGGAAGGGATTTCTGCAGGTTCTTGCCCAAAGCAGGGCTGAGGATGCTCTGAGAATTCTCCAGTCAAGTTTTGAGTATCTCCAAGGATGGAAATTTCACAGCCTGTCTAGTGTTTGACCACAGTAATTCCTAATATTTAGGAAGTTTTTATCCTGCTGCAGCTTGGGTCTGTTGTCTCTTCTGTTCCTCTGTATGTATCTCCAAGAATCTCACTCCATGTTCTCTGTTACCTCCTCTGTAGCTCTGTCTGCTTAAAATGTTAATGTAGATGTGCAAAGGAATAATAAAAAGCTTGTTTGCCCAGTGTTTCCCACTTCCTCAGGCAGTTCTCTGTTCACTTAAATATAATTTGTCTGCAAAGATCCTTCCCTTCCATTATGGTTGTAGTGATTTTCAGTTTAAAGCCAGTGTTTCATTCTGTTCTTGCACTTGCCTTGGCTGTCTTTGCTTCCTGAAGACAGGAAGATGCTGTAGCTGTAGATTCTTCCTTGCACAATAATACAGTTTTGTCATGCTCTCATATACTCTCCTGAGCCGTTTTTTGGTTTAGCACAATCACCTGTTCAAGGCATTTATCCTACTGTGCTTGCACAGCTTTTAAAATTTTCTAGGATAAACAAAAATCCCACTTTAAACCAAGTCACACTGTGTGTCAAAACCCCCTCAGAATCCAAACTCAATTCATTTGAAAGGGATGCTCCTCTTTCCCAGCACTCCTGCAAGATTTAACGTGCTGGTTCTTGAGACACTGAGTGTTTCAGTAAACCCATACTGTTCAACCACGAGCTTTGGGGTTTTTTTATTTGCCCAATGACATCCAGCAAACTGATTTGTATAAGGGTAAAGACAAAAGGCAAAATTCAGGCTGGCAGACATCAGTGGTTTTATGCCCACGTGTTCTGTGTCTGAGTTACAGTTAACACCCCGTGCACACCCTTTTAATTGGGTTAATTTTCTCACAGGGGAGAAGATGGGAACGTATGGTCAGTGTTAGAGAGCTCTGCCAGCAGTAGCAGGTTGTGTAATTGTGGGTTTGTGTCTTGAATGTGTTGTGGTGGGGACTGTTGTGTGTTAGGGTGACACTCTGGGCATGAAATCATAGAATGGTTCGGGCTGGAAGGGACCTTAAAGATCATCCAGTTGTAACCTCTGCCATGGGCAGGGACACCTTCCACTAGACAAGCCTGGTCCATCCTGGTCTTGAACACTTCCAGGGATGGGGCAGTAGAAGAAGGAAGGGGAAAATTTCCCCTTCATGGCTTTTTTTGTCCACTTTGAGGCCATCCTACAGAGTACCTGGAGATGTGCAGCAGTGGTTGTAGACAAACTGTTTTTTCTGGATATGTATTTATGTGAAGGTAATTGTGGTACCAGCTCACCTTTCCAAAAATGAAAAGGGAAATCATGGGGTGTTGTGATCTTATTACATTCTGTGCAGTTTACACTCCTTGACAAACATGTTCCTGACTATGCAGTGCTCTCACTCCTTGAGTAGTTTGCTGTTTCTACAGGTGTATATTCACACTCAGTCTGGAAGTCACCTGAAGTTTGTCTAGATTTAAAATGTAGATGAGATTCTTTACCTCAAAAATTCAGCTTCCTCTGTTTTAAAATTCAGAGGTTGATAATATCCTGCAGCAATTTTGCATGGCAGTTTGATGTATTTTCTGTAAAACACACAGAAACTGAGCCTTCATAGTCTTAGTGAGTAGCAGTTATAAAAATGGCTCTTATATAGTGTAGAATGATTGTAAGGAAGCTCTGGGCACAAGTTTCACTGCTCTATCAAAAACCTTTAATGGGACCAGATAGTTATGATCTCCCTCCAGAAATGGCATAATGATCCATAAACAGCTCAGTGTTCCTGAACAAGAAGCTTAAGGTAATGGGTCACTTCCAAATAAATTGATATGTGACAACTTTTTACATTTTTTGTGTTAGTTATTTCTCCCCCCCAATGTATAATGATTTAAAATAGAATTTGAGATTGTACTGCAAGGGGGATACATATGTGGGCTTTGTGTGGAGAAGGTTGGACTCTGAGAGAACAGCAGCATATGAAACCATAGCAATTTGTGGAGGTTTTTCAACCCTTCTTTCCTTCTGCCTGTTCTTATTTTCTGTGCCAGTCACGTTTTATGCCACCAGGAAATTCTGCAGGTCACAGAAGAGATGAGAATGTCAGGCTGGAGTTTGTATCCTTCAAAGCAGGTATCTTTACCCCAGTAAACTGTTAGTAGTATTTGCAGCTGATGTAAGTCCTGTCTTCCCAGTTCTGTGCTTCCCTGATTTTCCTTCCCTGGAAAAAGGAACCTCTGACAATCGTGTCTGCAGAAAGAGCAGGAGTTCAAGACTGCAGCAAGGACAACTTACCCCTCCAAAAGGCTCTTCTGAGGTTACAAGAAGCAATGGTTAAGACTAATAAGGTTTTTTTGGGGTTTCTTTTTAAGGGGGGGTGGTTTTTTTTTGTGGTATTAGTTCAGGGGGCTCTTTCTATTTCTTCTGTATTTTTTCTTTAGCTGTTGTGGATAGGTTGATCTTCACCAGCTGCTTGAGATTACCTTTCCCAGGACATGTAGGACAACAGTATTTTGTGTACTGCTTTTCAACCTAACTTCTTATTTTAACACAAACCCTGCAGAGGTGAAACAGCTTAATGCTTCATACAACCTGCTGTTCACACAGCCTCAGGAAGATGTGTATGTTACATTATTATTATCTTAGCATTTTTCATCAGAGTACCATGAACATTAATTTTCAGTGCAGAAGATCCAGAAAAATTACAGGGTAGATACTCCTGTAGAAAATCTGTACCTCATTTAAAAAATCCCCGTGAATCCTGTCTTCAAAGAAATAAAATATAAATAAAATTCCCTTCGTATCTCCCAGGAAAATTCCAAAGCATCTTTTTTTTAGCTTCAGCTTTACATTTTGCAGTGCCCTTTGTTTTATTGCCATAACACCAACCAGTCCATGAGAAGCCAACTCTAAACTGTGTCGTGATGGCAGGTTGCTTATATTCTGTTAATTCTCTCAAACAAAACAATTTGTGTTAATTACTGCTTCGGTTTCTCACATTATTTGGGCAAACAGCTCCATTACACTGAATAGCACATTTTCTGATTGTTTGTTTGTTTGGTGAAAGTATTAGTGTTTCCCTTCAGTGTTTTGCTTTAAGATTAACATATCATTAAGCTGCATAATAAGACAGTCTTTATTCTCCTGCAGTGAAATGGCAGGGGAAGGCAGGGCATAGTTTTGCAGTTTATTCAAGAGTAGTTAAAAAAAATAAATAAAAGTGGATTAGTCAGTGACTTGGCTCTCTCTGTTATGGGATAGCAGGACCCAAACTCAAGCATTTACAGCAAAACACATGTTCGTGGAGGTGGATTATTCCTTCCATTTTTGCCAAATGTTGCAAAACACAGAGTGGCAGTTCCAAATTAGTCCATGTAGCCACTTTTTGCATAATTTGGGGAAAAGTCATCTCTGATTTATCAGCGGTATTTGGTATATTTTTTGATATATTGTTCTCTCTGTCTCTGGTGTGGATTAATGGAGGTCTCTTTAAAATACAGTTTGGGAGATGAACAGTTAAAAGACTCTTTGCTTTTGGAGGCAAGAAGTTAATCTTTGACAGCGCATTTCTGACATGTTACTGGAAATCATTCTGTGCGCCCGCTCCGCTGCTATTTTCAGCATTTGTTGTGGGGCTCTTTTCAGCAAAACTGCTGTCAGTGGGAGCCCTGTGGAAGCAAAAACAGCAGCTGATCCGTGTGTGTTGTATCCATGGAGTTAAGTGCTTAACTGAAACGGAACAAAGAATTGCATATAAAAACAAATTTCTTTTGGACGTGATGCTGCACCTCAAATCCTACGTTGAATTTTGGGCCTCTTGATTAGGGAAAGACACTGAGGGGCTGGAGTGTGTCCAGAGAAAGGAAGGGGGCTGGGAAAGGGTCTGGAGCACAAGTCTGATGAGGAGCAGCTGGGGGGGTCTCAGGCTGGAGTAAAGGAGGCTCAGGGGAGACCTTATCACTCTCTACAACTCCCTGAGAGGAGGAGCTGGGGGGAGTCAGTCACTTCTCCCAAGTAACCAGTGATAGGACAAGAGGAAATGGCCTCAAGTTGCACCAGGGAAAGTCTGGACTGGACATCTTGAAAAATTTCTTCACCAGCCGGGTTGTCAAGCACTGGAACTGGCTGCCCAGGGCAGTGGTGGAGTCTCCATCCCTGGAAGCATTTAAAAGACATGTAGATTTGGCATTTGGGGACATGGTTTAGTGGTGGCCTTGGCAGTGCTGGGTTAATGGCTGGATTCAGTTGTCTTGGAGGTCTTTTCCAACCTAAATGATTCTGTGGTTCTGTGATTCTGTGACATGACAAGGTGCTTCAGCCTCGTCTCTGTTTCCTCAGGTGTGTTTGGGGCTCCCTTTCTGGATATAAGTTTAAACAGGAGTTGTGTTAGGTGGAAGAAAGATTGTGTGATTTAGCTTTGTCTTTGATTTTTTTTTTTCTTTACGCTCCATAGGCTTTGCCTTTAAACTGTGGTTCCACATGGAATGGATGATGGTGGTTTCTCTTACTGCCTTTCATCAGTGGTGTATTCTCTTTAATTACTGTGTTGACTAGTACCAAAAAATGTAGGACACTGGGTTATCCTCTAGCAGTGCTCCACAGGAAGTTAAGGGTAAAAGCATTTGGAAATCATGAACACTGAAGTATTTCAGAGAAGTTGCTTGAGAAGTTCTTGAAACCATATGGGGGTCTCTCAGCATGGAGACTTGTGCAGTCCCGATAGTTGTACATCCTGGTCTGCCACTGAGAATTGGTGGCTTCCTATTTCCCAAAACAAATGTGTTTGAAGTGTGATTGATATCTATTTTTACATTGCCCTACATATCAAGCTGTGTTTTTAATGTGCACCTGCTTTTTATTTAAACAGGGTCACAGCCCTATAGCTTAAAAAAAGGGATCATCAGAGCATCTCTGGAAGTTTATCGAGTCTGACCTCTTACTGCCATCTTCATAAGTCACACTGGCTTTCCTTTTCCTCCTCTCCACTCTCTTTTTGACTTCATGACCCACCTGTAGAGACAAATTTGCCAAACAGACTGTTAATTGTTGTGGTTGCTTTTGCTGGAGCCTGTAATAAGACGTCTCATGATGGAGAGGGTGGTTGTTCACGCTGAAAACCTGATAGATGAACATGTCACCGACGACATGAAACATGACAAATGTGCCTGCAGTCATTTAATTCATCACTACAAATGGGATTCTCTTCATCTGCCTGGCGTGGATGTACATGCAGAACAACAGATTGCAGCATTCCTGTGTCAAATGATAGTGTAGATTGAGTGTGGTGGTAGAAACATTTGTTGTTACAAGAGATTGTTGTAAGTTTGGGGATCTCCTCTGCTCTGTGGTGACAGTGGCTGTTTCTTGAAATGTGATGGGAACCTGCTGGTGTCCCTCTGAGTTGTCGGCATCCTTGGTCTTGAATATTCTGTTTCCTCTTTTATTTGCACTCCTTGAATTCTGCAGGTCTTAATTCTTTAATGTGAGGAATATTTGAACACGCCCAGTGCTGTTCAGAAGTAGTGTGTTTAAAAAACCAAATCAACCCGGGACAACCACGTTATAATTTTTATTTGTTCTTCTAAGGATGTTTAATAGTGATTAAAGTGTTGATGGCCAGTTTATATCCTCTCCATAAGGAAAACTTTAAGGAAATTCATAAGTGTTGTACTGGACAATGTGCCTGTGGATCTGTGTTTTTTTCCACACTGTCTTCAGAGATTAATTTAGAAACACAAAAAAAATTTCATAAAGTTTGGGTTTTGATATTGTTTTTAATCCTCTCTCACAGGCATTTAAGTTCAGAATTCATTTAGAAAAATGCTTAAAACAAACAAACAAGCAAAGAAAAGCCCTAAAAAAAAAAAAACCACCAAACAAGAATAGTTTTATTTGGTGTGGTTAGTCACAGAGGGGGAAGCCTTGGTGTCCATGGCAGCTTTGTTAAAAGGAGCTGGGCAGCTTTGCAATTTGGGCAGAAAAAGCTGTAGTCAGACCCATGTTTGATCAGAGGGGAAACGTGCCCTGTCAAGAGGTGCTTTTATGGGGACCTGAGCAGAATTATAGATCACTTTTGTGTGTTACTGCCTCTCTGACAGTTCTTAAACTCTGAAAATACAGCCTAAAATTGACTTGGTAAGAAAGTAAGATTCAGCCCTTAAGGATTAATATGCCCCTCTCAAAATGGCTTTCATATTTCATGAAGATTTGTTACAACACTTATGTTTTTAAATATCTAAGATGAGTTGTGCATTTGTGAAGAAGGATCAGTGCAAGCCACATGTGGCAGATGTGGTAAAGGCTGTGGTTGTGAAAGGAGGGGATCTGCAAAGGGCAGGAAAATGCAGGGTCTGTCACAGGGGGGGATTTCAGTGTGGGCAGGGTCCTTCACCCGTGACAGATGACATTTTTAATCACAGAATGCTTTGAGTTGGAAGAGACCTTAAAGATCATCCTGTTCCAGCCCCCTGCCATGAATCAAGGACACCTTCTGCTAGATCAGGTTGCTCCAAGCCCCGTCCAGCCTGGCCTTGAACACTTCCAGGGATGGGGTTCTCTGGGCAACCTGTGCCAAGACCTCTCCACCCTCCCAGTGAAGAGATTCTTTATCTATTCTAACCCTGCCCTCTTTCAGTTTAAAGCCATTCCCTCTTTTCCTTTCACTCTATGCTCTTGTCCAAAGTTCCTCTCCAGCTCTTCTGGAGTCCCTTTAGGCACTGGAAGGGGCTCTAAGGTTCTCCCTGGAACCTTCTCTTCTCCAGGCTGAAAACCCAAACTCTCCCAGCCTGACTCCAGAGCAGAGGTGCTGCAGCCCTTGGAGCATCTTTGTGGCCTCCTCTGGACTGGCACCAGGAAGTCTTTGTGCTTCTTATGTTGTGGCTGATGTTTGAGCCACATGAGAACTTTGGGGATGCTGGAAGATGCAGGAGGAGACAGTCTGTGGTCTGTGTTCATACTCCACATGTTGTAGGGTGGACTGAGAGGTACTTGACACGAAGAGGAGCCGTGAAGATGATCCAGAGCATGTTGATAACATTTCCATTTGCTGTTTGTGAGCTGCCCTGTGTTGTGGTACATCATAGCAATGGACCTTCGTGCTGTCCTTGCTCACTAGAGTGTCACCTTCAGGATCGAAGCGTCTCTGTGACGTAGTAATTAACATTTGAACTTCATTTATGGAGTTACCAAGAAAGAAGGACTGACATGAAATGTTAGAAATAGTAAAACAGACTGTAAAATGGTAGCACTAGGAAGCTGCTGTAATGGGAAAGTGTCCTGAAAACAACGTGTCTCTGAGCAGAATGGGCTGTAAAGTGAGCGCTGCTGGTGATGTCAGTATAGTCACATTGCACTGGGGAGGTTTTCTTGGACAACTTTATAAACTCTTGCTGTGCTTTCACTCAAGTACCTGCAGTCAGCATGTGCCTTGTGTTGTGTGAGTGCTGGAGTGATTCAAACCACAGAAGATGCTGGTGACATGATTTTTTTTTCAGCTAAACACTCGGGGAAGGGGTGCAGTGGGGGCTCATCCTCCTCGTATTCCAACAGGGTTTGATGCAGGAAGGGCGGCTGAGAGAGATCCCTGGAGGCACCAAGGGCACAAAAGCAGAAGGTGGCTCAGAAAAGGGTGACTAAAATGCTGACACTCAACAGGGGGCTCAAGGGGGAAGAGAGAGAAAGCAGAAACATTAAAATCTGTGAGCTACAAGGTGGCAAACTTCAGTAATCTGTGAGAAGTTGGCAGCATGACTCAGTTCTTTTAGATGCAAACCTGAAAGAAAAAGAGGATTTAAGATGAAGTAGCAGTTTAACAGAATTTTTTATTACAGAGACGGGCACAGACTGTCCCAGTTCAAATGAAGGATAGAAAATATAGCAACTCACTAAGTTGATAAGTTTTTCCAGCACAAGAAGGAAGGAAGGAAGGCTGCAAAAAATCTGCCCTAGTTTCCAATAGGGATGATTTGAGCAGGGATAAATATAAAGAATATTTCTGCTTCCCTGATATTTTTGGATGTTGTTTTTAAATTGCTTTTAATTAATTTTTTATGTTCTCTGACTTGTGCTTGCCAGAACATGCACCTGGCAGTGGCTGTTGGGAAGGCAAAGAACTGGTGAGTATTGTAGTACTGAAAGGAAGACAAGGGATTTGGTCTGGTGCTCAGCAGGAAAGGGAAGTCACCAACTTCTGATACTGAAATATTGTATTAAAATGGGGGAAGGGAAGCTTGTATCAGTCTCTGGCTAAGATTTTAATTGGGAGCAGATGGCAAATTAAATCACTGGGTGCCTCATGGCTGGTGTGAAACTGTACAACTTCAGAACTGTGAGCTGTTACCTTTGACACCTTGGAAGAGTAAATAAGCTTCTTAAAAAAACCCTAAGAATTAAAATAATGCTTAGGCTGCCTTATTCATAATTTTTAATTTCAGTTTTCAAAAAAGAACACAGAAACTTGAGAAATGCTGCGAGAAACCAAGGAAGCCAATAATACCCAGCAGATTTTTCTTTTTAAAAATAAACCATGTCACAGAAACTGAACTTATTTCTGTAACTTGGTAACAGGGGAAAGAAAAATTAGTAGATTACCACATGTTGAAATAAAGCTTTTAAGAATAAACTAGAAAAAGGGGGTCTGCATGTCAGCTGCTGTAAAATGGGTGCAGAAATCTTTGCATAATGTGTCAGTAGTGCAGGGCCTTCACGGGGATGTGGCAGGTGGGACAGTGCCCTGGTGTGCTCAGATCTCTCACTGCTCACTGATGACCTGGGTGAGGCAATGGGGAAGACATTTGCAGAATCTGCAGGTACTGAAATAGGAGCCACACTGGGTGTTTCCACTAAAAATAGAAAGGGCCTGGGTGAGCTAAATGTATATCCTGTGTTTTTCATGTCACTTGATCAGACTCTTTGAGGATTTTGTGGAATAAACCACCGCGAAAACAGAAGAAAAGACAAGTGGTTGTGTTGCTAGACCTTAGAAAATCCTGAGGTGTTTGTAGTAGTGAGATCTGACACGTAGCAGTAAAAAAAAAAAGGCAGATATATGTCTGTTTACACATTCCAACGTGACAGCTGATTTGTAAGAACGGTGAGGTCGTCCTGCTGTACCCTGTTTTGGAAAGACCTTTTCTGAGCCACTGTGTAAAGCTCTGAGTGCTGGACTGGGAGTTGAGAGCTTTCCAAGGAGCAGGGAGAAAGCAATGGGAGCAGAAAAGCTGACCTGCAGTGAAAAGCTGAAGAAATGGAGAATTTTTATTTTTTTTTAATTCTTTGGAAGGGAATCCTGGCTTTTATTTATTTCTGTGTCTGCCCCTGGTTCCTGTGACTGATGTGACTGCATTTCAGCAGTTAGACTGCCAACAGAACTCAGTAGTGCTGATAGTGGCACACAGGTTTTCGTATAGAAAAGGTGTGTTCGTGTGGTTAATTTTGTAGTTAATCCATGTATAGTCACTTTTCCTTTCTTCCCACCTCTTCTTGCTATTACATTATTAACCATTACATACAGAACATGAAATAAAGGGTGAGGGTTTTAAAGCATCAGGTTCATTTGTACCACTGGAAGCACCTTGAATCAGCAGGTGAACCAACCTGAAATAAATAAATTCAGCTGGAACTTAAAGCTCTTCTTCCCTCCCTTTTCAGAAAGCACCTCTTCTCTTTGCCATATCAGATGCTTTTTGCAGAATACCTCAAAGGACTGATGGCAGGGAGGGCACTCTAAGGCATCCTTGGTTTGTGGTGCCATTTGCACATCCCACGGTACTTCCATGAGCAGCTGCCATTGCTCAGCCAACCACAGGCATTAGGAGATACATCAGCTCCTTTGGATGAGGCTCTGGGTACAACAGTCAGTGCTTAAGTCAGCAGTGGTTGGGTGCTGTGCTGTCTACATCTTAAATATTGTAACACTATTTAGAGTAAATCATAAGGTGTAGTGGAGTTTGGCTGCTGATGTGAGTCAGCAGTTGAAGGAATGGTGAGTCTGGGATCTGGGCTATCCCAGCCTTCCCAAAGTGCCATGTGTGCCTGTAAGGCAATTGCAAGATGTCTGTATGTGTGCTGTAGGAGTTTTACCTACAGTCAGTAATTGAGGAAGTTGCCAAAATAATTGGAAAGGATGACAGGAAGGGTTTTTTACTCTATTTTAGGCTGTGAGGTTCAGGAAGAAGGAACTGAGGAAGCTGCTGGGAGGGGACACACAAATAACATTACAAAACATGTTTCAAGATACAGAAATTTGATGGTTGCTTGGTTGGGTGTTTTCACCCTGGAACGTACTGGGGTGGTCCTGGCAGTGCTGTTATGGTCAAGAGAGAGGAAAAGGAGATACTCAGCCCCCTTGAGTAAGAAGGAAACAAGCTGTTCTGAAGATGGAAAGGGCTGCTGGTGGAGTCCAGAGCCTGGCATGGAGCGAGCAGGCAGAGCAGTAGATGGGATAGATGCCTTAGTGCAGAGAAACTGAACAGGTTTTAGGCTAAGAGAAGAGATGTGAGAGTTGTGGACTCCTTCTTCCTCATTTTACTCACTGGATCTGCTGCACTGGGTTCCCAGGCTGCTGTGGCCGAGCTCTTTTGCTTGCAGCCACGTCTTCCTCCCCATCCTCCCAGAAGTCCTATCACTGCTGCCACTTCCCCAACCCTGCTCACAGTCCAGTGAAAGTGCTGGAGTGCAGCTCATCTGGCTCACATGAAATGCCTGACGTGTTAACACCGAAAGATGAATAAAGATCCCGGCACTCTGGTGATTTTCTGGCTGTAGCGGTGTTGCAAGGTTTGTTTGTACCTCCAGACTTGGATTATCTGCTCTCTGTTGCGATGAATAACGTTTAGTGTGTTTGTTCAGCTGCGGGAATTTGTTAATCTTTCCTTCAGTTTTCCCCAGAAAAAAAAAAAAGAGAAAAAAAAAGACATAATCTCACCGTGGAGAAGTTTAGCAAAGATTGGATTGCGAGAGCTTTCCATGCCTTGATTTTTTTTTTTTTGTTTCTGGGAGAGTACATTTGTAGTGGTAGCTGGAAGAGCAGAGAACTGAATGTGCAGGATTAAGCTTGAGGCCCCGGCTTCCTGTATAAGGGGAGAGGAGCTCACGAACCCGAGGCGGCGGCCAAGAGGAAAAGGGTAATGGACAAACATAGGCTGTGTGGATCTCTGTGCTGCCTGCCAGCTGCTGCTGGATGGACTTCCTGCTCTGGGACACAGGGGGGGACATTTGGGGCAGTCACTGTCCCTGCAAAGCCGAGGGCAGGAGCTGGATGAGGGCGGCTTTAGCAGCTCCTTGTGGGTTCAACAGATCAGAAGGCAGCAGGGCTTTGTTTCTGAGACATTATTGTTTAAAATGCAAGAGCTCCTTGTGAATTTGGTAGTAAAGACTAAAACAGATATTGAGAAGTAGGAGAATATGACTTCTTGTAGAAAAGTAACAAGAGGATTTCACTGCTCTTTAGTGGAAGAGCCACAGGTTGGTTTGTCCTTTTTTCATAGCCAAGCGACTTGATAGTGCTTATTCCAAGATTTCCTTGGAAAGCTGGGTTAGAAATGTTTTTGTGACAGGATTTGCAGCTCAGTTCCATGACCTGTGGTCTGGGAACAGATCAACAGTGTTTGCTAGATAGTTCCCTGCAGACCAGGAATGAGAGAGTCTCTGATTCCCATGTCTTGGCTGTCTGTAGGGAATGTGAAGAGCCCACTGAAAGTCCAAGCTACAGTAAAGTCTTTGAATGCCAATAACTTAATGATAATTTTAAAAGGATTTGTAATAAATGAGGTAAAGAAGAAAACTTCGTCTGTCTTTTTGTGATAATGAACAGAGTATCCCAACTCATGTGGAATGTGATACCTTAAAGAGAAATTAAAAGTTATCTTGAAAGGGTCATTGGGCTGATGTTGGCTCAGACCTGTAGCTGCAGCCATAGAGTTGAGTCCACAGCATTTCTTCCAGTCATTTAATAAAAATTAATGTTTTGCCCTTTCTTCCTCTCCCATTTGGCTCATCTTTCCACTGAAGGCGATGCATGGAAATTTTAGAACCATTTAGGTTGGGAAAAACCCTTTAAGATCATCGAGCCCGGCCATCAGTCCCTCTCTGTGCTGAGGCCGCGTTAGTGACCCAGCCCGGAGCGGCGGCAGCAGAGTTTGTGTTGGTTGTGTTTGTCCTTTATCCTTCACACTGTAGCGTGCTCCCTTCTCGAAGGGCACCTTGTCCAGTTCCTTCAGTGTCGTGAACTTACTGGTGGCTTCCTGGAAAAGATGCCGGGAGCCTCCAGGGAGCTGAACTCGGCGATACCGCCTCGTAGCGCAGCCTCGCCAGACGCGAACGCTTCAAAATACTCCTCTCGTGGCAGCGTGATTGGACTCTTGCTCTCTGATTTCTGGAACATCTGGGTTCACATTCAGCAGTTTGTTTATTTTTACACAAGCCCAAGAAGGAATCGGAAGCCCGAGGCCGTAGTGGAGCCATCAGCCCACGGAGCGGGGATTTGGACAAGTGGCACGAGATCGATGCGGCTGCTGTTCTTAGAAGGACTCTTCTCTTCCTAGAAGTTTTCATCCTTTTACCAGGCACTTACTTTCTCCTGCCTCTCCTCCATTACATAAGTTTTGCTGCTGTGTAAATGGTTTTTCTTGTGGATTTCGGTTTCCTGCTCGAGATCAGGATTCTCCCGTCTCCTCCGTGTAAACAAACTGGGGTTTTTTGTGAATGGCTGGAAAAAAAAAAATCAGTTCCACTTCATATTCTAACACAGAGTTATGGAACAAAATGTATTACAGTCCTTGTTGTGGATACGGTAAGGGATTATCTTTTTTTAATGACAGTTATAAAGCTACACAGAATTGTTTTAGAATTGGTCTGATAAATGGGGAAATATTTTGTTGCGGCTTAATTATGGAGAACAGGAGCTTATGGTTTACCCGTGTTTAAATATGTACATGAATCTTTTCAAAGTAATAGGGCAAATATAGTACTGTTTCTGGAGGCTTAAAAAGAAGATTTGTTCTCTAATATTAAATTTTTTATGTATTATTCATGAGGAAAGCCAAGCTGAAAGCTTTTTTTCTCCCCTCAGTGGAAATGAGCTTGAAGAATACATTATCTACATTATAGAAAAAAAGAGCATAAAGGCCTCTAACTCTTGCTAATACTGGAGTGGTGCATGCAAGTACTGTTGGAATTTCCTCAGGGAAAAGAAAACAGAATTTGGTTGAAAATAAGCTGATAGAATCATTGAATAATTCGTACAACATTACTGGAATTCAATTCCTTAAAAAAAAATAAAAATGAGGGTAATTCCAGTTAGAATGTGCTTTTTAGAATGACAGAGTGACTGTTTATTGAAGTTGCTTTAAACTCCATGTTTAACAATTATTACCTCTCTGGTTTGGACACAGGGCTGGAAAGCACATTTTTGTTACTTGTTCCACTTTCAAGCTGGCTGTTCCAGACGTGCATTTGCACCCCAGCTGTTTGTGCAGATCTGTGTGCACTGCTGGTTTATTAAGGCAGGCAAAATGTCTGTGAGCTTTGGAAGTTGGAGAAACCTTTAGACCAATGTAACACAATCCGTCTTTTCAACATGGAGTATCTTATGCCTGATACAAACTGATGTTTATAATTATATTTTCTGCTGTAGTATCACTATAAACAAGAAATAGAAGCCAAGTGACATCATTTTTAGTGATCTTTTTCCTTGGTGCTTTCCCATTCCTAGATCACGCTCGGTTTAGTTGCCTGAAATGACTCAAGGGGAAAAAAAATAGCAAGTTGCAGGTTTAGACAAGAGCTCTCCAGATAGGTTTTTCCATTGCCTGTTACTAGAACCTTATGCAACAATTAGTTGATTAATTGGAAAAATATCTGGAAGTGGTAATGTCCAAACACCACAAGCATAACTTAATTGTTACTTAAATGCTAAGACCTCACCTATCAGGATTTCCGAGATATGGTTGATGTCATTTCTAGGCATTGGATAAAACAGGAATTTTTGCTACCTGTGATAAAAGGATAAAGTTAGGATGTAACAAGCTAAATACTCCTCTAGAACTTATCATTAAATTATATGAGCACCTCTCAATTTTTAATATATATTAAGCCCCAAGCTCCTAGTGAAAGGCTGTGTGCCTTACTTAAGAATAAAAATGAAGAAAGAAATGTTCTGCAGGTGTTTTTTATCCTGTGAAATTTCCAGTGTCATAAAGGACCAAGTGATACAGGGATTTTCATCGTGAGCAGAACGTCTCGGATTGGTAGAACTCGCAGTTTTTTAACGTTATCTACGAGTGCTCTTATCTTTGGGATTGAAGTCAAGACGTGAGATGGTGGTGGGAAATTTAAAACCTGTGGCCAGAGAGCAGGTACAAACATTCCAGGAGTGTTGTAACCACCTCGGGTGAAGCGTGTTTGAACTTGTGGCTCATGAAAGGTATTTGGAAATTGTGCTCATCCTTCACTTGAAGGGGTGAAACAGCCTCTTCAGTGTTTGGTCTCACCTGTATGTGTGCACCAGTTGATTAAATAAGGCCTTTGAACAGTTGAATTTTCTCCAGTGAGAAGGAAAAACCCCAAGTTTTGTGGATAAAGTGCTTGTTTAAGGACTCGGTGGCCAAGGCATCCTCCGTATGAGAAAACTTTCCACTTTCACCTCTGGGCGAAAGGAGGAAGGAAGAGTGTTAGGAAAAAAAACTGCTGTGAAAGCCCATCCAAAAGCTCTGCCCTGTTTATGTAAGCTCTTTCCCTTGGGAATCGTGCTGTGGTCTTTCAGCTGCTACACAAAGTATTTTGGACAAATAATCTTCCATGAAACGTTCAGTCATCAGAATTTTCTGTACAGTGGCATTTTTCTTGCAGGGTATCATGGACAACAACTCATAGGATTCCCCAAGAATCCAGAAAGCTGGGAGGACACCTGGGAGGTGCAGGAAGCTGTGTTTGGTGACCAGTTGTTCCCAATTCAGCCTTGTTAAAGAAATCTCACCCTATTCCTGTGTTTTTGTTTTTCTTAGGAACAGCATTTTCCATTTGTATTTTGGATATGCAGATTAGTGGTGTGGAGCGGTTAGGAAATAGCAGCGTTGGGTAGAGGAGCAGAAGGATTAAATGAAGGGGTTGCTTTGCAGCATTTTTAGGATAAGCAACTTTGCTGGATTGTTTCTGGTCTTGGCCAACCCTACGGACTTACAGGAAAGACTGAAGTGGCGCTGTGGGGGATGGTGATCTTTCCCCTAACTGTAAATGTTTGCAATAAAAACAGCTGAGCTGTTCATCAGGGGTTCCCAGTGGAGAGAAAAAAAAAGAATTGGCATTTTTAGGGTGGGTTCCAGTGTGAGGAAATCAGATGAATTGTGCCCTACAAGTGCTTATCAGCTTTGGCTGTGTGAGCACTGCTGTGGCCAGCTGGGCTGAGGGCCGAGCTGCCAGGAGGTTAAGGAGAATATCCACAGAAACTACTTTGGAGCTATAATGATGTAATTAGAACAAAAAAAATAATAGTTTTGTCGAGTGTTGAGACCCGTTACCACCCAGAGACTTCCTACCACCAGCTGGCTGGGTGCTGGCAGGAGATTTTTGGCAATGCACGTCTTAAACACATTGGACCTTATTTTGTTTATTTTGTAGGGCTGGAATTCCTTGCTGCTGTGGGGACTGTGGGAGGGGACCAGTGCCTTTGTTTATGCTCACGTGTCACTGGAATAGAGTTCTTCAGCAGAAGGGAGAATGTCTCTGAAGTGTTGCAAGAATTAGATCCAGAATTTTACTCTTGATCTTTGTTAAATTTTGTTCTGGGAAAATCCCGTTTGGTCTTTGGATTTCATGGAATCACAGAATGGTTTGGGTTGGGACCTTAAAGATCATCTCAGTTCCAACCCCCCTGCCATGGGCAGGGACACCTTCAACTATCCCAGGTTGCTCCAAGCCCCATCTGGCCTGGCCTTGGACACTTCCAGGGATGTGGCGTTGTGGAAGTATTGCCCAGCTTCTCCGGCAGGCCTGTTCAGTGTCTCTCTTGGGATGTTTTCCTCTCTTCCCAAGAAAAATAAGATCTGCTAAGACAGGCGCTAATGAAGCCAATAATGCAGCTATTTGTCCTCATTTTGGTTATGGAGGAGCGGGAGGGGTGCCAGGTATTTATCTTGCTTTGCAGCGGGCGTGCCAGCGCATACAGAGCTTTCCTGCTGGAGCTCTGTGCAGCTTTGGGAGATCAATTCAAATGCAGAGTCTGTTTAGATTTTAGCGATTCACTGAATGTGCTGGGGCCGGGCAGAAGGAGCCAAATGGGCAGGGAGAGGCTCTGATAGCGCCCAGCCAAAAGCTTTCAAAATAGCTTGTGCCGTATAGTACGGGACATAATGCTCATTATTCGGGCCAGAAGGGGTTTTTAAAGTTATCAGGGTAAACAGCACACCCGGCTGGGCAGGTGTGACCGTGTCAGGCACCGCTTTGCTCGGCGCAGCTTTGCTGCACACGGCTGAGGGTCCCGGGGGCACGCGGAGGGTTTTCGGTTAGAAATTGTTGTTGCTGTGCCCCTCTTCCCTTCAGCTGGGGTTACCAGGGGTGGTTGTGTGAACACCTGCTGGGAGAGTCGGTGCAGCCACCTGAACTGCAGAGGGGCAAAGGCTGAGTGGGTGACAGCAGCACAGGGAGCGTGAAGGGGCTGGAGAGGAGCAGTACTGAGTCCTACAGGCTCCGTAAGCTGAGAGCTTGTTATTTGTGTGAGAGGAGAAGGGGCACATCCTCAAGATGGCTTTTTAAGTGCTTGGGTAGGTACAGACTTAATATGAGTTCATGTTTGTGGGTCCTTATGCCTGGGATTTCCCATCTAAGCCTAAGTGCTGTAAATGTGCTGGATCCATCTTGTGGTCCAGGCTCCTCTGTGAGCTCAGCAGCTGCTTCTCTCCCCTGAGCAGAACTGAGACCTCTGCTTTTAGAAGTGCTGGTAATGAGAGAAGGCTCCTACTTGCTGAAGAGATGAAGAGTAGGTACTCTGGGAGACGTGGTTTTCTTTAGTTCTGAGAACAACAGCACTGTAAGATCTCGCGCCCCATCCCTGGAAGTGTTCAAGGCCACGTTGGATGGGACTTGGAGCAACCTTGTCCCTGCCCATGGCAGGGGGGTTGGAACTGGGTGATCCTTAAGGTATCTTCCAACCCAAGCCATGCTAAAATTTCACGATCTATTTAGTGTAAATGGTGGAATTCTGGCTCTTTTATCCCAAGAAGGAGAAGGATACAAAGCATTGGGGATGGTATTGCATCATGGCACACTAAATACGCTGCTCACCCCTGCCACTGCATCAGTGGTGAAGGAAAAGAGCTTTATTGGGTTTGGTTTGGTTTTTGGGGGAGGGGGACAGTGACCAGCTGATCTGAAATACTCTGCATAAACAGCTTTGGTAGGTATGTAGGCTAGGAGAGGTTGGGACATGGGCAAGATGCAAAATTAGAATGATTTATGTTGCCTCATGCCTGGGTTCTCTCTTAAAATCAGCACAAAAGCACAATCCAAAGAAGTAAGCTGGGGAATAGTTTTAATTTTGTCAATGTGCTCAGGTGCTATTTTTACTTTCTTTTAGACCACCTTTGGTAAGGTCAGTACCTGGCCTTTGTGTGGGGATAACAGGAGTGGGAGTTGTAGAACACATCCACATAATTACAAATATCATTTTTGCTCCAGTAAACAACAAAAAATGACTGTACTATTTTTGTTTGGATTTTTTTTTCCTGATACAATTAAGGAAACAGTTTATTTTTAACTTTTCCAAACTTGCAGAGCTGAAGACACTGGTTATTTAACATAATTATTGGTTACTATACAGCACTCAGGCTTTCCCATGACTTCTCTGTAAAACAGCAAGTGGGTTGCTTTCAGCACTGCAGGATTGTTAGAAGTCAGAGCATGGGCATTAAATCCTGTGCATTCCTTTAGTACAAAGTTTAGGATATTTCAAATAGGTCAAAAGTACTTGATGTCCTGGGTATTTGGAGAAGCAATTAAACGTGTCTGCAGCTGTTCCAACCTGCAGCTGAATTGTCAGCTTGGTTGAGGCTTTTAAGTACTTGTTTAAGGCACCAAAATGCTTTTTAAAAAAAAAAAAATCCCCTCCTGTTAATAAAATAAAATAAATTAATCATTCTTATTAGCTGAATAAACTGTGTCTTTGTTCTAGAAAGGAATTGCTGGAAGTTCATCAAGTTTCGATGCCCCCTTTTTTTTTTCCTGTCAAAACTGTAGTCGCTTTATCATACAAAGCTTGCAGTTTCCTGTATCTTTTGTTTCATTCCTGATCTGGTTTTAGCTTTCTGAATATCATATTTCCAGGTGGGAATGTGCTGCTTTTAATGGTCTGGGAATGCTGAGTGGGTAAAATTATCTTGAGTCCAAAGTGCAAGGTCAGAAGAGCTTGGATTGAATATTTTCCAACTTATTTCTTTGGATCAGTTGAAAATACAGTTAATATTAAAAAAAACCCTGGAGTTTGAAAGTCAAGGAGAGAGAGAGGGCTCATGCAGCACCAGTGAGATATTTTAGCAAATTATTAATGAGATTTTACAATGTGCTTCTGTGGGGTTTTTTCCTCACTTCTTCACTTAGTGTGTAACAATAGATGCTCTGTTACAGCTTCAAATTTTTGTCAGAGATACCTGGCAGAGCTTCTGTTCCACAGGTGACACTTCCATTGAACTGAAAACCCGCAGTGGTTGATATTGTAATTACTTTAGGTTTAAAATAGTTACAGAATATGTGTAGGCTTTACTGAGAACCTAAGCTGGAGAGAATTTTGATCAATTCAGCTGGTGAGGGCAGATGCAACAGCTTGAAGAAAAAAAGCAGCAAACAAAACTACATTTTTTTCTCTCTGTAATAGGCACTTGTATTACATGTCCATAAATATTGCAAGTATTAAAAAAAAAAAAAAAAGAAGAATTTATGAAGGATAGATTGGGTAAAATCTGCTCCATGGAAGCTGAAGCTGGAGAAGAAATTATTTTGGCAACAATTTCTCCAAGTTGGATTCTGTCCCAGCAGATGCTCCAGTGTAACCTGGACCGCTCCTTGAGAAATCCCTACAACTAAAGATGCAACACATAAGTTTATGAGCAAAATCTGATGGTTTTATTTTGCTCTGGATTCAGGTAACCTGCTAAGTGATACTCGCTGCTTATGGTGCCTGTAAATGGATTTTAAGAGCATTTTTAGCCATTACAAAGTGCTTTTACTTTTGGATTATAATAGTGACCAAAGCACAGATAATACAGTGATTCAGATAAAGTTTCCTCTTCCAAATGAGTGGGATTCCTCTTTATTCCTTTGTTTCTGGGTTTCATAATGTAGAGAAATTTGGGGAGAGGTGGGGAGGAATGGAGAAAAACAATGATCATACCAAATAACTAAAGCTCAGTTAAAGTCAATGTCTTTTTAAAGTTAAGCCACCTCTATTTTTCTTCCAAAGAAAGAAGGTAAATGTTTCACAGTTAGTCATGCACGTTCTATACTCCATTAAGACAAAATCTTTTCCAGAAATTATATGATATAAATGGCTTTGGTTCTGTAAAACATGCTGGCAGAAACACCACTGTTTTATGTGGGTACTTTCACACAGGGTGAAGTTTTTTGAGATCTGGAATGAATATCCACAAAATAGCAATGGCTTTGGAGAAATAAGTGGGGATTGGAAATAGGCATCAAAGGAGCTGCAGAGAAAAAGGTGTCCTAGTTTGTTTTTAGCTATTAGGAATGTATTCTTTTGGGGAGCAAACTTTGGATGAGTGATTTCCCTGGCAGGAATTAGAACTGTAGCCTGTCCCAAAATATCCCCAGGGAGTGAATGAAAAATTCATGAGGCAAAATGGAGAAACAAAACTTTTCCTTGCAAAGGAGCACCCTTTAACACATTTTTGCAACGTGAATTCGTTGGAGAAGAGCTGTTCCTAGGAAAGAGAGGAGAAAGCTTGCAAAAATAGACTAATTCTTTGGATTTGATGTCTTAACTGAAGTATTTGCTGCACAAAGTACCGTAGAGAATGTTGCTGTCTCTATGGGAACATCTTAGGGCTATATTTAGGAAAATTAAATTAAGCTTATTCTCCTCAGATGAGCAAGGTTTTGCTAAGGCTTTAATTGGAGGTGTGGTGGGTTTTGGTGGGGAGGGGGAGAGATTAGAGGAATTTCTTCTGCCTTTGGGTTTGGTGCACCACTTGACTTATACTTTTCAAGTCAAAAAAAAAGAGAACTAAAACTGTCACCTATGTTTTGAGTCAACCTGTGTGTGGCAGGAGGCTGGAAAAAGCTCAGCTTAATTTCACAACTTCAGGTTGTGAATTTGGCCATTGGGAGGAAAGAAAACCCTATTAAAACCCTTGTAAACATGTGTTTATTGAACTGAACAAACTTGATAAGGAAATGAGCTGATTATAGGTCTGATGTCCAGCAATACCCTTCAGGTTTGGATCTCTGTTTGTCTAGAAAAGTTAATGGATTGGGTAAAAGCTGTGTGGCAGGTGAAGAGCTTGGTGTTTTACACACTGTGTGGTGCCTGTGGAGCACAGAAAAATGGGATTTTACAGCTTTTTCAGCAACTTCATACTGATTTCATGGCATAACTTCTTGAGGAAAATGCGGCCTTGGGCTGCAGAGCCCCTGTGTGCGTCCGTCTGTCCGTCCGTTCATACCATGGGTAACAAGAAAACACGCTGTCCCAAAGGGCTTTTCTTTAGCTTTATCACTCTCTTTTGTTCAACCAGCATCGGTTCAAAGGCTTTTTTAAAAAATATTATTATTATTAAACCAGCTTTGAATTAAATGAGTGAGTGAGTGAGGGGGCAACATCCGAGTGCTCCGGTTGTGCCGTGGCTCCGGGTGCCGCCTGTTGCCTTTCCAGTGCTGGAGCTTCTCGAGGTTGAGCAAGTTGTTCCTTTCTGCCTTTCCCACCATGTCCCACGTAAGCACAGCCCGAGCGGATACTGTACATATTTCTGCTCTGTAAACACACGCTTGTTTACATTTGCTTCCTCGCCATTCCGACTGGGATCCTCTCCCGCTGCCAGAGGGGATCAGCCGTGACTGACAAACGCGGAGATCCGGCCATTTTGACCCCGTGTGCTGCTCCTGTTTCCATTTGTTTGTTTCTCCTCCGCCTTCCCTCCCGAGTATTTCACAAGCCATTATTAAATATCTTCCAGGGTTTTTTTTTTAAAGAGGCCAATCTTGGAGCAGTTCGGAAGGGTCGGGATACGCAAAGGTCTGATCTGGTTACTGTGTGTTGCTTTATGGTTGAAGACAAAACTTAAGCGCTGAGTAAAACAGAAATAAAGCAACATCCTTGTTTGCAAATAGGTGTTTTCTGAGGTGCAAAAATCAGTTCTGATTGACTCCTACAGCTGTTACTAATATTTAGCCAAAATTTTCTTCAGGCAAACCCTCTGCCATGTTCGCAGCACCCCGTGGAACCCTCAGCACTGCGGATTTTGCAGCTTTAGACTCCCAGGTCTTTGCTGATCCAGCTTCACCAAACCGTGACGTTACACCAACATTGCAAATACATCGAATTCTTTTTATCAGCAGAAAAGGCCGGGTTGGACTCGCAGGCCACATCTGCTGGTGAACTTTGTGCAGGCTATTTTATTTTTTTTTTTTCCCCTCTCTTTTACTAGAAGAAAGGTTTGTTTGTTGGCGGCTGCTCGGGGCGGGACAGGAATGTAATGCATGCACAGACTGCGCAGTATTTCCTGTTCAACTGCCGCTCCAAACCCCGGCAGTGGGAAAATCTCCAGGTCCAGCAGCTCAGCCTTTGCTCAAAGAACCAAGAAATGCTGCAAGCTCTTCAGTTTTTTACAGAAAGTACAATTTTTAAAGTGGATCTTAATGTTGTGCCTCTGCTGTAAATGTATCGGTCCGTGGATGTTGCTGCTATAATATTTATAGATGTGGACTGAGACAGAACATTAAGCTTCCTGAAGCACTGTAGGGACAGGGAGATGGCTCCATAATGTCACTGCAAGAAGTTTATGTTTATTTTGTATCACAATACATCTCCATAGCATGGCCTGCACACTTCAGTTAGCCTGCTTTACCACCCCATTACAAGCCATAGTAATCTCGGGGCACTGGAGCTACTTTTTCGTTCCTTGCTCTATTTTATTTTGCTCTTAAACTGGTCTGAAGCATTGCTTTTGCACTGCATGAGTTCCACTCCAGAAGTAGAATATTTTGGTTCAGCAAAGGGGGGGAAAAAGCTTGGAGTTTGGTCACTTCTGCCAAGGAGCACCAAACTCCAGTGCTGTGACCTGGCCTGTGTGTAGTGTGAAAGTGAGATGAGGGGGGGTATTTCTTATATTTTTTTACCTTTTCCCTGCAGTAGTCCTGGTCTTTTGTACATGTTTCAGACTGATGGTCTGCTGATGGAAGGGTGGGGTATGGCTGCTTATTTTATTTCCTTTTTTTTTTTTTAAAGCAGATGTATATTTTGAGAATTTATATCCATAGGCTCCTCTGGAACCAAGTGCTGTGGCTCTTCTTCTTCTTCTTCTTCAAAAAAGCAAATAGTAGGAAAAGATTTGACTGTGAACTGCATATATATGCATATATGTGTGCATATATGCACATTAAAAAATGTTATCTATCCTTGCAGCACCTTTTTTAGTGTGTTCAGCAGCTTCTTAGCCCTATGTAAAAAGGCAGTGGGAGTGCATGGGTCAGCCTTGAAGACCAGGGCACATCCATCCTGGATGCTCTCTTGCAGGATGGAGCAGGTGGATGGATGTCAGGGCAGGACAGGTACTGAACACAGCTTGGGTTCTTCTCTAGCTCCAAGGAGAAAGCAGGCAAGGCTGGATGGGCACGTTCAGCTCCTCTTTAAACACTGTCCAGCTGTTTGTGTAGAACTCAAAGGCACAGCAGCTCCCTGGCTCGTGTTGCTTGGAGGAGTTACTGCAGGTGGACATCTCTCAGCTTCTCTTTTGTATTCTCATCCATCTTCTGTCCCAGTGGCAAGCAGTACAGGCTCAAAAATGAAAGTGCTGTGTGTTAATTAGTTCCTTCCTGGATCACGGGAGACCTGCTTATGAGTCCTTTGGAGATACAGATCTACGTGTGCTGCTCCTTGAAATTGGAAGTGGTCTCAGTGCAGCCCTGTCAGCTTGTCAGGCACTTGAGTAGGACAGGAGGCAGGCAAAATCTGCACTGCTTAATTTGAACTTGGAGGTATTTCACTCAGAACACGGTTCAGCAGGTTAATTGGGTTGTTAAAACAGTATTTTAACTTCCCAGCTTCATTATGAAACGTGGATGCCCCTGAAGCAGCGGATCTGCCTTCAGCATTCGGGCTGAATAAATGCAGGAGTTGGGCTCTGACAGATGCATTTCTCTTAACGTGGTCTTTCCCAGTAGCAGCCCCTCCTGACTTCTTGAGTACTGCAGGGGGTGTTTAAATCATGGCTCCTGTGAGAAGCTGACACACGTGAAGGTTGTGCCATCATATCTACGTGTCCAACCAAACCGCAGCGTGCAGACTGAAGGGTAGCAACAGCTTTAAGGGTTTGGAATTTGCCTTGAGATCTGTCAGCTTTTTTTGTGCTGTTTTGAGCCTTTTCATGGTTTCTTATCCCTCCTTGTCAGTTAAGAGGCTTCTGTGTACAGTTGCTGTTTTTAACATTTACTGGCTGCATTTCACGAAGCCTCACAGCCCGAACAGGGACAGCAGTGCTGAGTTCCCAGTCATGTCTTTAAAAAGTGACTTTAGAGTTTCACTGCTTTTGATCCTTAAAATGTGAGCATCCAATAACCAGTGGCAGGTATTTAATCCACCCAGATTTGAGGACTGTAATAAATAATTTATGTAGGGCGAAAGAAGGGGTTTTTTTTAGCTTTAAGCTGCTGCAACAGAAATGTTTTCAAAGCGTTGTTTGTTTAGGCAGAAGTGTTTTTTATTTTGTTTGAGATGCCTGTCTTGAGTTACCATCCATCCTGATGAGTTTTGTCCTTTTGTCCTAGGTACTATGAAATTGTATTTTTATAGGACTTTTCGAGGTATGGAAAGCAAACTGTGGTGTTCTGATACCCACTAGGTAACTTCAGTTTGGATGGGATGAGCTGTTCTTGTGTAACAGTATCATTTTAGCACAATGTTGCAGTTTCTGAGCTTGTTTTTCAAAACATCATGGAATTGGTTAGTGATGATAATGTTCAGTTTTTCCTAAAATTTCCTAAAATAAGTCATGTGGCATTTTTTGAGATCGAAGTGCAGTGATCTAAAGAAATTATCTCAGAAATAAAAGCAAGTTACTTGGTTATTTTTCCCCCATATCCTTACCTGTCTTACATATTTAAGCTTTTTTCTTGCCCATAACTGTGTGATCAGCTCCATCCAGAGCAAACTACTAATGCAGTGCCTGTGAAACGGGGGTTGTGGAGAGGGAGAGCTAAATGGTCAGGAAAGATTTTTATTTCACTAAACTTAGTCTGGGATTCCTCCCTTCAAAGCAGTAATTTCAGTGGAAAAACCAAAACCTTACATTTATTTAATTATTCTGTTGGAGGGGAAAAAGGTTGCCAGCTTCAGTCGAAAGTAAGATAATTCTGGGGTCTATCATGCTGAATTTAAGCAGAGCAATTTGCCTGGGCTGTACATGTTTGAAGGTTAAACCAGTTGTGGGTGGTGGTTTCAGGTATGTGACAGTGCTGTCATTTGTGTGTTTTCTGCAAAGTTTACAAGGCAGATCGAACCTGTCAATAATAAACTGCCAGTGCCATTTAAAACCAAAGTTACGTGGGCATCACGTGCACATTTGGCACCAAGTGTTGTAAAACAATTTTTATCCTGGCTAATACATCACAAAAAGAAGAGCTGTACAAGCAAGTTAATGGTTTTCTACTTAACTGTTTCTGTCTTGAGGCATGTAGGATATAAACTTTTACTTTTCTAACAAGATCAGATACCGCCTCTTAAGACGTTTGAGAAATCAGGCATTTCTAATCATGTATAGATTTCAAAACTGCTTCCTTTGAAGAAAGGCTTTGTTTAATATCACTTAATTCTGACTGGGCTCTTTCCATCCTGTGTTATAAACAAACTTCTTAGCAGAGAGCTCGCCCTACCCAGATGTTCATTTTATTGCATTTAGCGAGTTCATCTGTAAGCAGAAGATCTCTTCATTACCCGGCTTATATTATTTGGGAGAACTGGATGTTTCGTTCATTTAATTAGGAGAAATCCATTGGAATCAGCTCACTCGTGGCTGCAGAGGGATGGGCTGGAGCCTTCCAGTTATCCCCTGGTGGCCTCCTGCAGCAGCAAGGGGTTGGTTGTACGAGGCTACACGACAATCTGGTGTAGAAATTTCACACCCCTACAGCAAAATTCGATGGGAGAAGCCCTGAACTGAACTTTTTTAGAATTCAGTGCATGAGGGGAAAATCTTTTCCTCTACTGTGTGGCTTGTGCTGCTGCTGGAACTGTCCCGGTGGGAGAGGAGCTGCACAACCCTTGTAGCCTCCCAAGGATGGTTTGTGTGAAGGGAGGTTGGAGAAGATGCTGTAGATGACTTCTGGTGTTAATTTCTATTATACCATTTGCCTGTAATATTTGGGCTTTGTTGTGGGGTGGTTTTCTTCCTGTTCTCCTTGTCCAACCACCCAGTGTGGTTCCATACTTCCATCTAAGGTTATGTGGTACAGTAGTTTATTCTAAAACTTGCCTTTGTCTTTCCTTAAACCCCTCCTCAGGCTTAGTGGGTTTATTAGGACTTGCCAGAAGACCTTGATAAGCACAGTTCTGTGGACCAGCTTTGGATTCCAGAAGGTTCCAGACAATTCAGGAATTAACATACCCAACAAGCAGTGGGTGGGTAGCACATGGGTTATGATCAGTGAGTCTTGTCCTTAGAAATGGCACGTGGAAATTATAGGTCAGACCCTACACTTCTAAATTAGGGGAAATCTGTACCAGGGGGACTTCCCTTCTACACAGGAAGAGCTGTGCTCTTTTTAATGACCCTGGCTGCAAGTAACCTTTTCCAAATTCAGATAATTTGACAAAGTGCTCCACTGAAGGCTCTTGCAGACCTCCATGAGATCCCTGGGGAAGCAGTTACACAGGGATCTGTGCAGTCTGCTCTTCAGTGTGGCCTTAAACCTTATGGAGAAGGAAATAAGGTGACAAAATTGGTAAGGGAAAGGCTTGAGTGTGTGTTTGTGCATTTTTGTAGATGTGTGTGCATATATGTGCTCCTGTATATACATCTAAAACCAAACTGAAGAGTTGTAGGAAGGCCAGTTGGATTCTGAATGACTGGCCTTTAAAATAGCCAAGGGAGATAAGTGTAGATACATGTGACATTTTCTGCATGGGAAGAGATAAGAATTCTTGATTTACATTTGCAGTGATGCCTGAAATATCTACTAATGAAGAGATCTTGGTGTTATAATCAGATCTGAAAAATCACATTAACCCAGCGCTCACTTGTTGTAAAACTCAAATAAGATATTAGGAAAGATTAGGAAAGTAAGAGAACAAAGTGTTGTGTGGGTGTATAAATTCATGGTGCTCTCCTTTCATCCTGGATATTGTGTGTGTTCTAGTTCCTCCTCAAAAATGTGAATTAGAGACTGTAGCAACAAGGAGGGTCAGAGTGATGAAGCAGCTGAACTCTTGGCAGAGCTGTGAACCTTCCTGCCATAGGATGCTTTGGGCACTAAAAGTCAGTGTAGGTTCAAAATGTGATGGGACAGAGAAATGAAAGCAGAATTTTTTGAGGACTGCTCCAGAAATTGAAGTTGCAACTTCCAAAAGATGCAGGGGAGGAGGGGAGAAAATGCCCCCTAAATTCCACGTGCTGGATGCCACTCACTTGGAGTTTAGCTAATTCAGTTTATCCTTCCATTATCATTACTACCTGGTCTTACCTATAAGCTTTTAAGGAATGTCAGGTTTTGTCCTCTGCAGTTCTGTCTTTTTAAAATTTACTGGCATCCAGAATGCCCAAATTTATGGTAGTGTTTCAATATTAATGCTTCTTTTCACCTTTGTAGTTGTTACATTTGCACTGTCACTGCTTTAAGAAAAGCAAATCCAGCAAACAGCACATGGATTGCAGGTGGCTCAGTGTAACTGAGGAAGGAGAAATTATTTTCCATGATGCACAACGCTGTCATAGTTGCTAAAAATGAGATATGGTGCAGATTTTTTCTACATATGATAATACCTGTGCGTGTTAGTGCAGCACAGCACGTAAATCCACTTGGATTTCAGTTCCTTACTGCATCCAAAATTATCATTTATTAAGTCACAGTAAAGCCTCTATAATACATTATTTTTAAAGAATATCCCTTTAAAATAACATCTGAATTAGTGGAAAGACCTATTTAAAACACCCCTGTGTTATGAATGGCAAAATTGTCAAGACTAAAACCAACATGAAGGATTATTTTTCCTAGAACAAATATTTCAGTAAGTGAAAGGGAGTGGCCAAATTTCAAATGTATGATTTGATCCAAGTATTCTTAGAAGGTTTGGACCAGTCAGTATTTCTTTTGTCTGAGATTTTTGAATGTTTGTTTAGACAATTTGCTGTTTACCACCTCTTTCTGTGGTAAGTGGAGAAGATACAACTGTTAGTTCTGAAATGGTTGTGGTGTTCCCATTGATCTGCTGCAAGTTAGGAGTTTAAACACGCTGCTGTAATTCATACCTGCATTCAAATGGCATTATTTGCCCTCATATGATCTTAAATAGAGGCTGGAAACAAAAATTATGAGGAAGGTTTCTGTGGCACTGGCTGTGGGGAACAGGACACACAGCATTGTTCTGCCCGTTCTAATTTCAGCATATTTCAATTTTTAATGTCGGGAGTTCTCCTTGCCTGGATTATATTGCAACAAACTTGCTTGTGCTTGCAATACCAGTTCTCTTGCTGTTTTAAAAAAGTGCTTCCCAGCTGCCCAGGCATCCTTTGGGGATTTCTGAACTCATGTTGCTGCAAACAGAATGTGACATTCTGAGAATGAGTCTTTTACTGTAACTTGTACCAGCAGTGGCCAGAGTTGTGTGTGTGTTTTCTGTTTGACTGGAGTATTGATAAGCAGTGTTAGATTGGTTTCAGTTTACAGATGCCTTTTAAAGTAATGAAACACCTTCCTTAGGCTCATGGACATGCACAAATCTGTGCACAATTCTGACTTTATTCTCTTATCTGAGCACTTTTTAAATGGTGGAGGTTTTTATAGACTTTTAGTTTTTGATACTGGTACACTTTCCTCTCAATATTAATTATTAACTGAACCTGAGCATTGCTTACTGCAGAATCCTAAAATAGTTTGGGTTGGAAGGGACATTAAAGACAATCCAGTTCCAACCCCCTGCCATGGGCAGGGACATCTTCCACTATCCCAGGTTGCTCCAAGCCCCATCCAACCTGGCCTGGAACACTTCCAGGGATGGGGCAGCTAAAGCTTCCCTGGGCAACCTGTGCCAGGGCCTTCCCACCCTCACAGGGAAGAATTTATTCCTAATATCTAATGTAAATCTCTCATCTTTCAATTTGAAATGGTTCTCCCTTGTCTGTCACACTCTGCCTGTGTAAAAGTTGCTCTCCCTCTTTTTTTGTAAGCCCCCTTTACATACTGAGAGGCCACGAACACAGACTGTATGGAGATCAGAAACTCACTGTTGGACTTGTTGGACAACTCACAGATGCTTTTGAGGTGGAAGTCTGGATGTCTAACTTATGCTGGGTCTACAAAATCAGAAGATTTAGTTTCTCTTTTCAGAGAGTCACTCAGAAGGGTCACTCACAATCTGCACCAAGTGGCTTTCTTGTCAGAGCACACGTGTGAACCTGCTCACCTTCAGAGCATGATGGAATCCATCCCTCAGGTTTTCCAGGGAGATCAGTTCCATTCCACACACAGCTCTTCTTCCACTGAAATTTTCTTTATGTATTAATAATTGTGTTACTTGTGTTGATGTATTTGTACATTCAGGTAGACGGGGCAGTCTCCTAATAATCTGAGAGGGGAGGAAAGATGGGGAATTGTATATTGATGTGTGTGATGGGACTCACTGAGAATTCCACTCACCCTCTGACTTTAGGATGGGGGAGTGTTTGGTTTCCTACAAATACTTCTAGATAAGTAATACCTAGAAGTATAACAATAGATCATTAAAACATGTGGTGATCAAATCAAATATTACTTTAAATTCTCTAAAACTTTTTTTCAACTCTTCTGTGTTACCTCATTTTATTTTAATGTGCATTCAAGATTTAATTCTCAGGAGTTTGAATCTTAGGGCAATCCCTAGATTCCCTAGAAATCCCTAGAAATGTCCTACGTGCATTTCTTTCCTCCAAACTGCTTTTTGTCTCCAGTTTTCAATCTTTAAAAATGCTGCACTTGCTTTCAGCGAGTTGTATGTAAATTTTTTTACCACGTTAGTATTTTTTTTTTTCAGTCCTCGTGGACCAATAAGCAAGTTGAAAAGCAAGGCCAGGGCTCCTGTTTGTTTAGTAACACCCTCTGCAGCCTCGTTCCTGCAGCCGGTGCTGCAGCTCCCAGCGCTGCCTCTGGGTTGTGTCTTTTGTCCTCCAGCAACGCTGTCAAACAGTAACAGAGGAAACTCAGAAACACCTCAGAGCTTCTCCTGACCCTTGCAGGAGTTGTAAATGTTCCACACATGGTGCTGTATTTGGCAGGAAACTCCGCGCAGGCATCAGCAGGCGTTCAGTGGGTCTCTTTTGGTTTAGATCTTCTGCTTCCTCAGTTCCAGAGACACATTTTAGCAGCAAGTTATTGTGTGTATTTACAGTATCTGCTTTGGATATTACTTGGAATACTCTCTTGGAATACTGTCTCACTATGATTGTAGTGGGCTGACATCACCATATGAGTCTAACAAGGGAAAAAAATGTGTTGAGTTGGAAGTGGGTCTCAGTATGATGGAGAATCAAAAGGTTGTCTTGCTAAAGACTTCTGAGTACAACAACTGTGCATCTTAAATGCAGCTGTTGTGGTCTGGAAAACCAGCTGTGTATACATGAATTTATTTTTCTGCTGTGTGTTTTTTTCCTCCCAGTGTCCCAATGTAATATCAGCTTGAAGAAGCAGAGGAGTCGAAGTATCTTTAGCACCTTATTCTGCTGCTTTCGTGACTACAATGTCGAACCACCATCTACCAATAGCACCAGTGCTCTGCCTCCTTTGGTGGAAGAGAATGGAGGACTTCAGAAGGTCAGGATTTTATCTTATTTTGCTGTCATACAGGTCTTTTGTAACCAAGGTTTAACTCTGCTCCCAAAGGTTTGTCTTAACTGTTCCCCCCGAGGGAAACCTGTCATGATTTGCAGAAAAAAATCACTGTCCTGATGGTGAATTGCTAATACTTTCTATTCAGTTGCAGTTTAAAACTAGTATTTCCATAGAGAGTGTTGGCTGTATTTATTTTATAAGCAAACAACATTTAAAACCTGACTTGAGACACTAAAACAAGGTAGACTTCTCATAAAATTTCAGCTGCTGAGTTGTCTCTGGCTTCGGTTCTCTTTCCTGATTACAGGAAGGTTAAAATGTGTCCACTGGAGCGTAGTGGAACCTTTTAAATATCACTGAAAAAGGGGTTTTAGTGACAGAAAAACAAATCATCAAGGGGGAGAACCATTATTTGGACCTTTTTCCCTAAACAGTTCACTTCTACTTAATACATGCTGAATCCAGGAATATCAGCTTTTGGCCATTTTTTCGTATTATTAAGCTTTGTTTTACCTAACAAGTCAAATCAATTGATAGAAATTTTAGCACTTCAAATCATTTTGTGTAACAGCAAAATGTTACTTTATTGAATTCTAGTAATTGTATTGCTTTGCCATCTTCATAAAATCACAACACTAACAATTTTATATGTTCTTTTTAATTCTGGTAACACTGAGAGCATTTGTGTTATGAGCTGAAGAATTTCAGTTCAATATGGCAAACACAGGAGTGCCATCTTTTCCATACAGTTTTCCAGGACTTTGAAACTGGAGATACAGGTGTATCCATGGTGGGGAATAATAGCAGAAATGGAGATCACAGAATCACACTCCTGCTTTTCACGTGATTTTTCATGTCTGATGCAGCTGATTCCTTACCTACCTTGTCCAGCCCATTTTATCCCGATCTGGATTTTGCTGGTTATGTTTGAATTCTGAAAAGCTCAGGAGAAAGAGCAGAGGAACTCCTTGGTGAGAGCAGATTAAAGTGATGGAGACTGAGAGTACGTGTGGAGGTGAAGTCTGAACTGGAGCAGTTCATGCTGAAACTGCTCACGCAGAGGTGAAGTGCCCTGAGAATTCTGCCAAGAGGAGGAATTGTGCATGTATTTTTAGACTTCTTCTGCTAGCCAAGGTACATTCTGCCTGAAATGAGGGAAATCCAGCCTGATGTGCTGAAGGGAAAGCTGAGTAGTGTGTAACATGTGCACACACATTCATCTGAGAAACAAAAGGAATGGGAAGCTATTAAAATTTCCCTTTCCACTGTGCTGGGCAATGGAAAGTAGGCTGAAGTGAGACTACTGGCAAAACTACAGCTGAGAGAGAATGGGAGTTCATTAGAAAGAAAACCATAAAACAAAGTTTGTTTTTTGCTACAGAAAACCTGAGTAAAAACGGTCTGGAGCCGGTAGTTTCCAGATTGTATTTTGTAAAACACTTAATTACTTTCTAAATAAATCTTATGCCTTGAGTGAGTGATTAGCTCATGTGTTAACACAAGTTTCCATCTCCATTCTGCTGCCTCAGTGAGCAGTTTTGGAGTAGTGCAACACTTGTACACAAGACCAAGGCACAAATCACAGTGTTTGTAGAATTAGCAGATTAAAACTCGAGCAGAAAAATTCAAGGAGTACGTGGAAGAGAAGCATTCATAGAATTACCAGGTTAAAACTTAAGAGAGTAAAAAAATTCAAGGAACATGTTGAAGAGAGTTTAATTAAAGAGTGTAATTTCTTTAATTGAATGAAAGGCACTCAGAAGCTCAAACCTTTGTAGAAGAAATCAAGTACAGCTGAACTTTTAGGTGGTTCTTCAGTGCAAATAAGTCTGTGACGTGGCTATTTTAAATGCAGTATTAAACACTGATTAACTTTGTATGTGTTTTTATGTGCTTTTTTTATTGAGTGCTAACGCAGTGTAAATAAGAAATTCTTTAAAGAAAGAAAAAGAGCGTTGAAGATTTGGATATGTTGGAATATTGTTACCCTGTCAGGCTGGTGCTTTTTGCCAGGAGAGCTGTGCAGGCTGCTTGAATTTGATGGAGTTACACTGAGCATCTTGTCTAGATTCAGAAATGATAATTAATGGGGGAAAGTACATGCAACAGTGGGCTTTGGAGTCTAAATTGGTGACATTAAATGTCCAGGAATGACCAAATTACCTGTTTCAGGAAAGAAAATACAGGTTGACAACACAGTGCTTAAACCCCTCTACTGTTAAATTAAAGCTCTTTTTTGCATTATTATCATTGCCAGATTAGAATTCTGTTGAACTGCTGCTCAAATGATCACTTACTTATACCTGCTACCTCATTTATATGTTTTATTAATTAATTATCACATCACACTTTACCTCTGGCCATGGCCCAGTCAGCTCATGTGTTGTGACCCTTTCCTTCAAAAATGAACAAAGAACATTGCACAATGAACATTTACCACTAGAAACTCATATGAAGTGGCTTGGATGTACTTTCCTTCTGTCTTCACTGCTCAGTGGAGTTGTTACATGAAAACTGGTGATAAAGACTTCAGAGGAAGGGAAGGAGTGGGGAAGACAACTGCTGGTTTCACAGGAATTCAGTGTTTGTTCTGTGTTGCTTCTGGCATATTCTTGAAGCTGAAGTTGATGTGACAAGCTGACTCCCTTCTAATCAGGAATATTGATTCTTTAAATGCTTACCTGTTCAAAAGGAAGGAAAGCAGGGGAGTGTATTCTATCAAATAATTGAAAACACAGTTGTGAAATTTTGTTCAGAGTAATTGCATTGTGTGATTTAATTTTTATTATTATTTGGCTGTACTAGAAAAAATGAAATCAGTGCTTCAAATGATCAGTGCTTCATGATGTGACTTGATGATGCTTGACATGTCAAGTGTCATGTCACTTCTTCATAGGATTGGAAGAAGCACCAAATTGAGCATGGTTTTGGATAAACAATTTTTTTCAGCATTGACTTCTGTTCTGTTAGGGGGGAAAAAAAGCCCAAAAACTTCTTTGAAGTATTGAGTTCACTTTTAAACCTTCTCCTCACAGAGCAGCTGCTTGTCCAAGTGTGACTCTAATACTGGTAATGAATGGTCCATTCTGTCTCTAAAAGTTTAAATACAACATTTTGTTTCAACACTAACTTGTATTTACTGAAACTGTGGTATATTTGTTTTCCTTAAAATGCAGCAGCTATTTAGCCCAGCATGGAGATGTATTGTGAAGATGTAATACCTGTGACAGTGGGTATATCAGCCTGCCTGCAGCTTGGATGCTGAGCCAGATGTGTCACTGGGAGCACAAAATGTTCAGCCTCATGAAACCCGTGGTAATTTTTTCCTGCCTCCTGAGCAGCAGGCAGCTTCCCAACACCTTCCAGCCACATTTTTTTTTGTTGTTGTTTAGGGGCCAGAGTTTTTGTTTTCTTCTGAATAAATTCAAATCTCAACTCCCATTCTTCTGTTGGCAACTTGACTCAATTTGTGCAGTTTTCTGGGCGTGCTTCTGGATTTAAGTTTTTTTTTTTCTTCTGGGTGAGTCTGTTATCTGAGCTTTGAGGTGTTTGCAGATAACAGATTTCATTCACTCAGGCTTCAAGGAGTGGGATCCAGATACAGAGAGGTGAAAACAGCTAGATGCAAAATAGCTTTTTGTTCCCTCTGCTCTCAGCCCTGGTGGGTGAGGCAGCTCTGACAAGTCTATCGGCACTTTGCCATTTCACTCACAACCCACTTCCACTGGAGTCATCCTTGCTTTTGTTTCACAGTGAGATCCAAATCAGGCAGATGGCTCGTGTTAACGAGATGAAGCATGAATGAGGGAAGTTTTTTTTATACTTGTTGGATTAGAGGAGAAGGTCTTGATCCACACTCAACAGGGAAGAAGACAGAATTAGAAGGAGGTTTATTCTGGGGACAGCAGCTGCCCCTGCTGCTTTCCCTGTAACTGAATTCCCACCTCACCCATCCTAATGATTACAAAAGTCAGGGCTCCTTCTCCCTGCTGCTTTTTGCTGCACCATCATCTCCAAGGTGACGCTGGAAAGCTGTTTTGATGACCTGTGGTCATGTCTCCAACACTGTTCTCTGCTTCAGGCATCTGTTTTTAATACAATGCAGGAAAAAGGATCTTCTCTACCCCACATGAATATGGTCCATCAAAATGAGAAAAACAGCCTGTAGGGAGCACGTTCTTGAGGTCAAAGTAGTATCTCCTTCATGCAGGAGACCTTGAGGAGCAGCACAAGTGTGGTCTCTTTGATGAGAAGACCATTAATGACCTGCTTTCTGGAAGCCACTCTCACTCTCCAGTGTGGAAGAAGATGATTGAGATGAATGTAAATCCTAGTACTTTTTCCTCCTGCTTAACCTTTGCTGATCTGAGCAAGAAAATTCCTAATGTTTGGTTCTGTTGGCCAACATCAGCACAGAAGGTCTGTTTAGAAAACAGAACCCCCTCTGTATATCTGTTCTTGATTCCTCTCTCACTGCTTACTCATTCTGACCTTCTTTGTCTCCCAAAAAGTCCTCTATATTAAGAGACAAAGCTTGATATTGAAAGTCAGTGAAAGAGTCAAATGATAACTATTTCACTGTTTTCAAAGAACCTGTCATGGTCTAGAATACGCTTTGTGTTAAAGAAATGGATATGATGAAGCTGATCAAAATAACAGATTTTTCTCTAAAATGAAACAGCTCCTTATCTTTGAATACAGACTGTTCTCAAAAAAAAAGGCAAAATAATGTGGCCTGTCACTTGGTGCTCATTGATCCCACACAAGACCATAGACAGCAACAATGAACGATGTGGCACTGGAAATGTTTTGTCTCTAAACCAAAATTACACAGCTAAGGGAAGAGATAGGATTTATCATTTCATCTGTATATAGTGTGCCATAAAAAAAAAAACAAACCAGATTTCAATGGCTGGACAAATCAGTTCCTGGGTTATTTTAGCGATACAATAGGGAAATTTTGGCATTCTAGGAACAGCTTTGTCCTGTTCCCAACGTCAGGAGCTCGTGGAAAACCTTCAATAAATGCGGTCATCCGTCATGTATTTCAAACGATACCGATATGACCTATTTCCCTTCCTGTTCCAAGGCACTAGGAAATGAGGCAGGACACTTTTAAGAAGTTTCCCACAGCAGGCTTGTTTTTAAAAAGCATTTGCCTGTTCCTGAGTGCTCACAGTTTCCCTGCAGACTCGTGCAATTATCCCTCTGCTTGTTTTTTGCTGTTCTCATCTTTACCTTTTTGATTTTGCAGAGGTACTTTTAGGGTTCCTCTTAGGAAATTTACTTGCCTTTTTATTATTATTATCATTATTTAAGAAATTCTGTGAGAAAAATAAAGCAAACAGTAATGCAAGTCCAGCAGCAACTTCAGTTCTGGATTCCCATGAAAGCCAGTTCCACTAACAGAACATCAATGTACTGCATTAAAATCTTTTTTTCTTATTGCTGTTACCCTGAGGGAAACTTGGATTCTTGCCAGTTCATGTGCATGTGTTTTTCTAGAAATCACTGGTAGTTTTTACTGGTGCAAAGGTTTTGGTAGTTCGTGGTAGTTGCTGCTCTCTAGTTGCTTCTTCAGCTTCTCGGGATTTTGGTCGAACTTCAGTAAAAATTTCTGATGTTTTAGCACTAAAAAGGAGGACTTTAATATTGAATTACTTGCGTTTGTCAGTGATGTGTCAACACTGTGGTAGACATCAAAACAAGTAAGCACAAGACTTCCTCAGCTGGAAGAGGCTGTGCTAATGTTGAAAACAGCTCTTTCAGTAATTGCTCTGCTGGAAGTCAGAGCCTGTGTTGTCCAAGTCTTCAAGAATTAAATCATCTACCTAAGTAATATCTATGCTAGAAGGATCAGCTTCCTTTTACTTTTTTTTGTGTGCTGTGCCTACCAAAAAGCAAATACTTATCCCCATTTCTACAGTCCCTTCCATATTTGAGTCAGTGACCCTGTGACCAGCCTTTCTCCATTTTGGAGCTGTCCTTGTCTCTGTATATCAGGACCCGGGATGAGAAGAAAAAGTCAAGTTGGCCAAGACTTTCTTGCCTTCTCCCAAGTACATAACAAAAAGTGAGACCATGGGAAGAGCTCTGATACTGTTGCCTCTTTCTGGGTGAATAAAGGGAGATTTCTTGAGTTAGTTTATCATCATTTTTTAATATATTTATATATATATATTTATATTTTATATATACAATAGATATATATATTTAATTTTTTATATTGCCTAAGTGAAAATGCTGGTTTTTTCTGAGTCAGTTGTCCCAAGTGAAGTTCAGTTCCAGGAGTGGGTTTCTGCCCTGCTACCAAGGTCTGGCTCAGCCTCTTGCTGCTGCAGTGAAAACTGACAAATATACCCATTAGTAGATCTTAAAGCTGAAAAAGTTACAGTAAATACAGGTACTTTCTTACTGCCATCTCTTATTAATCATAGCATGGGTTTTACCAGTCCAGTCTCCTAAAAAATCATAAATGCCAGTGTACTAACAGATCATTCCAGCAACTAAAATGCAAGACCCTGTTTTTACCTTTTTTTTTTTTTTACCCTGGTTTCTTGAATACTTTGAACTTTTGGTTTAAAATGTTTGAGTGCTACATTTACTGCTCCAGACCTTTGTTCTACCCTTTAAAAGCCATTACCCTTACAGTGATTTTTTTTTTCTTTTTCCCCAGGGTGACCAGATGCAGGTCATGCCTATACCAAGTGTATGTATTTTTATCCCTTTTTCTTTTAATAATTTTCATAACTTTTGCTTTGTTTCATCTTATGTTGCAGTCTTAACAGGTCTGTTTTGTGTTGCATGTTAACAAAAGGATTTTATGTTCTGTCTGTGATGTTGTATACTCGGAGATGAATTGAACTGCACGTGTTCCACAGGGACTAAAAGAAGAGTTTGGGTTTTATGTGGATTTCATCTGAATTTTTGCCATTTTGGAAATGCTTGAAGTACTCTGAAAGCTGAAGTTACTTATTTTAATAGAGGCAAAAGGTGACTCGTCACCACAGTTACAAAAACCTTTCCCTCTCATTTTTCCCTATATTCCAGTTGAAAGAAAGAGTTAGAAACTGTGAAACTTATTTGAAACAAGTCACTTTAGGAAAACAGAGTACACTGACTAGAGCTGCATTACTGCCCTTGTTTGAGATGATGCTCTTGGTATCAGCTGCTGTTTTATGGGCCTTAATATTTCTGTTTATCTTCCCTGGATTAAACTTGGAATGCTGTTTGGCATCTGAATTATTTCTCAAGGGTAAATAAAAGGAAGGGAAAAAAAGAAGTTCTTCAAACTGAAGCTTTTAATTTAATTAGTTTTAACCTTTTTTGGTCAAAAAGCTGCTTTTTTTTTACTTTCTTTTTATGAGGATGAAGGCTTAGGCTTTATAAATTGGAAAATACTTTTTTTTTTTTAGCTCCTTTGCTGTTTATAATACTTTATTATACAGAGTTTTCCAGAAAATAGCAGTGCTGATGAGTGGAGTTACTGACACATCCCTCTTGTTTGAGATATTTGGTAGCCTTTAAAGACCTGGATACTCCCCAAGATACTGTTTTTCCCTTCCTTCTCACGTAGCCCAACATTACAAAGCTTCCTGTAAGAACCCTGTCCATGCTGCAGAGCAGCAGTGTCAGGAGATCGCTGTGACTGTGCACATCTTCCCTCTCTCACCAGTTTTTCTTGGATTTAGGAACTGTTAGGAATTACTTTTTATTGCTTACCTGATATTTCTGATATGGCTCATGCATATATATTTGTGTGTCTGAATACACACATGTACATGCAAGGAGTTTATCTGTATGCAAGTCTAGAAATAGAAAAGTCTGGATGGATGAAAATACTGATTCCTAAACTACTTTTCTTTTTACATACCTTCCAAATTCAGTTAGGTGACTGTAGTTGCTCTGCTGGTAATTATTTGAACATGAAACATGTTCTGGCTGTGCTCTGACCTGGAATAAAATCTTTGCTGAGAGTGAGTGTAGGTATTAACAGAATAAGAATTCAAAGAGAACAAAATTCTGAAATGATAAATGAGTACAGCTCTGACAGGTACAGCAGTGAAATGAGATGCTTTGTTAGAACACTGTCTTTGCAGTGTTAAAGCAGTGCTCTGTTAGATTTGGGTACTGGTAGGGAAATGAATGATTCAAGAAGGGATTTCTTTTTTTTTCCCCTCTTTTTTTTTCTTTTTAAGCTCAACTGTAATTTTGCTGACCTATATTCCCAGCACTTTAATGAGGCAGCAAAATTAACTTATCTCTGCAGTCGTGACATAGAGTTCCCAGCGAGCAGGTGACTTTAAAACACACTCATTCCCCTTCTCTGGTGCCATCTGATGCTCCCTCCAGCAGGACATGGGAGGGTTGTCAAGCAACCATCGCCCGCGGGCAGTTGTGTGACATTTACTCTCCAGTATCACAGTGCTCCTGGCTGGCAGACAGAGCCCAGCCAGCCATTAGTATGTCAGCATCTAAATAAAGACACAAGTGAGCTGCACGTGGAGGAAGTGGTAGGAGAGAAAATGCAACATTATGTTAGAAAAAACACCACCTAGAATTAGTGTTTCTCTGCCACTCTTCCGAGGGCTGTTTGTCCGGAGGGACCCTCTGAGGCAACTCTGAACTGTGTGATTGAGACCCATTAAGGCAGAAATTCCTGATGCTCTGCTACACAGGGATGAGAACTGGGGCTGTTTGAACTACATGACTTATACAAACCAGGAGGAAAATCCTATAAACACAGAGTGAGCTTGGTCACAATTAAGTGGACATTTACTTTTTACAGGGCTCTTTGCAAATGTCATCACTTCAAGTGTTTAGAGAACCCCTTAGTGACTCTGGAAAGAGCTCTGCCCACCCCCCCACTCATTAAACTTTCAGGTGGAAGCCTCCAGTCAAAATATGGGGATTTTTGGAGCTTTATAATGCCTGTATAAAACCTGGCTGTGTGCTGAGATCACCTGTTTGAAAGCTTCCGTTGCTTTATGTGCGTTTTGCGTTGCTTTTCTATGCATTTATATGTGCAATGCAGTGCAATAAATCTTCTGCTAAGCAGATTTGTCCTGTATTAATTGCAATTAATTTAAAGTTAATTAAGTTAATATGGATTTTTGCTTGGTTATTGATAGAGGTAACTGCTAAGGAGGAAACATTCCAGCTGCAGATTAGGTTCTTCAGAAAATAGAGCCAGCATTACTTTGGGGGTTTTTAAAATATGAACTTCATCCTGTTTGTGTCTCATATAATCATATAGTGGTTTGGGTTGGAAGGGACTTTAAAAGTGATCTATTTCCAACCCCCAAATCAGAGTAGATCCATAACAACTTCACTGTTTTTAATTCTTTTGAACAAAGAGATAGATGGAAATACAAAGCCACACTCATGCAACATCCTAAATAGTTGCTCAATATAAAATCCCACTGGTAAGGAGTGGTGCCAAAATTATCCCTCAGAATCCCTGCAGAACTTAAATCTTAGCACTGGGATTTTCACTTCTCCTCATGTACATTTAGACAATTCCCTGTTATAACTTACAGAAGAAATTTTGGGAACTGCCTGTTCCATAACAGGAGCTGGCATCTCCTGGCAACTGTGTTCTAAGTAGAAATCATTTATCTTCTGTAAGAGTATTTCTCTGTGTAACTGCTGGGAGAAGCTGTTAGCTCTGCAGAGTGCAACCCGGAGTGTGAGCTGAAGGGAACACGAACAGTGAATTAGTGTGCTGAGCTTGGGCTCCACAGCATTGCCAGTGCAGGAAACAAAAAAGGGCTTATTAATTCTGATACTTGTCTCTGTGGGAAATATGGGCCTACAGGGAAGAAAGCTGATGATTGTTTTATACAGTAAATTTCTGAAAGATTTGTGTTGACCAGCTGTTTATGCTTCAACCAAAAGTCCTGTTCTCTTGCCACCACCACCCCCTTTTTTTTTTTTTTTCTTAGGGAATATACTATTTCCACGGGACTGAAGCAGTGCAGCAGTCGTTTCACTACAAGGTCTGTTGAGCTGATCAGCCATGAGACCTGGCTGGAATGCATAAATCCCAAACAGTGACCAGTTTAACTTGTATACAATTTATGTCTTGTTGGAGTTGAAGACCAAGCTAGGACTTAACAGTACTGAGAGACCACGTGTTATTTTTCTGCTGAGTTCTGTGGAAGTCTGCAGCCTTTCAGAGAGTATTGCATAGTAAATATGAGTTGCTGTTAGCCACTATTAAATATTCTTAATCATCTTAGATGTCTTTAAATCTACTATGTGAAAAGAAAAAAAAAATTATAGAAGATCCATAGCAATTCACTATTAACTATGGTGGAAATCTGGTAATTAGAACTCTTCTTGGATATGTCTGTTAATGAAGAAATTAAAATACAGTGTTGAGTAAAGCTTGTTTCTGCCTCAAAGCTTTGCTACTCTTGGCACATGGAAATTGCTTTAGATCAGGAAGCTTGAACAGCAAAACAAATGGACTGAATACTTCACATACAAATCCTTTAAGTTCCTAAAGCCTCAAAAATGTCATCCTCGCTCCAGAGTCCAACACCAGCTATTTAGCAGCCTCACAACTTGCAGTGACTTCAGCTCCAGAATAGTTTCCTTATCCCTGTTAGATTATCAGGGGTGCAAATGTTTTTTCACAAATGAGGGCAGCAGAGACACAGGTTGTGAAATGGAAAACTCATTTCTTCTGAACTTCAAATGTGTGAACTTAGGGAAACCGGATCAGATTGAACCCGAGATGCCAAAGCTTGTAGGAGGGGTTGGTGTTTCCCCAGGAAAAACCTTGGGGGTTAGTCTTGTTAGGTAAAGTTAAGTCAATAACTGCACATTTATCTTAATGCAATAACAAAAAGGGAGAGAAACTCTTATCACTGCTTTTGAGAAAGCAGAGGGTGCAGGTGGTTGAAGAAGATGGGCATGGGTTGTCACAAATGCAGTCAAGGAATTCAGGTTCTCAAGAGTTGAAGGTTCTCACATTTTGTAGTCAGCCCCTGGTAGATGTCCATCCTTTTGTTGATGACAAGCATAACAGTTTCCAGATAAAAAACTAAAGATATCTGTGATAAGACAGTGCTCCTGTTTTTCATAGCATAATTGTATATGGATTATATCTATTCCCATATATTTTTCATAGCTATAGATATTTTCAGTTTGATAAAGAATTCACATAGAAGGAGTTTCTGGCTTTGAACTGCTGGTGCAGATTAATGTAGTCAAAAATTCAAACTAGATACAGTTCTAAGAGTACAAAAATGAACTGAACTATTATTTAAAAAGAAAAAAAGTATGCTTAAGGTTTCTTGGGATGGTCCTGCCTTTTTCTCATCTTCAAAGACAAGAAATCAGTATCAGAACACGGGTTCTAAAGATTATTATCTTTAAATGGGTTGGATTTTTCTTTCAATAACCTTTTGGCCTGTTCAGGTTGCAAATTTGGATCCTTCTTACTGTGAAAAATTGAGGTGGGGTGCTAAATACCTCTTAGGCTTTGAAATCAGGGAGTGAGAAACTAAAATTCTTTTGGTCTGGCTCTAGTTGCCAACAAGCAGAGGTAGAGCTGAAGCAGTCCTGGGACTGTCTATATAACCTACAAAGGGTGTCCTATAAATTTGAGTCCAGCTGGGTGACTGTGATGGATTGGATCCATTACAGGCATTAGGCAGAAGTTGGTTTTTTTCTTGAAGGTTGTTGTTAGGTTTGTGCTGAGAGAAAATGTGTTGAGACAAGTGGCTTGTAAGCAAAGCAGCTTCCAGTTTGGTAGCTGAAGGAACTGTTGTCGTTGTTCATTGTAAGGGACTAAATTGATTGAGGTGAGCACGTCTCAGAATGCCCCAAGAACTTCTGTTTTAGCTAAAGACACTTACTTAAGTCCAGAATCTCATTTGTTAGGTGCTTCATTTAAACAAGAACTTATTAGGCATTGTTGGCCAGTATCTATCAACTTGAGACAAGGTCTGAATTCAGTCAGTGGTTGATAATCTGTCCTGGCAGCCGAAGGGTGTTCGGAGGTGTCTGACTCACCTGTGTGTGTCACCTGCACAGGGGTGGCCTCAGATCTCTGCCAGCACCTCTCCAAAGGGCTGTTGAGAGGAACAAAACCACGATAGATGCATCCTCACATTGCATGAACAGATAAAAAGATAATAGAAGAATGAAGTTAGAGTCCTGTACCCAATTCTAATTTCCTCTCAGTCTTGAGCTTCTCCCTACTGACACTTTTCCATAAAGCTAATCCTCTTCCTTCACCAAAAAGACCCCCTCTTTGAGTGACAGCAGTGTTTCAGCTCCAAATGGAAGCGTTCTCTCCCATTTCTGTTATTTCAGGAAGTATCCAGTACCAAAACCTAAAGTAACCGTAATTTTATTGCAAGCTGGGGTGTTAAAGTGTGAAATGAGCAATCCAAAGGATATGAGATTGCCTGCATTGCTTTCAGAAAAATTGTCAATTCAAGGAATTGGTACCATTTTTCAGTAAGGGCAGCATGCTGTACAAGAGCCTAGTTTAGGTTCTTTACTCCAATTTTAATGCCTTGACTGGAAGCATAATCCACATGAAATTTGGTCAGTGCCCTCACAAGTGGTGAAAATGAAAGTGAAGACATGTCCTGGAAGATAAAATTAATAATGCTTGTCTTCCTTCAGGATGGATTCCTCCACTTTAGCACCTTTCACGGCAGACAGAAATAACAATTTGTGTAAATGTCCATCAGCCTGATATGGCTGGAAATGGCATTGTTGGGAATAGGATAACAACAGCAACCAAAACCAGGCATTAGGCAAAGGGGTCACTACAAAAAGATGATGTTGTATCAAATGTCTTACTTTCCCCTGGGTTTTCTTAGCTAGTGCTGATGTTTTACCACTTTCATTTCCAGTGCTTTGGAGGTCATTCCAAACAAGTCTCTCATTTAAAAAAATAATATTAAAAAAGTCTGTATGGGTATTGCAATTGCATGAGCCATTAATTTCCATATACTTGAGATGATCCCAGAAAAGCATTGAATTTCGAGTCATGTATTCCAGCTCCCAGTAATTGCTAGAATAGTAATGTTGACAGAAGAGTGCCCCTTGGATAGAGGTTTTACTTTTTTTTTGTTGTCTTCCTCTTTTCTTTGTGTTTTTAGCCACCAGCTAAATACCTCCTGCCAGAACTGACAGCGTCAGACTATGGGAAGAAGTGTGTGGTCATTGATTTAGATGAAACTTTAGTGCACAGTTCATTTAAGGTAAGTAAATTCAAAAGTGATCTCTTGCAGCTTTAATCTGTCAGTGAATGCTGCAGGAACTGTTGAGCCTCTTAACACTTGAACTCGTCTTACAGGCTCTCCCAGGATGCCTGGGAGTTCTCATTGCTGCTCCTATGATTATTCATCCTAATTTAGCTGTAAGGGGAGGAACACACATATTGCTTTTTTATTTTTTGACTCTGAGACAGTCACGTTGGCTGCAACAAGGCCTGGAATAGGTATTGACTTCATGGCTTTAAGTATTTCAACAGGAACCTGTCTTTTAACAGATACAAAATTTGTTGCTTTGAAAATACAGTTTTAGTATTTAGTTTTCAGAGCAGGAAAGCAAATACCATTTAGTTGTTGCTGTTGAGTCAGTCACCTTTGAGAAGCAACTTCTATAACCCTTCAGATTTCAGCATGTGGTGGAAGTGGAGGTATTTTTCTATTGTTTAAGTAGGGCTGAAATTAGGAGACTTCAGAAATAAAAATAATCTGCTGGCTCAGAGTACTGGCAGCAGATCTAATACATGATAAAGCATCTGCTGGTTTTATACATTGATAGCAGAATTCATAATAATTAATAGTTACTACTGGCAAACTAGAGTTACCACCTTTATATTCTTCTAGTTGTTGCACTCCATTTTTCACTGCGAGCTTCAACACCACTTTTTAATCCTTCACTAGGTCAGTTGCCAGCATTTAAAATGCAAACTGTAATTCATGCTGTGGTTAGAATTTGGCAACAGCCTGTCTTTGTTGGCTTAAAGAAAACCTTATATGGAGATATTAGAACAAATACTCCTCTGCCTCAAACTGAAATTAAGATTTTTCTCTGTCTTTATTGGGCCTGATGGTATATAAGTTTATGGTGCTGCACAGGAACCCCTCAACCTCAGTGCCAGATTTGTCTTCTGTGCCCAGACTGAGTTTGCACTGCAGAGTTTTTCAGGCAGATGAGCAACACAGCTGGATTGGGAAGGGAGGAACCATGACTTCCTATTGCACCAAAAATCAAAAGTTAGGGAGGGAAAGCTGAATTTAAAAATCTAAATTTATATAATAATAATGAAGTATTAGGCTTAGTGTTGTCTGAAAGGTAAAAATACAGGTTTGCTTTCTGAATGCCGTGGGTACCATTCAAAGGATATCTAATGGGCATTTAAATGATATTAAATAGGTATTTAAAAAATGAAATTATTATTCTACTTAATGAGTGCTGAATAATTTTTTGTGTTAGGAGAGGAAAACTGGTCCTTTTTTGAGTGAGGTCAGTAGTGTTAGGCAGGTGTTGAAGTTTCTGTAGTATTAATCTTCTGCCTACAGTGGTGTTATCTTAATATAAAACCCTGTGATGGGGATGTGTAAGAGAAAACCAAGTGCTGGAGGAAATGGCTGTAGTTGTTTAGTGACTGGCACAGTCCAGAGGTGCTGCTTGGGTTTTGTTTCAGAAAGGGAAGTACTTCAGCTGAATCAAGACCATTAATTATCATCAAAAATAATATGTTCCAGCAGAGCAGGGGTTTGAACACCTCTGTGCACCCTGCTCTGCCTGGATAATCAAGTTATTTCTTTTAGTTTATGGGGTTTTGGGGGCATTTTTGGTGTGGGGTTTTTTTTCATTAAAACATGCCTTCTCTAACCAAGCAGGTTCCCACTTAAAAGCTGGAATAGCATACATAAATCTGTGATTTTTAGTACAAAAAAAGGGTTTATTTAAAACACCTGATACTTTGGAATTCGTAATTCTGTTATGAAATAGGCTTCATATTTCAAATGCAGATTACATGTTTTTTTAACACAACCAGAGAGGCAGAATATTTAAAGTGCTCTTTTATGAAAGCAGCAACATCTGAAGGAGGGTAATTCTCATCTATTTTATGCCCCTGCATCTTTGTGAAGCTTTAAGGAGGTACTAGTCTTTCATGTTAGGTGCATATTAAAAGGAATAAAGTTTGGGGTTCCTTGGCAGGAATAAAAAAGGAATAGATAGACAGGATAGTTATCATTCCCATCATAAAAACAATAATAGAAACGAAAATAATAAATTTTTAAATCAAGGAGATGTAAACGTGGTTTTGTGTAAAATGTATTAAACCACATGCAAGTCTGGAATGCAGTGGGTATTCAAAACTGGCTGTGAAACACTTTCAGAAACATTTAAAATGCTGACTTTTTTATTAAATAGAAACAGTTCTAACTGAAGATTTTCAGTGGAAATACATTGTCTCCTCTCAGGCTCTGTCTCTGTGGTTCCCACGTACGTGCTTGGCGTGCACAACCCCAGAAACCTTCATCCAGCAAATGGTTGCAGACTTCCCTTCTCTCTCCCCACCATGACAAAGCACAGAGCCCCAGTCCATGCTCCCTTCCCTTATCACTTGTGCCAACAAGAAAACAACACAGTACCTGAAGTTTAAGTGGAAGAGGCAAATATGTGGTTAAGAGTAGTTTGGTCAGTGTTACAAAGTCTAAGGGTGAGCTTTATTTGTTAGGAAAAAAAAAATGAAGTTGTTTAAACAGAATGTGCTTTTCTCTGGCATCTGGTTGGTGTAGCTCCTGCTAAGATTAAATTTTGTAAAAGCTGTAGTTTTATCAGTGGATTTCAAAACCTCAGTAGCTTGCAGTGACCTCTCTTTTTCTGCTGCTGCAGAGTATTTCTCTTGCTTAAGGGAGTCATGCATATATAAATTCTCCAGGTGTGTGCAAGCCTCTTCAAAGTCTGCAGGGAGCTGGCACCCCCTGGAAAACTGGTGGCTGAGGCTTATTGACAGTTCATTTGGGTTTCATTTTAAGGTGAAGCTTCAGAACATTTTTGTGTACTTTCTCTGTGGCTGTTGGAGATGCAGAATACCTTCTCATCTGAGGGGCTCCATTTAGGGAGCAGATGGAAGCCTCCCCTCTGTCTTTTCCCGAAGCAGAAGGGGGAAATTGCTCAGTGTCAGCTAAAAAAACCAATCTGGATTGAACTGTGTGTATTTGAGGAATTCTTCAGGTCATACACGGGGTCATCGACAGGGTGGAGTTCTCCAGCATCATCTGCTCTGGAGGTCTGGTTGCCAATACTGCTTGGTCAGGATGAGTAGATTCCATGTAGCCTCTCCTTTGCTCTCTGACCCAGCACTTCCAGGTGTCAGATCAAACCATCTTCCTCATTACTTTGCTCCTGAGAGAGGGTGTTGCCCTCTGTAGGAATTCCTGCAGTCATTTTGCTCTCCTCCTATGAAGGTTTCTTCACAGTGCTTTTAGAATCTTCTTTCTCCAGGGAATGGGATCAGAGTGGTGCTGTCAGGTTCATGCTGCAGGGTTCTCTTTTCCCACCATCTTTCACAGAGCACCTGTTGAAGCTCACCAGTGTGTAATCTGCTCTTTACCTTGGCTGCTTCTCTGCTTTCTTGGCACCCCCCTGCCCCCCTGACTGGGTCTGAAGTCTGTTTCTAGTCTCACAGGTTCTTCAGGGGCATCTTCTTGGTGGTTCCTGAGATCAGTCTGATCCAGAAAACCAGGTGGGAAAGTCTGTACAAGTGTAGTAGAGCTGAGTGAAGATGTTTTCCAGCCTTAGCTTAGTAACACCAGATACCAGACTGCTCCCAGCCCTCTTTCTAGGCTCTTATCCATGGAGCATATTATCTGTTAATCAGTCATGTTAAAATTGTATTTGGCAGCTCTGTCTCAGCCATTTCCAAGCTGCAGATGATGGAATGAGTTGCAGGCTTCAGCCAGGCATGTTTACATGGCTCCTTTTTTATCGTGGACATAAAGCATGAGCTGTACCCAAGGCTTCTGCCAAGCTGGGTGTCCATTTGAACTCGTAAACATTGTTAGCAGCATGTTCCCAACTACCACTGCTGTCTAGCCAAGATTAGATTATGTACTCTTAAACTGCCTACAAGGCCACTTTCCTGCTTTCCAAAGCAGTTTTACTTGACCAGCAGTTTCTCACAGTAAGTCTTAAGAAATAAGTTGTGATCGACAGGCTAGAAAAGTGGATTCAAGGACTTGGGCAGAGTGTGTCTGCTGTTCCCTTTGGAATTAAAATGCAATTTTACCTGATTAAATTGATTGCTATTGGTTCTTGAAGTATGGCATCTTGAGAATCAATTAGCTGTACAACTTGAGACTTGTTATATTCAAATATAATCATTGGGTATTACTTTTACCACTGTCTTTAATTAATTACTACTTGATGACCCAGAATAGAATATGTGAAGCACATAGCTGATTTTCTTGATTATGAAGGATCCACACAGACTTGATGGAAGGGTTTATCCAAATAGATGTTTTCCTGGTAAACACACTCGGTGGTAGAGGGGGTTATTCAGGCAGTGAAGTGTATTACACTGTATGAAGCTCAAAAATATGAGAGAAGAGGGAAGTGCAGCATCCAGGAATACAACTGTGAGGCTTCTGACTTGTGCATGTGAAGAGCACACACAGAGTGAATCTGTACAGTCAGTAATGCTTATTAACTTGGTCCTGAGAAGTAGGTGCTCTTCCCTTTCACAGCTCTGAAATTGTCCCTCTGATGATCAGGTTTCTAACGTTGGTTATTTCCTTGTCATTCTTTCCAGCCAATTAGCAATGCTGATTTCATCGTTCCTGTCGAAATCGATGGAACCATTCATCAGGTAAGTGCTGTTGTTCCTTCAGCATCGTGTCCTGAGTGTCCCAGAGTGTTCCCTTCCTCCATTTGCTGCTTTGCATTCAGTCACTTTTGTAAAACACGGAAGCTGTGTGTTCTGGAATGTACCATCCAGAAAGGCCATCCCTGTTGGATCAGGTAGAATCTCTCTCTCAGGGCTTCAATACTTGACTCTTTGTCAATTTGAAAACATTTTCAAACAGCAGGTGATCTAAGGAGGGGGCTTCAAACATGACTAGACCCAGAAAAAGCTACTTGAACACTGCATTTCCCATTCCTTCCAAGACAAACAGGACATAAGTTGGCTTTAATATCTGTTGGTAACTCATATGGACCAAACTTTACAAAGGTATTAAGGAAGAACAGACATTCCTCAGGTTTTTGTGGCAGTCTGTGTTTAATTTCTGTCCCCTTTTATTCCTGTAAATAATAAAAGTTCCTCTGATAGGAGGTTTTTTTATATACTTCAGCATATATTAAAAGGTCTGGACAAAATTGGGAGGAGACTAATTTTTATGTCTTACTCTTTAAGAACTTCACTTATGGCTCTGAGAAATGGTTTTCAGTAAATGCAAAACACCCACAATTTGAAAATCAATCCCCTTCATGTATTTTAGCCTGGTCTTTAATCAGTAGTCATTTCTGAAACCCCTGAATGGAAGAAATTACGGTGCCATAAATTTTCCTCTTCAGGCAGGAGTTGAAGTTCTTGCTGGAGATGAGTTAAACAGGTTAATTTGAAGTTGAGCCTTTCTGATACGTGAACCTTGCAAACCATTTGAAGCATTTTCTCTGCTGGGTGTTGTAGGTTACAGATAATGCAGGCATTGAGTTGCAGATCTTCCCTGGATGTGGTTTAATGGAGATTTTGAAGTACTTTAATTGTTGAAATGTTGGGGGTTTTTATATGGGTTATTTTTACTTGGACTGAGAGTTTTGTATTTCAATCTTGGACTAATTGATAGATCATAAAGTTCATAGTTTCGTTTCATTTCCTATTATGAAAACCATTATTGTAATTGTCACTCTTAAAATAATTACTAAATATCAGTCAGTGGACTGAAATATGCTTTAAAGTAATAGTTGCTTTGACAGTTTTTACACTGTGCCTGTTTTATCTAGAAAAACTCAATATCTAGGTTACTTACACCTGTAATGTTTGCCAGAGCTGATGCTTAAAACACTAAGTGATGTTTTGGGAGATTTGTGATACTGTCAATCCTGGTTTGATGTGGGCTTTAGTTGTCTTTGGTGCTGTAAAACAGACATTTTTCTCTCCTAAAACTTTGTAGAATGCTTTTGAAAGTGAATTTTTGAGTGGCTTAGAATTCTCATCACTTAGCTTGTCAAGGTGATATATTTACATTTTGAAACAAATCTCAATAAAACACCCTCTTTGGGCTTTACAGTCAAGCACTTCAAAAGCCAGTTGCTTTTCCATTCCCTGCTGCAAACTCTGAGATTCTTCACCAGACATGATGCAGTTTGGCACTCGAGGTGACTGCATGTGGGGAAAAAGAGAAAACAATAACAAAAACCCCCCAAACAAACAAAAAACCCACAGCTGGCCAAAGGGAGTGGATTTGTGCATCTCCCTGACAGAGGAGATCAAGTGAAATGAGTCTCTGACTGTGCTTTGCTAGAGACTTCCTGCATAATTTTCAAGGGAATTGCTTAATCCCTTTGTATTTCCAGTTTTTAATCTCTTAAAATATCCAGTTATTAATCTCTGAAATAGGTAAATACCTCAGTCACATTTGGGTGGTCAAAATGCAGTTAATTGTAAGGAATTTGTGATTCTTGAAATAAAGGTAATTTTTATGGCACACAGCATAAGCAAAGTCTGTGTTTGTAACATCTCTGTAGGCAAATTAATGTTGTGTCATTCAGGAATCTTTCTTTTTACACTGTGATAAACTAAAGGGTAAAAAGGGACATTCTGGCTGAGTCTGATGTGCATTAACACAACCTGTGGAGTTTTGACAACCTGTTCCCACTTCAAACCTGTAATTCTAGAGTCCCTTAGAGCATAATAAACATGAGCAATTTTTGTTATTTCTCAGAATTTGTCACCTTTATAGTGCTTGTCCATCTTCTTAAGCAGTTCATGTACTCACAGGTCAATCACTGACCTTGGGAAATACTTCCACCTGCCTAAAACACCGTGGGATATGTGAAATGTTGTGGAACCATCCTGTCCACAGTGCATATCCCTACCTGCCTTACCTGGTACCTTATCAGGCACGAGATGGTCTGACAGATTATTGTTGTTCTTGAACTCTGCCTTAGACAAAACCCCAAGGAAAACTAAACAGGGAAAGAACCGTTTCAGAAGTGCCCATTCAGAGAGAAGTATGAGATTGTTCGGATCTCATGCACCAAAAATACAAGTTGTGGCAAATTCAGTTGCTGTGCACTTGAAAGAGTTTTGAGGTTTACATATCTGACAAGTTTTTTCATGGTAAATGGCTGTATTTTTTTTGCTGTTCAACAGAGGTATTAAAAAAAATGCTGTCTTTAGTTTGGGGAGTTTGCTTTCTCTTACATAATTGATAATCCAAAGGTCAAAGAAACTCTTTTTTTATATATATATAGGGAGGATAATTCATCATCTTAAAGGGTGCTTGGGTAAACGAGCTTCCAGGATTAAAAAATAGCTTTTCTGAACATCCCTTTTCCCTCTCCCATCTTTCTTACTCTAGCCTGAATTATCTTATCTTTAGGAAGGATTTGTCATTTGATTTTAGAAGGAAATAAATCATGTGTGAAAGCGCCTCCCTTCCTTTCTGTTGTGGGCCTTCAGATGCCTGCAGAGACTGTGCCCACCTGAGGGCAGCTGGAATTCCAGGAGAAGAATCCCAGGCTTTGTGTTGGGAATGGTGGCACAGACACAGCAGGGCAGTTCTGATGTGAGCTGACCCTCTCTGGCCAGCTCTCTCATTTCACTCTGGATAAAAGGAAACCAGAGCTGGTCTCCCACTCTACCAAATCATGAGGAATAAACGGAGGGAAGTTCAGTGAAATGTGTTGCAACTGAGAGGAGGCTCGTTGAGGGTGAAAGTAGTGGCTGAGCAAAGATGTTCAACATGTCTGGTACCCTGGATGTGACTTCTGCCTTCGGACCTGCTTCCCACTGAACAAGTGCGGAGTGACCGAAGCCCCCAGATCAGAAACTGAGTGTTAAATGTAGCTTTAATCCACAGTAAGGGAAGATTTTTAGGGTAAAGTTGTCCTTTTGTCTTTTATCCAAATGACTTGCAGTGCCTTTTGTGCCTTGCTGTCAGAGTGTCAAAGGAGGCAGCCAGGAGGAGTTTGATTTGGTGTTACTTGGAATTTCATTCTTAATTGGTTGGGTAAAACTAGTTTTTAGTGTTTGGTTTTTTAATTCAGTTAACAATTGCTTATTTTAATTGTTGAAAGCTAAAGAAACATTTGGCCTTTGTACTTTGAATGTAATATACAAAATGTTCTTTAATGGGGGGGGGGGGGAAACACTGTTTGAATAATAAACTTCCTTTTTGTAAAGCACAAAATCCATGGATTTCCTTACGGAAGGCTGTGGCCCGGTTCAAGTAATCCAGGATAGGCTGTATCCATTCTAACTGGCCTATTCTTGGTTACTTGCACTGGGAGACAACCACAAACTGTGTGATCCAGCACGAGGAGGCTCAAGAAGATGCACCAGCCCACGGAACGAGAGATCACGGGAGTTGGAGTCGTCTTGGGCAGATTTTTTGGTCATTACTTGCAGATTTTGTTACTGTAAAGCAGGTTTTGAAAGGCAGTTTGTCATGTCCTGTTTAATTGATCAAAATGGAGCTGGGCTTTTCTGGTTTCACAAATACTGAGTCTCTCTAGGTTAAGACTGCTTTGAGGTATAGAAAATTTATGTGGAAATACAAAATGCTTGGAAACTATTAAAGATAATTACTTGGGTTCTGCCATTAGCAGCTGTAAGAATCCTGTGAAAACATGCCTAGTGCCTGGTTTGTGCTTAACATGTTGAGAGCAGGGTTCATTTTAACTAATACAAAAAAAAGACTGTATTCCTCCAAATTCTTGCTGTGATAAGGAAGAAATTAGTTAACACACAATACACACAAAAAAAATGGAGGGATTTATATTTTTTTAATGCCCTAAAGACAGTATATAAATCTCAGAAAAATGCCAGGAGCCAGTTAGTCTAGAGACTTAAACTGAAGCCATCAGGCAAGGGAGGAAAAAGCCAAGCCACAAATAACCAGGCAGCATTGAGATTCAAGTCCAGCCACTAACAAAGTAAAGGGGGAAAAAATTCCAAATGAGGAGGAAGAGGAGAAAAGAGCTGCACTGTCAGCTGAAGAAAGCTTTTTATGTGAAGTAAACCAAAGAGATTTTGTAGCCCAGGATACCAGTACACTTGGAGTTGCTTCCAGGGGCTAAGTAGGACTTCCCAAAGAAAACTTGAAGGAGAATAACTATCCAAAGTATTAAGATATGTTGTTCTGCCAAAGAAAAAAAATCAGTGTTGTTAAAAAGAAAAGGGGGGAGTTAAGGAATTAAAGGCCTTTTACAGAGGGAAATAATTAAATAGAAAGTTTATTGAGATTTCATCCTAAGAGATGACATTTATTATTGATCAGGCATTTGACATGAGAAGCAAATGTGTTGGCCAGATCCCAGCAGGGAAGATTCAAGGCAAAAGAGCAAGAAACTCAAGCAGTGGAGGTCGTGGGTACTCTGTGGTGGAGCAGGAGATCTAAACTGCAGAAGGGGGACCACACAATTAAAATGCTGTGTATTCACAGCTAAACACTGAGGGGGTGCAGCATTAGGAGACCTGCAGATAGCCAGAAGAGCACTTTCTGCAAGGACTTGCCTGCAAATCCAGCACAAGCCTGTGGTTTGGGAGCTCTTGGGCTGCAGCTCCAGGGTTGATTTACTGTGTGCTCTCCTTATGGAGGAGGTGGGTTATGTTGCAAGCAGCAAAGTTCATATCCTTGGCAGGGAGTTTGTAATTATATTCCAAGTGGAAATACTTCGCCAGCACGGGCTTAGATAGGGATGGAGAGCAAAGAGGAGACTTCTTCTGCTGTGGCTGAAAACACTGGGCTTTAGAAGGGAAATTAATGTTAAATTCCAGCACTAACTATGTAGTTAAGACTCTGGGATGCCCCTTTTATGCCTTCAAAAATATAATTTAAGGCTAAAGAATTAAAAACTCCATTATTAAGGAGTAACTTGGACCCTGCTATCTTTCCTCTTACAACTGGGAAGCTGGATAGTTTCTGGGAACCCAAAAGCAGGGGGACTGCAGCTGTCTTTTTATCTATGTCTTCAAAAAATTCAAAGATAGAATGTAGAGAGGAAATACTGGAGAACAACTTCATGTAGTAAGAATTAATGAAAAATTAATTGCAGTGTTTCAGGGGAGGAAATTACTTGGTTTATGCCTGGTGGAATACAGGAAACATTGCTGCAATTATCTGGAAAGAGTGGTGTTGAAGTACATCTGTTAACTGTCTTTAATTCATAAAATGTCACATTTATTTGATGGGTGAGGTGCTGCTGTCGCTCAAAATATATATATATATATATATCAGTTATAAATTGTTATTTTGTTATTTGTATCAAAGTTTGAATGTAATGTTTATGAGGCCAGAAATAGTTTAGATAAATTTCATAGGAATAACTTAAAGAAGGTCAGGGCTTCATGGTATGATCTGTATGCTACATAAAGTGGAAGAGTAATTAACATTTCTGCTTTAGTCATTAAGGTGCAGCTCCATCGTATATGTTGTTAATAAAACTTTGCTTTCAGGTTGAGGTTTTCAGTTTCCAATTACACACTTTTTTCCTTCTGCTGAAGGCTTTAATTGTTACACTTCAGCTCAAGCTGCCGTTTCTGTATTTTTCTCCTTCAGGCTTTTTCTCTGGGTACCTTCATTTTTTTACCTCTTATTAACATGAAGCTAGTAAAACACATGAAATTAATCTAGTTTTACATATCAAAGAAGGAAATTCCTGAAATTTCAGTCAGTTCTGTGCCAGACTTCTCCACTTGAAATTTCCAGTATTGGGGATTATTTGCCAAACAAAGAAGATAAAATGCTGCCAGTGTTTTCTCTCGAACTTCCAATCTAACTGCAAACAAGATAGATAAATATTTTTTAAGCAGACTCCCCTCTTCATCTTCCCAGTGTGTTGTGAGCTACTTCCAGGCTTTCTGAGCAGCAGTTATCTTGGTGTTTTCTGTGAATGCAAAATCATCTTGCTTGCTCTGAAAAGAGAGACAGGGAGGCCCTAATATCTGTTAATCGGGTTGTTGACAGTAGGCAGCCAAGCTGCCTGTGTGGATGTCAGTGCAAAAAGGCAGCACAGCATTGCTGAAAGCAGGGTGCTCAAGAGGAGAGAGATCTTGAGTATTTGCCATCTTTAGGGCAAGCTCTTCGTAGAAGATGCTGCAGACTGTGTTTTGAAAACAGCATTTTTAGACATTCTGCACGGTGCTGGGAAGGCTTTTGGTGAACAAAGCTCCCTGCAGAGCTGGATGGCTGATAACTCTCCATAGTGAGATATGGTACTTAGCACCTGGAATTTAAAAAATGAAAGATTTAGCCACAGAGAGAAAACAGCTCCCTGTTGTGCAATTCCTGTCATCACAGAGTTTTCATCGAATTTATTCCCTCTGTGAAGCTCTTCAGCACCAAAGGCACCAGCACAAAAATGGTTTTGGTTGAGAGATGCAAATCCTCATTTCTTGAGAAGGCCTCCTGTCTCTCTTTGCCTTTAATGAGATTTTTCCAGAAGCATCACTCCAGATGATGCACAGTGTTTGCAATGGCATAATCAGCATGGGGCTTGGCAGCCTGTGCGTGCCAATCTCTCATTATTGGATCTCTACTTTTATCTTGTTCACTTCTTTTTTTGTTTTCAGCATCTCGTTTGAACTGCCTCCCTGTTAACTTTCGTTTCTTCAAGTGTTAGGATTGCAGGAGTGGTTTGGGTTGGGTTTTTGGTTTTGTTTTGGTTTTTTTTTTTAGTTTTCCTTGAGCACCATCTGACCTAAATGTCATTATCATTCCAGGTTTATGTTTTGAAACGACCACATGTGGATGAGTTTCTTCAGAGGATGGGAGAGCTCTTTGAATGTGTACTCTTCACAGCCAGTCTAGCCAAGGTTTGTTCCTCTCCTCATCTCATTAACCTTTTCAGTGCTGGTCAGTGGACTTTTTGGTTGGGTTTTCTATGGATAATTATTTCCACAGTTGGTACTATCTTAATTTTTCCCCTTCTTTTCTGCTTCTTTGTCTGACAGTGTGTACTTTGTCTGCTAGTGTGTGGGTAAGTGTTTCCATGGTAACACCATCACATATGGGCTCGTCTCATAATGTAGCCTCCATGCATTGCTCATGATGCCAATATGAAAGGCTCACAAGTTACCATGGTTATAGTGAGAAATTAGAACAAATAGCGTGCGAGTAAAGCAGCACATTAAAAGCTGGGCATGAAATAAAACACACCGAATTAAACGCCATCTACACGATCAACCAGTGACTCAGAAATTTGCTGAAAATTTGGAACGTGGTTTTTTGGTTTGGGGTTTGTTTTTTTTTGTTCTGTCAAGCTGCAATTTCAAATCCGGAGTTGGAAAATGAGGCGTTTTTGCAAAGCCTGAAACGTCAGCAGGAATATTTTGTGCCCTCTGGTCTGCAGTAGCAGTAGTAGTTCGTAGGTAGTTTTGTGGTAGATGTTACAATAGTGGACTGATCTTAAATTCCTCACTTTCAGTGTATTGTATTTGTGGTGTCTTGCTTGTAAAGTTATATTGGTTATTTCTAAAGAATGCTCTAGCATGACAAGCTTTTAGTCCAACCTAGTGATGGTAGAAGGGAACAGGACCCTGATCTATAATGCCTTCCTGCCAGAGGATTCTTCCCTGAATTCTCTTTACCATGTTCTGTTCAGTTGTGTTGTAAAAACCCTAAATGCTGCAACAGTTTCATACTGAAGTTAGGTGTCTGTTAATTTTTCATAGTCAAAAGATGATTGATTTCAACATCAATTCTGTTTCTCAGTTTAAAATATAGAAAAAAAAATATAGCAAAATGGTAACTCCTACCCTGCAATAATAAGTTATAATTACCTCTTTCAAGTATGTGGTTATTCATGTTTTGGTTTATGTGGATACTTTTCCTTGGTCAGTTTACATCAGTTGTTGGATTCTAAGCTGTGCCTCACCTAAAGTGTCATCTTATGTATAAACTGAGAATTTCCCTAGTATTGTGGTATTTTTCCTAATAACATCTTTGTCTGATCCTCTGTGGCCCAGTTATGCAATTTGGTAACATTAAGAGTCTTACTGACCCAGTCACTCCAAGGGCATCACTTGGAAAAGCAGCATCAGGCTCAGATGTGTTCCTTGCAGTTTATATTTAGAGGCAAATGGAAACAAATCAGCTGTGGAAATGCTTCCTATAGATTTTCTGTTAACACTGGCTGGTTTTACGGTAACGTTAGTTGAGATCTCTGGATCCATCAACCCCTAGAAAACTCTTACAGTAACTGTAAGTTGGCCCTAAGAATAAAACCTAATCAGTAAATCACAGAAAACATCAAGAGTGCAAGTTAGCCTTCTACAGAAAGATAATTGTCCTACTTTTGCATTATCTCTTTATTAATCACTTCAGGTTTGCAGGCGAGTAAGTTAATTAACAAGGAGCAGGGAAGAAAACGGAGAAAGGGCATTTTGTCTGAAATTATTTCGTGTCCCCCCTTTGCCTGGTTCTGTGAACCAGCCTTATCTGCATGCTGCTAACTCCATGTTTCTGGCTTCTATTTTTAAGTATGCAGACCCAGTGGCCGACTTACTGGATCGCTGGGGTGTGTTCAGGGCAAGGCTCTTTAGAGAATCCTGTGTTTTCCACCGAGGAAATTATGTGAAGGATCTGAGTCGACTGGGACGTGAGCTGAGTAAAGTTATTATAGTAGATAATTCTCCTGCATCTTACATCTTCCATCCTGAAAATGCAGTAAGTATTCAAAGTACTCGAGCGTGACTTTATCTTTCTGTTCCTTGCCCAGACTTTCTGATTCAGAAAATAACCTTTCAGAGCCCTGACTTGTATTAATTTCTGTATTTTCTTGGGCTGCAGGTAGGTTCTGGGATTCACTGCCAAGTGGTGAAGGACATGGGCAAACTGATCTTGACAGCCTGTCATAGCCATGACTGTTCATGGGCTTTCAGCTTCAGCTTGTGGCATGAAGTCCAACAGTTTTGAGAAATGCCAGGTGTGGAACCTGAGTGACTGACTTAGCTCTAAAAACCAAAACTGCCCTGCAGCACAGCTTTTGTACTTTGCAGTGTTGATTACAGATAGAATGGTTTGCCTGAACAACTTCTTGCATTCCCATCTTTTTTTCATTGTGGGAATGAAAATACTTCATTAGACCAGAGAATGAATGCTTTACTGGTTGCTATCTGAAATCTGTGTTTGTGGGTAAGGGAAAGAAAAAAAAAATCAAGATCCTGTTGTGTTGTTATGCTTCTCCTTCAAGTGTTTCTGTGATAACTCCCTTCATAATTATAAATGTTAGCCAACAAGTTCATCAAGTTTTTAGGAAGAAGGATAAAAGGCAGGCAGCAGTTGTACTTCAGGGGGCAGTAATTAGGAGCAATGTGCATTTTCACTGTGTACTTGGTGGCTTCAGGAGCTCTGATGGAATGGTCTGGCACTTGCTCCCTCCATTGCTGCAGTCAGCACAGATGCTCTCAGCTGCTTTGTAGCTGCCAGGATAGAAGCTGGAACTCCCTTACATCTACTGACTTTTAAACAACCAGGCTGTGCAGTGCTTTCTTTGATGTTTGTAGGCCGTCTTCTTTGTGAACTGTTAAAATTAGTGTAGGAAATTTTTTATCAAGAGTGCTGTTTTCCATGGTCCTGCCTCTCTGGAATAGCTTTTTTTTTTTTTTAACATGAGCTGTTTATCTTGCAGCAGGCAGCTTTTAAGTTCAGATCCTAAAAAACTGTGATGCCTCAAGTGATGTGGTAAAAACATTCTTCCAGTTGGTGCCACACGTGGTTTAGAGTTGCCATTTATAATAACCAGGAGCCGAAGCTCTAAATTTATGTTCATGGTTAAAATTAAAAACCTGATCCAGATCATCGTTTGGTATCTCAGAAATCAGTGCCAAGAAAATAATGAGCTGTAGAAATTCGGGAGATGAAGTGAAGGGCCTTGTCAGAGCAGTTTAATCATGTATAGAAAAGCGCTGCTAGCGAACTGATATTCGAGTCTCTGCAGAAACCAGAGCTTGTAACAAGATCCAAGATAGTCTTTAAAAGACCTCAGTGTACTTCCATAGTGAAGATACACAGAACTCCTTCCCCACATCCAGCCCACATATTTAAGAAGGGTTATTACATTCATTATTTTCTGAACCTGTTCTCGAGGTCTAATATTTTAATCTGAGCTCTGTTCCGTACTTGCTGTTAAATATTTCCTCCAAACCCCTTGCCAGAAGGGTTTGTTGCTGCATTCCTGTGTCTGGTGACTCACACTGGTAATTCTTAGAGGGGGGGAAAAAAAAAAGACCTGCCTGTAAATAAATTGTCAGGGGAGCTTTATAACCTGTGTCTTCCTTCCAGTCTGTCCTGGAATGTTAAGGAGGGGCAGAGCAAGTCGAGCTGCCCAGTGTGGGGTCACGTAGGTGACCTGGACATGCAGGTGAAGGTCAACTGTCCTGCAGTTGGCTTTGGGGTTGATGTTGGGTGCAAGAAAACATGGGCTTGAACCTGATGCTCCACCTGAATGGTAATGATTAGCAATTTGCCTTATTGTGATAATGATGATAATGATGATGAGTGTTACAGGACACCCACACAGGCAAAACTCACGTGCCCTTCACATCACGAAACTCTCTCAGTGTTTGTTGGTTGCTTTGTTTCAGGTGCCTGTGCAGTCCTGGTTTGATGACATGACAGACACAGAGCTGCTAGATCTTATTCCTTTCTTTGAAGGACTAAGCAAAGAGGAAGAAGTTTACAGTATGCTTCATAAACTCTGCAACAGGTAGCCCTTAACTTTGACTGACTTCTGCTACTAGATTGCAGTTGCTAGAGGCTGTCTCCATCTTTTTCAGCTCTTTCAAATGTAAGCTTTGGGGAGGTCACCCCTGTCAGAAGTGCTACTCTTGATCTTCCTGTTACATTGGACACGAAGGACAATCATGAGTGATGCTCTTAAGCCTTCAGAAGCCTGACTCCTAAGGTCATGTGTTCAGACTACTTTTTTAAAGGAAAAAAAAAAAAAAGAAGCTATTTTAAATGGGACTCTTTTAATTAATTTCATAAATGGACATCTTTTACTGGATCAGCTTTTCTTAAAACATGCCAAAAAAAAAAAAGAAGCTTGTATTTCAGCAGTTGAATTTCTCTCCCTTTCTTCCCCTCCCACTATGCAGACAATTTTACCCCCCTGCTTAGAGCAGTTGACCTGACTCTGAATTTTTTCTTACAGAATGAAGTGCCTTTTTGAATGTTATTTTAAGATAAAAAATTCATTTTTGTATAAGACGTATTTCCAGACATCTTTTAGTCTTGTATTGTCTAAATGCTTTAAAAAGGAAAAAGGAAAAAATTTTATAGAGCACTGTAATATATAACAAAGGAAAAAGTTGAAGCCAGGATGCTGGTTCCTGTCTCCACAGTGACATTAAGTTGCATCACATTTTGTCATGCTCGGAAGGTTCAGGCGTTTTGTGGGAGGGGCGAATTGGGTTCATTACACGGTTGTTTCACCGATGATGATTTTGGGCACAGTTTGGAACATATCTGCAGTTGTTTGAGCGTTAGGGAACGATGGAATTGAAAAAAAAAACAAACCAAGGTGGCTGATAGACCTAAAGCACCTTTCTCTTGTAGACAGATGAAGTTCTGTTGTCTCTGCTTACGCACAACTGCCAATGCCTCTCGATCTTTGGGAAACCGTTACCTTGGGAGAGCGGGGAGGAGCAGATCTATTTATTAGTTTAAGGTTCTTTTCTCAGAACAACCCATCTGGGTAAGCTGGATCTGTGTTGAGCTGTTTGGAGTACTTTTTTCTTTTAATTGCTGCTACTGTATACTCACCAAATGGAGTTGACCATCGGCTGTTATACTGTTTTTGCCACTGTGCCTGTGCTATGGAACATTTTCTGTAAGCTGCAAACTTGGGCAATAAATAAAATGCAGGCTTCATAACCCACCCCCATGGATTAATCCAATGGTATCTGAAATACCAGAGAGCCCAGTTAAAGGTGACCTGTAAAGGATATTTTTTTTTAATTTTTTTTTTTCAATTGAGATGAAGTCCTCTCCTTTCTTCAGTATATAAAAATGGAAAAAAAAAAGCATTTTGCTTACATTTCTGATTTGTATTTCTTTTTCCCCCAAGCTGTGTAAGGTACAGATTGGGAGCTGTATCAAGCTTTGCTAGAAGGGCACAAGTTACTAGCCTAGACTAAAATCACTCCTCTGGCTTTGGAGTTGAGTTAGACTGATCTCTGAGTCTGAGAACCTGCTTAGCATCTTCTGCAGTGTCAGAGGTGCTTTTTCAGTTGAATAACTTTTAAATATTTTAAGCCTTTGAAGAAAAGGCACACCTTTTCTTTTTTACTTTTCTCCCCCTTTCCAGTGTCACCTTTTAATTATCCTCCACCCCAGAAATCTGCAAACATAAAAAGTGCAGCTGTGTTTGGCTGTCACCAGAGAAGACTAAATGGACTATTCGGTGCTTCTAATTAGCCTCGTGCTAAATTCTGAATCGTAAATCCCCCTTTGCCTTTTCTGTTTCTCCCCAAAAAGTCTTGAAGACTTGGGGGGAGAAAAAAAAAAACAAAAAAAAACAAAACAAAGGAGAAAACCAACTTTTTTTTGGCGATGGACTTGGCGATGATCCCTGTCTAAAACCATTGGTGAAGCAGCTTAACAACGTTCACAGGAGGGCAGGCAGTGAGTAGGTTGTGGGTACAGTGTAAGAGTGAGCAGCTGTGCTCCAGCTGGGGCTGCTCCCCAGGGTGTTGTGTGAGTCCCTGTGGCATCACCATTTCGTTTCTTACCAGCTGGCATTACCTTAGTACTGTACAATTCTGTGCCACAACAAAAGACAAACCTGTCAAATCTAAAATCTTTAAAAAAAAAAACAAAAAAACTACAAACAAAACAAAACCACCACAAAAAAAAAAAGCCTACTTTGTTTTAAAAAAAAAAAAGAAAAAGAGGAAAAATAAAAAAAAAAAAGAGAGAGACGTGTGGATTCTGGTTAGTCCATTAACGTTCACTTTCAGTTTAAGATTGTTTAATTTTGTATTTGACTTCAGAGTAACGAAAACCGTGAGCTGCCAAAAAAAAAAAAAAAAAACAAAAAATAAATAGAAGTTGTTCTCTGAGCAGTATTTTCAACTGCGTTTTGTGGCTTCCGGGCTCCAAATGCAGTTTGCAGGGAAGTATTCAGGTCGTAGTTAGTCGTGCAGGTATGAGAGGAATGGCTGAAAAAAGAAAAAAAAAAATAAACAAACCACAAAACTCAAAGACTTTCTCAAAGCAAAGCGTTAGACCAAACAGACAATAAATAACCCACCGTGGTGACCCGTTGTACGTGAGACAAACCGTGGCATCCGTTTGCATCTCTGAAAGCAGCGATTTCATGAACCAGTTGCCTTAAGTCTGTGAATGAATGTTGACTATTCAAAAAAAAAAGTGTCTTGTATTGTTCCAAAATCCACATAGAACGGGCAACTGAACTTCTGCACCAGCTTCTGGAAGGAAGGGTTCTGATGGTGTTCTGTACAGCCGTACTTAAACTGTGTTATTTTGGCTCTTAAAATCCACAAGTTTAAAAAAAAGGTTATTAAAATAAGTTAGTTTTAGTACAGCATTAAAAATAACATTTTGTGACAAAGGCAAAAAATTTAGCCACAGCTTTGATCTCTTGGTATTAAGAGTATTTTCTGTAAGATTTCAGTAATTTTTTTTTTGTTTTTTTTTTAACCCACTTGGAGTGCTCTGCAATCAGGTTTGGACTCCCCTGTGTATTCAGATTTGGCCAGAGGGATCAAACTGTCCTAGTTGGTTATTTTGACACTTATCATCGTACTTGAAATTTCAAGTGTTGAGTTGGCGTGGATATACAAACGCTCTATATTTAGTTTCTAGATTGTTACAAAGCAATATAGTTCTGTCCACAAAGTCAGATAATGGAATGTCTGTAAAATTTGCAATACGGGTATTTGATTGTATTTTAAATATAAGAGTTTAAAAACTAAAATAGGAAAAAAAAAACAAACTTGTTTCCTAAATCTCTTTGCATATTTTGAAGTGCAGTTAGTGCATGCAGGTCACCAGGGCTGTTGTAAACCCTGGGTTTCAGTTTTATTTCTGGATATTATAGAAGTTATTCAAAAAAGTCTTTTCCAGTTGGTCATCCTGTTCAGCTAAAGAGATGCTGCCTGGCCTGAAGTTCTGTTGTCCTTTTTATGTCGGGTTAAAAACGGTTTTTTTGCCTGTATAGGTATTTTTTGAATTAAGCTGTAAGGCAGAATTGCCTTAGATTCTATAAATTCAACTGAGGTGTTCACGATTAAATTGCCATTTGTAAACCAGGGCTGTGCGCGGAGTCCATGTTGACAACCACCAGGAAGCGTGGCAGGCTTGGAATGGGAGATGGTAGCAAATGTACAATATTGCTGTGTTCATTTAGGTAGCTTTGGAAGAGTAATTTGTCTCTTTGTTTTGCCCTTTTGATCTTTATTAAAACAGCGAAGTTCTACATGGAAGAAGCTCAACACCTGGAGACATTTGGTTGTCAGTGTACGCAAATCACTTTCTTACAGCATGATTTTGATTAGACTGGTCGGGGACAATAAAGTATCTAAATGACACTGGTGTGTGCTGATGTTGCAGCTTTTGAAATTTCAGTGTATCCAAAAAAAAAAAAAAAAAAAGTAGCTATATATAAGTTCTGGAGACATAAATCCTCTGTTTTACAGGTTGTTTTTAACCTAATAAACCGCAGTACCGCACAGCCCTATTTGTAAAACAGAAACAAGTTTGTGCCTCTGATTTCCAAGGTGCTGTGATGTTTTGCCTTCGTGGGGCGAGGAGGGGGCAGGTGAGACTGGCGTGGGGCAATTGCTTCAGAATCTCTGGGTAACTATGCAAAACCAGCTGTCAGTTTTCTGTTTCACATGGAATTGTAAAATCCCAGCTGACTCTTTTATTTCTTGTTAAAGGTCTATTGGGAACTCCTTAACAGAGGAGTAAGCAATGGAAATGTTTCTTTCTTTCTTTCTTTTTTTCCTTCTTTTTTTTTTTTCCTTATGATGGAGCTGTTTACACTTTGATGCAATGAACAATCCAGCAATACTTGAGAAACACTACAGATATCATATGAGTGTTTGCAGGAGAGAGAAGTGTTGTCAATCAGGTATTGAATGGTTTCTTTACTGTCACAAATAAAAAATTTTAACAATATAGTTACTTGTGCATGTAATACTTCTCTGGGAAAAAGAAATTCTCCACCTCTTCAGTAAAAGGCACTACCCTAATTTGTCAGGGACTTTATTCCTGCTAATGCACATCCATGTTAAATCATAAAATCATCAATCTCTGTCCAACCCTCTTTCCCTTCTCCTCTTTTTAAGTCGTGTGCAGGACTCCTCAGTGCCTGCCCTGGCACCTGCTTGTGCAAACAGAGCTGATGAACTACTGATGAACTCTGCTAAATAAATTGGTGGCGACTCTTGCAGATGTTCCAGCTATTTAGATCTCTTGGATGAGATCATACAATAATTTGTTCAAGTCTCAAAGCTGTGTGACTTCTTTTGAAGGGCTTACTTCAGCTACTTGAATAGCTGTTCTTAACATCACTGCCATATCCACATGAATATCTGAATAAAACACTTTATTTGGTTGGAAAATCTATTTTGGGACTTTTTATCTGACACAATAAGACTTAGGCAGAGCCTTCCTTTCTAGGAAAAGGCACATATTATTGATGCTTTATGAGCAGAAAACCTCAGGCCTGTTGGAATAAGCAGCTGGCTCAAGATAGCACACTAGTTGCAATTAAAAATATTTTTTAGTTAGTCCTGTGATCAGTTGGAATGACTAGACTGCCTTTACTTTGTACTGGTGAGTCAGGGGGGTTGATTTTTAAAAATTTTTATTTTAGGTTTGTTTGGGGGGGGGAGTTATTTTGGGGATTTTTTTAGTTTTACCAATCTCCTTAGCTGCTACTTAGGATAAAGATGCCTTTCTTTTTTTTTTCCACTCAGTAAAACAAGTCTCTCAAAAATCATAAACCAGCTCATTTATAGCAGTGAGAAAGATCTTGTTGTTCTGTCCTGACTGATTAAAACCAAGCACACCGTGGTCTACACACTTAAACACTAAAAACCTTCCCATCTTTTTCCCCTGTTTCCCTGTGTTTTTGACTCAGAAGGAAAGCCAACCCCTCTGAAATCCCCTGCAGGATGGGAAAGGGCCTCTTCCAGGTGGGCTGCACTCCAGGGGATCCTGCAGTCTCCAGCAGTTTTCCTGGCAAGCGACCCTCACCATCCAGACTTCCCCTCAGCCCAGCCACGCTGGCAGGAGACCAGGCAAAGCTCCCCTGGACTCCTCTGGTTCCACTGGAGCTACTGGTGAATAAATGATCTGTAGGTAATATATTGGTTTGGACAGGTTGGCAGGCTCAAACCTGGGAAGCTTCCAGGAGTGAGTTGTTGGGAAGGAGCTGTGCTGAGGAGCGGGATTGTCCATAATTGCCAGATCCCACTTAACGGGCATTTCTGAAGCACGGGACACACACAGATGGGTTTGACTCAGCAGGGCAGGTCTCTGCTCTGCAGTTACACACTTTCCCAGATTCACAAGCAATTAAAAGGGTTGGATTTGGTCATTGCTTGGATCAGCAGCAAACTGGATTTGGGAGGCGCTGGCCGTGTCCGTGTCCCCTGAGGCCTCGGTGGACCCATCGTAGCTCCCACCGCTCCTCTCCGCGCACCCGACAGCCTTTAATTTCGCAACAGCCCTTTGATTTAGGGATGTAAACACACTTGATCAGGATGGAAATTGCAGGAAAATGCTGGACAAAGGCAGCGCAGCTGGCACCCGCCAGCCTTGGCCGTCGTCTCGGGCTGGACTCCAGCAAGGACAAGGCTGCTGCTGCTGCTTGAAGGCGAACGGAGGAGTCACCGCTCAGCCAGAAACACGTCACCCCCTCCCAGAACCTCTGTTCTCCCAGATAACGAGGGTTGATCGTTTTGTCCCTCCAAACGCGATGTCACCACCTCAGAATCCCCGGAGTTTCAATAAATGTTGCACTCGAAGGCTCGGGGGAGTTGCTGGCTTGACAATGGGTGGTTTCTTTTGTCTGATTTTAATGAGCTTTTGTGATGGAAACCAAATTTCTTTACAGTGTAACCTTGTGGTTTTATTTTTTTTTTTCCATGCTTTGATTCAGTTTGACAATAAACTATCTGTGTTATTTTTTTCATCCTCTTCATGTCTGATAATGCATATAGTTGAGGGCTGCTCCCAGGAATCCCCCTCTGTGCCCACATGGGGGAAATGCTGGGAGGGGGAAGCAAAGACTTCAGAGAATCAGACCAGAGAGTTCTCTTCATTCCATTCCTCTCACAACTCTTGAGACTTGCTGGGCTTTAATAAAGATGAAAGCCCTGACTGCTGAGCATCAAGGGCTCCTTCCTCTAGCAGCATATTTGGCAGGTGGATTCAGTTCCTGTTCTTTTTGGTTAACCTGCTGAGGTTTGAATAAAGCCAACTTGCTGCTTCCAAAGCCACTAAAGCCTGTGCATAAGCGGGAGCTGAGAAAGGAGCAAGATCTGGGATTCTGGGAGCGGATGTGGGAGAAAACTCTTGGGGACTGGTGGGGTTTCCCCTACAACCCCCTGTCACTCCCTGTGTGCAGCACCCCTCTTGTGGTGCTCACAGCACCCCCGAAGCAGTGGGTTGGTTCCCCCCCTGCCTATCCTGGGTTTGTAGGGATAAAGGGGCCTGAGGGCAGATCAGGAGGCAGATCCCTGCCTTTCCTCCCGGCTGCCGTGGCATCTGTCTCCATAACTTCGGCAGTGCCTGTAGTGAGTGCTGATCTGTCCGTGCTGGTGGTGAGCTGCTGACCTGGCACGGGTTTTGGGCCAACCCGTCTGTGGGCAAACAACATTCATCCCCTGAGGGATCGGGAGGAACGGGGGGAGCCGCCTTGTGCTCGAGTTGGATTGGTTTAAAGTGCCTGCATGAAGCAGCTTTTCATCTGGCACATTGTCTCAGAGTTAGGTCTGCATGGAAGGGTCACGCTGAAGAAGCTGGGTGTAAGTTAAGCATTTGCTGGAAGACAAACCCACAGAAATACAGAAGTTTTCATGTGTGTTTTTAGCAGGAAAATCATTCTATAAAATGCCTTCGGGATTTTTTCCTCGTCTCTGCGTAATCTGCTGGTTACTTTGTGCTGTACCCTGAGAGGCTGAGAACCACAGACTCGTGCAAAATTTATCTGTGGGGTTTTTTATGCCTCTGAAATGTTCAGACATAAGGTCTGATGTCTTGGGCCATTTTGTTCTTTCACAAGCAAATGCATTTAGAAGAAGAGAGGAAGATTTTTGTCCTTCCTGAGACCTGAGCCTGTTTAATCACAGAA